>OV049924.1:378939626-379307780 GCA_920104205.1 Eupeodes latifasciatus
TACTTCTGGGCTCACGTTAAAGTCTGTTCAGCTTTCACATAATTAATTACATCCAATATTAAATTCATATCCATGAGCATTTATGTTCCCTAGAGGCTTGAAATTTTATTGCAACACTAAATAGGTTCTTTGGGCGTGCAATTATTTCCTATTACTTAAACATTGTTTATAAAAAAACTTTATTTCATTAGGTATTTATCGATAGTAAGTTGCGTGTCTTAGCACCACAGGAAACCATTTTACTTTCTCACCTTAAGACATCTGTTTGCCAATTACAATATTATCCTATACCCTCCCCTTTTTTACAACGCTTTGCGTCGCGGCGTCATCACCCACCGTGCTGGCGCAGTCAGACGTAAACGTAGACGTAGATGTGCCATCGATTTCCTTAAACGCGCTATTCAAATCGAAGACAACAACAACAAAAAAAAGAGTTAAAAACAAAAAATCTAGAAAAACGCGTTCGCCTGACATCGACACGAACAACCAACGAACGTTTTAAACATGCAAAATAGCTAAATAATTTGTTAATGTCAAACATCAAACATTTCATTTTGGATTATGGATATTTCGTTTTGTAATTTGTTTGTTAAAATTTAGTTTTTCGTTTTTTTTTTTATTTGTACATATGTACGTAAAGATACAAAATGTATCTAGATACATACATATATGAATAATCATGAGAGATAAATTAAGAAAGATGCTTTTAAGGTTGTAAGAAATGTGAAATTAGGTGTGTGTGTGTCCGCAAGTTGTCCCCGATGACAATTTGATTGCGTTTTCAACAATAATATTATAATGAATCTTTTTGTATATCCTAATTGAATATCTTGTACGCGCTTAAAGGCCGAAAGCACCATCGGAGCACTTGACTGGACCGCATAGACATGATCATGGTCTTCATAGGTAAAAGTTGATGAAAATTTATTGATATCGTTATTAATGTTGCCACTTTTTAATAATAAAATAGTAGTTAATACTCTTGAATTTAAAAAAAAATACTAGAGAAATAACTTTAAGCCAGAATTTGAATCCAGCGTGTACCACCTAAAAGCTTTTTTTAGTCATCAAGCCATGTCTTTTCGGATTTAACATAAAATTGAAGGTTTATGTCTATTTACAGCTCGTTTATCTTTTCCTTAAAATAACTTAAGTATTATGGAACTGAAGTTAGATTCTTAACTATTTTGAACGGATAAGTCGTGTTTCGAAAAAAAGTAATTTTTTTATTTGATTTTATTAAGGGGACAATCACCTCAAAAGGCCTCAATCGATAAGGCAACTATTCAATATTAAATGTTCAAAGTATTCCCGGAGAGACATGGATATCCTGGCAATCAAATTGCATCATCATATCACGTTTGAGATATTACTTTTTAAATTTCGGAAAACACATATATAACGGTTTTTGAGGCTATCTAAGGAGCTTTTTTTTTAAATAAAATTCGTGCTGGTTTTCTAAACATATAATCTCTTTCTTCGATATTCAGTTAAAGTATTTAAAGCATTTCATATAACTTTCGAAAAATCTTCATAAGTTGTTAAATTTCAACTGTATTATACAAATCTGAAAGAAACGCAACAACGTTTTTGAACAGAAAAGGGTACAACGGTTGAAAAGTTAGTTTTGTTCTTGTTACGAATTCGTCATCTAAACAATTCTTTTAAATCAAGTTTTGGAAATATATTAAAAAATATAAAAATAATGTTGAAAACGGTTTTTTTTTTAAATTTGAGCAGATAGTTTAAACTGAAGTGTTAGAATTCGTAATGGACACTAAAAATTAACTACAAAACGTATTTTTCAAAACTATGAAAGCATTCAATTCAAGGTTTTCTCAAAACTTCATATTGAGTTAAATAAAGACTCACAACTAATCAGAGTTTCCAGAATCTTAATAAGATACTAAAATCATCTAAGCATTATCAAAGATTTATACTTTGTAAATTCATCATACAATTTATTGTTAAGGGATATGTTTGTGATGTAACTTAGCCTTAGAAACCCGTTTTTGATTGGTTTTAGCATTTTTAAAGTTGCATATTTAAAAAAAAAACCTTTTGTGATAGAAACATGTTATAAGGTGAGATTCCAATTCAGGACTAGAAAAATTGTATTCAGTCGGTCTATAAAGACTTATCAGCATTTTTTGAAATTATTGCATTTCAAAATCACTGTTCTTCATTTTAGAAAATTGTTCGAAGGTATGCATATGTGGGTTCGTGTGTCAGAGTGCACATGTTTTTAGAGACCAGTAAAGTGTTTCAACTTTCGGAGCTAACTAGGTTGTCATGTTATATTTGAGCGAAAGATAACTAAAAGAGTTCTTGGCCTATTTTCTTAAACCAAAGTATTTTTTTATTCAGTAGGAAATGCTGCTTTATGTGAACTACGGATTTAAAAAAAAACTATGATTCTTACTACCTTTTTTATCAAAAAATAAGTTTAAAAAGAGTAACGTTATTCTTTAAATATAATGTGTCTACATTTTAAAATTTTAAAATTTTCATAGTTTACAGAACAAAATATGCCTAACGAAGAAAACATAAAAACGTCTGACGGCTTAAAGCCATGCTCGTAAATCTTTTATATTAAAACATTTGTACTTTATATGTTGAAAAAATAAAGATAATAATAATAATAAACGTCTGCTATAGTTCCAGAAATTAGACGAGATGCTGCCCCAAAACGTGGATTACTCGACAATTTGAAATTTGTTTTGCTTATGAAGTTTAAAATATGACTAAAACATATCTTAAAGTTTTTATGCTTCCGATGTTTCTTTCTCTTATAAAAAATATCAGGAAATAAATCCAAGGAAGAAAACAAAAATGTTAATACAATTGTATTAAGTTGACAACACTGTTCAAATGTCACCACTTATAATTGCAAATTTATAATGATCAAACATAAATTATAATGTCTTTCTTTTGGTTTTGACCGTTTGCCATATATGGCAGACAATTGGACTTGGACGGGCGAATACAATTTCCAATGGTTTGGTTCATAATAATTCTTCGAGATTCAAGCTAAGCTTCCTTTTGTATGGTCTTATGGCTAAGTGAGACTCAAAATAATGTACCAATGGAAGTGTCTTTTATTTTTCTTTCGTTTGCTTAACCCGTCAAAGAAGCAATTCTTTTTGGCACAACTCAGTAGGTACCACTACCACACGATCTATTGTTAAAGGCGATTGCGATGGATGATGATGATGATGATGGTTGCGCAGTGCAGTAAGTTTATACATATTGAGAGGATTTTCATTTGGTGTGTTTTTTGTTTATTAACTTCATTGAGAAACAAAAATAATAAAATTGAAAAAGAAGTAAACAAAACCATTTTGGGGATATATGAATTGTAATTGTAATTTAAGGAAATGTATAGACGTTACTTTTTTGTATGCAATCTAAGCTGATGGTGTTGTTGGAACGTTGCGTTATGTTAGGTAGTGTCTTATTAAATTTTGTTTTGGGGGATTTTAAGCATGAAAAATGATACACGAAATACGAAACAGAACAAGACATATGGTTTTGAAACTCATTTTAGTTAATATTGCGCCATAGCCAAAGGATGTTTTTGGTTTCCAAGAAGAGGTTTCATTATTTGATAATAAAAAAAGAGACTGGGATGCTACCCTCACTGATAACTTCCCTTACGTTCCGATCTGTCCATTTTTCTAAGGTTTTCCATAAACTAATTTTAAGTCAATATCATTCTTGGTCTCATAATACTTGAGTCGAAAACCATTTCTTATCAATTTTTGTTGTTTTTGTAGGTTTTCGTATTTTGTAAAAAAGTTTTCAATTGAATATTTGTTAAAAAATTATCTTAAAGTAACAACAATATTTTGCATATGGTAAAATAAGTTTGATTTTGAAATATGTTTTGCTAACGAGGTTTTAAGTCGAAAGCCAATTTTTAAAAAATTTGCCATAAAATGTCTTTCATCGCATACGATGCGAAGAGTATTAATAGGCATACGACAAAAAAAAGTTCGACAATATTATAGAATACAAGACTATTGATCAAAGAATTAAGAGATAATGTGATTGTTCAAATGGTAGACATGTGCATTCAAGAGGACACAAGCGTCCACAGGTTTTTCTCAAAACCAACCTCTGTCTATCAACTCCTACTCTCACCTCCCCGTGGTGAACATCGGGTGCCTAGTACCTCAACTGGAGATTGGGTTCCAACCCCAGTGGAAAGTTGTTGGGGGTAGCAAACGAGAGAGGGGGGGAGAGGTGCGTCCACTAAGGCACCTCTCCTTATCCAGACGGCAGCGGAGGAATTCCCGAGATGGAATCAACGGTGGCGTCTACAGTTCCAGTAAGGCTGAACTACTTAGTGAACACCTTATATGGCTTCTACGACTTATTCGGAGCCCAGGCCTATAAGGAGCGGTTTATCCGGCTCCCCGTCCTTGGAGTTATACTAAAGATCTGGCCCTCCAGGTTGGGGGTTGTGCCGTCAGGGTGACTTCCTGACCACTTAAAAATCTTATAGTTGCGAAGCACCAACAAGCCTCGGATACGGACGGATTTACTGCTGACAACCAACGCAAACGAATTAAGGACAACGAACTTCGGATATGCACGTGGAATATTAGGTCCCTTAACAGACCACGTGTAGCCGAAGAATTAGCGGAGGCCCTAGACTGCTATAAAGCAGACATCACCGCCATCCAGGAAATACGATGGGATGGGCCGGGCAAAAAGAGGATGAAAAACTGCGATATCTACTATGGTGACTGCTACCGAGAAAACCAACAGCGCTTATTTGGATGCGGCTTCGTCATTGGAGCCAGACTTAGGCAACAAGTCTAAAGCTATAGGTGCATCAACGAGCGCCTCATGACCATCCGCATCAAGGCTAAATTCGGCAACATAAGCCTGATATGCGCGCACGCCCCCACACCTGAGAAGGATGACAACACCAAAGATATGTTCTTCGAGCTCTTAGACAAAACATACGAGCAGTGTCCTAGCTACGATATTAAAATTGTCCTGGGCGATTTTAATGCCAAGCTAGGAAGGGAAGACATCTTTGGTGGAATAATCGGGAAAAACAGCCTGCACGACAACACTTCCGACAACGGATTCAGGCTCATAGATTTTGCTGCGGGGCGAAACGTCATAGTAGCCAGTACGCGTTTTCCACACCTCAACATCCACAAAGGAACTTGGAGATCTCCAGATCAATCTACCGTCAACCAGATTGACCATATTGCGATCGACGCCAGACACGCTTCCAGCATCATGGATGTCCGAACTTTCCGAGGAGCTAACATCGATTCGGACCACTACCTTGTTGTAGCCAAGGTAGCACTTCGGGTTTCCAGGCCCAAGGCAAAACAGGGAGATGTTGGGAGAAGGTACAACGTCGAACGGCTACAATCGCAAGAGATCGCCAAATCCTTCTCCTACCGAGTTACAAGTAACCTTTCTCGAAGTTCTGTGCCGCCAACACAATGTATAGAAAACCAGTGGCAACATTGCCAAGACGCACTCAGAGAAGCCTCCTCTGACGTGCTGGGTTTCAAGCGACCACCAACAAGGAACCCCTGGTTTGATGAGGAATGTCGGCAGGCAAATGCAGCCAAACAACAGGCACGCAAGGCGGCGCTGCATAAAAGGACGAGAGCTGCTCATGAGCTCTATGAGCAGAAGAGGCGAGAGGAACACCGACTTCTCAGAAGGAAAAAGAGAGAGCATGAGAAGCGTGCGGTCGAAGATGTAGAGAGGTTTAAAAGCAGAAATGAAGTTCGAAAGTTTTATGAACAGGTGAAACGAAATTCACAAGTACATAAACCTAGAACCGAAGGCTGCAAAGACGAAAGTGGAAACATCATAGTGAAATCGCAGTCAATGCTGAGGATATGGAAGGACCACTTCTGCAGACTGTATAACGGCGACGACGAACCGAATTCCGCTGTCAGGCAGGATGATCCATTCAACATAGACGACGAAAGCCAACAATCCCGTCCTCCCGACTTAGACGAAGTAAAGATTGCTATATCTAAGCTGAAGTCTAACAAAGCCGCTGGAGCGGATGGCTTGAATGCCAAGCTCTTTAAAGCAGCTGGAGATAAGTTGGTTAGGAGCATGCACCAACTTATCTGTAAGATATGGTCGGAAGAAAGCATGCCCGATGAATGGAACCTCAGTATTGTTTGCCCGATCCTGAAAAAAGGAGACCCTCTAAACTGCACCAATTATAGAGGAATCAGTCTACTTAACATCGCTTATAAAATCTTCTCTGCCGTAATATGTGAACGTCTAAAGCCCATCGTCAACAACCTGATAGGTCCTTATCAGTGTGGTTTTAGACCAGGAAAGTCCACAGTCGATCAAATATTCACATTACGGCAGATCCTGGAAAAAACCCAAGAACACCAAATCGACACCCACCATCTTTTCATCGATTTCAAGGCCGCATATGACAGCATCTACAGGGACGAGCTGTATAGAGCCATGTCTAATTTTGGCATCCCTGCCAAACTCGTCCGTTTGTGCAGGATGACCATGGAGAATTCACGCTGCTCCATAAAGGTTGGAAACAACTTAACTGAACCTTTCGATGTCAAAAAAGGTTTTAGACAAGGTGATGCGCTGTCATGTGATTTTTTTAACATCGTACTTGAAAGAATAGTGCAAAGCCCACACGTCAACACCAGAGGCACTATCTTTCAAAAGTCTGTCCAATTACTAGCATATGCTGATGACATTGACATAATCGGAAGAACTCAGCGTGATGTCAATGGGGCTTTTGTGAGTATTGAGGCAGAGGCGGCAAAAATGGGTTTAACGGTTAAAAGTACATGCTGTCATCAAGAAAGGAACTACAACACCGACGTCTTGGTCAAGACGTCACCATCGACAGACGTAACTTTGAGGTAGTCAAGGACTTCGTCTACCTAGGCTCCGCTGTAAACGCAGAAAACAACACCAGCGCTGAGATCAAACGAAGAATAACTCTTGCTAACCGCTGTTTCTTTGGGTTAAAAAAGCAATTGAGTGGAAAAATTCTCTCTCGAAGGACCAAAGTATCGCTATATAAGACCCTTATCATCCCCGTCCTGCTATACGGTGCAGAAGCATGGACTTTGACAAAAGCGGATGAAAGCACCTTGGGTCGTTTCGAGAGAAAGATTCTTCGTGTGATCTACGGTCCCGTATGCATCGAAGGGGAGTGGAGGAGAAGATGGAACGACGAGCTGTACGACGAAGACTTAGCAAGAAGGGTAAAAGTCCAACGACTAAGATGGCTAGGTCACGTAGAGCGCATGGAAACCAATGCTCCGGCCCGGAAAGTCTTCGAATCCACACCCACAGGACAGCGCAGTAGAGGAAGACCGCGAAGCAGGTGGCGCGCACAAGTGGAAGGTGACCTCACCCAACTCGGAGCGCGAAACTGGAGACATCTAGCTAGGGACCGAGCTAGATGGAGAAGTTTGTTGGGTGAGGCCCTAGTTCACACAGGACTGTAGCGCCACCTTAAGTAAGTAAGTAAGTGATTGTAGCAACTATCATTACGGGTCCCGCGGATGGTCAGCTCGCACATGTTCCGCGGATCCCGATGATACCAACTGATTTGCCCATATCTTTTAAAAGGTTACAGTTCCCTTTAAAAATATCCTTTGCCCTTTGCACACTTTTTCCATAGTTGGTATCGACTTAAGAAAAGAGTGCTTTTCCCACGGGCAATTTTATGTGGCACTTTCTCGAGTAGGATCTCCTGGAAATCAATACGTTTTATTGCCACCTACAAATACCACAGCCAACGTAATGTACAGGTAGGCTTTAAGATAAGCATGCAATTTTTTTTCTAATTTAGTGATTCATGGTCGTTTTAATTAGCATGCTTATAACATAAATATCTGTACCTATTTAACTGAAGTCACTAGCGTTATTGGTTATTTGTGGTCAACAAATATGTTCACTTTTTTAAATTGATATATAAAACAAAAACACCCACTATATTTTTTTTAACTTCCTTTCTACATCTTTTTGTGTTAATATCTGTATAACAAAATTTAATTAAAGTCGATATCTCTACGCGTTCTGAAGACATAGACGACGAAAAAAGCTTTCAGTTACAAGGAAAGAGCTGCATAGCTATATTAGAAAATATTCATTTTTGCATATAAATGTTGTCGGTTATTGAATTTTGACCAAATTTGATTTCGTATTATTTAAGAAGCTTTAAGAAACTAAAGAAGAGAAATAAATGCAAAACTAAAAAGAAAGACAAACCTATTAAATATCCATTCATGCAAATCCTTAGCAAGTCTTCATTTGGCTTTGAATTCAAAAAATTATACAAAGTTCATACAAACTGACCTTTCGATCCAAAAAATCACCTAATTAAATGCTATTTTCGCATGGGATATGTTTGCCCAAAAGTTAGATTTCACAACCCATAGTGATCATATATGTATGTATTGGGTGATTCACTTGAACCCCTCTCCTTTCGAACTCCAATCGAACTATAAACTCCTATGCATAAAGAATTGCAATTAGATGTTCCATACAATACACTTAAAGAAAATAACAATAAGGAACACATTTTAAGAGGAAACAATTTAAAATGAGGATTAAATTTTAATTGGGGATTTTACTTTGTATATATGTATGTGGTGTTTTTAAAAAAGTTGTAATAATTCTATTTGAAAACTTGGCAGCTAGTCAAAACACAGCAGAAGGCTAAGTAATTATGTCAACAGGGTTGTACAAATTTTGAATCCACTTTTGTGGGATATTGAAAAAAAGTGATATTATTCAAAACTATGACCTTTAACTGTTATGATGGGTACATAATGTAATATCAAACAGTTAAATTTAACGCAGTCTTTTCAATATCTTCAACTAGAAGATATAGTTCTAAGGAGGTGTTTTTGTGGAATCTACTACCCATAAATTCAAGAGTGATCAATTATTTCTCAGTTATCCCTAAAGTAGATTTAAATGGGTTTTGTTTATTATGCCAGTGGGATTTTTCAAAGAAAAATAAAATCAATTTTTGAATAATGTTATAGTTTTGTCATGACTCATGAGGGTTCTAAAAAATGGATACCCGGAAATCAAACAATTGGGCATAATTTTCAAAAAAATGATTAATAATGAAAGGTTTGATGATTCCATGACTTAAATATGTTTTTTTTCGATTTACCATCTTATTACTTGATAAAGTGAAATATTGCTAGAAAGTCTATTGAGAAAAAGAAGAAAGTACATGCTTGTTTTGTAGACTTAGAAGCAGCTTTTGACAATCTTAACAGACATGCTCTGATGCATAAGCTTTCATCACTAGGAATCTCCCGGAAATTTTTGTTAATGCATGTATGATTATGTTTGAAACGGTAGCTGGTGTTCCCCAGGGCTGCATTTTAAGTCTGTTTGCTTTGTTTATTGACAATATCAGTGATGTATGTTCTTCTAGGACGAATACTCTTTAGTGATTTCCAAGTGAAAGTTTTGCTCTACGCGGACGATTTAGTATGACATGGGGCTTGCATGTAAATACAAACAAAACTTAAATAATGATTTTTGAAGCAGGTCAGAGCACGGTTGCCACTTGAAAAAAATTTTCATGACCAAAGCTGAAAATAAAAATGACCAATCGTACCAAAAAATTACCAAAATAATTTGTGTCCGCTACGGTTTTTAACTTGTTATTAAGTTATTGTAATCGGTCCGATTTGTCGAATTGAAAATTTTGACATTTCTCGACGTTTCAAGGTTTCTAGAGTCTAAATAAAAGATTTTTAGTGAAATATATGTGCGTGCGTGCGTGCGTACATTCGTACGTCCGTACGTTCAGGAAGTTTTTTTCGTAGTCCATAGCTCAAGAACCACGAAAGATCTCGACTTCAAATAAATTTTGTTATACAGATAATAATGCCGAAAGATACAGAAGGGACTCTCAAAAAATTGAGTGAGTGTTTTTTTTTACCGCAGCAATTAAAAAAAATGGTAAACCCAAATTAACTCACGAACCAATGACGCTAGGGACTTGAATTAAATTTTATATTATAAAATATATTGTAACGTGATAGTAAACAAGTATTTTTTTGGAAAAAAATCCAATTCACAGTTTTTTTTTTAAATCAAAAAAACTGGCAAAAAAATAATAAAAAAATCGAATGTATAGTTTTTTTTATAAAATATAAAAACCTAAAAAAAAAAACATTACTAAAAGTATTTACTTTCGACTCAAATATCTTTTCAAAAATTAAAAAAAATATTGGCTTCAAACTAATTTTTTTAAAATGTTTTTTCCGACATTCCGTCATTTTTTTTAATAAAAATCCAATAGTCAGTTTTTTCATAAAAAATTTAAATCTACAAAAAATAGTACGTAAATGGTACTAATACTGGTAAAAATTGGTTTTCGACTAAAAATCTCGTTAACAAAAACAGATTTTGAAATCAAACTATATCATCATATTCAAAATATTGTTGTTAATTTTGAAATTTTTTAGAACAATTCAACTCACAACTTTTTTAGAAAAACCCAAAAAACTATTCAAGCAAGACAAATCGGCACACGGGATGGAAAGTTATCAGTGTGGGTCGCATTCCAGCCTTTTTGTTTAAGATCACAATTTGTTAACATTATTTCAGCAGATTGAATATTATCGCTTAATAAAATTTATATAAAATTAATTTAAAAAAATGTTTTAGCAGACCAAACTCTTGAAGCTCTTTGGCCAGCATTACATTATTAATGGTATCAAAATTAAGCCTGCCTTTCGTTTTAATCAAATTTAATTAAAAAAATGTCCACTTAGCAGCAGTTGAGCTGTGAGGAAGTAACGTCAAGTTATAAACGAACTTACTTAAATTTTGAAAACAATATTCATTTAAACCGTTTTTATGATAACCGATCTTTTCCCAAAATTCTGACATGTCCATTTTATCCGTAAAATTATGATCTTGAGATGTGATGATTTTGAGATGTTGAGCCATCTGTCAATAAATTGTGAAATGAATACATTCAGCGTGTGCATTCAATGATCGTGCATTTGTTATGGGGTGCGTTCAATTAAGTACATTTATGTACTGTTTACAAATGAAAAGTACTTTAGGCTTCCATTTTATATTTGAGAATAGTGTCGAGTTATTTTTTTTCCAATTTCTTAAAAAAAGGGACCAAATGGAAAAAGAAATGACCATGCGACCAAGTAAGAAAATTAAGACCAAATTTGGTCGTAAATGACCAAACTGGCAACCGTGGGTCAGAGAAGAAGACTTTCCGAACAGAATTTGGTGCTCCACAATGTGTGTATTGAGATAGTGCAAGAGTTTAAATATCTGGGAGTTTTACTAAAGTATAATTTAAGATTTTCGAAGCATGCCAAACAAAAAAGCAATGAAGCTAAGATACCGTTAAGTTTGATGTTCCCAAAGTTTCTTGGAAATACAAAAATTGATCTAATTGATCCAAATGACGCGTGTTTCAAACTACTGTTAACTGTTTGACTACTTGCCTCACAAGTAGTTTGAAGCACTTTGGATGCATTTCTTTAAACGCTCAATTAGATTATCAAACTCAACACTAAATTATGCTATCTACGTGGAGTCTGGCTTAGCTTCATATATACTCACAAGAGTGATGAAAAGAGATGAAGGAAGTCTTTACAATTTGCTCATGGTAAGGCTACCTCAATGTGACGCATCTTCTTCTAAGGAATATAAACAGCTAGATATCTCCTATGTTAATAAACTAAACTCAATGGAGTCTAATGTGGATGAATGGCATCTTATGTGTTTGCCAATGTTACTGCTAAAATTGAAGAACGAAGTTTTAGTCATCATCAAAAACATCCAGGAATACCTATAGGTACCTCAAAAGCAAACTATTTCAATAATGAAGTGTTGTCCATAGCTATAAACTTTATCTTTAGAGCACGAGTTTAAGTCCTGAACCTTAACTTTATATCTCTTGGGGCTGATCTTTCATTAATCTGCTTTTAATGTGACAGAAGGGAAAAGGAAGATGTACATCACTTCATTGCAAAATGCCCAATATATAATTTGCCCTATACATAATTTTTGTAAACATGCCTTAAATTTAAGAAATGGTTTCTTAACTTAATGCATTCCACCATCAACTGTAGTTAAAAACTTTTTCATTTCCTTATTTTAAATTTTACTAAAATTGTTAACTTTCAATGTTTCAAATCATTTTCAACTGTGCCTTAATTGTACTTTTTTCAGTAGGTAACTCAATAAATTTTGTTAATTATAAATTAATTATTTAGTTTATTTATTTAACTATGTATATTTTTTTTACCTTTATAATGTTAAATCAGGAGAATGACAGGGTTGACAAGTCCCTGTTTTTAAGTACATAAATGTTGTTAAAAATTTTAATAAAGAAATTAAGAGTTTCATTCAAATTGATCTACCACCATTTAAAAGTAGAAATATGAAAACTTTTTTATTTCAATTTTAAATTGGTTAAAAATTGTTTTTCAAAATATCCCAATTGCGTTAAAATTTAAATAAATAGCTTGGGTTTCTTTTAATGATAAGTGCAATTTCTAACGATTTTATAACGTTTTTGTTTCAATATTTCTCAAAAAGGGATATTTTTCGGGGGATTTTCAATACTTTGTCGAATTTGTTGGTTTTATTTTGATAATATTTGAGAATCTTCCAAATTTTACAAATTTGCGGCTTTTATTTTTCACAATTGAAATTAAAACAACAATACAATTTAACGTTAGAAATGTATGTATTAAATAAAATAAATAAATTAGGTGGCGCAACAGTCCGTAGAGAACCAGGGCCTAGTGACTTACAACTCTCAACCATTCCTGTGTGCGTATTAAATAGCGTGGTAAAATTTTCAACACAAAGAACTCAAAAACACTGGAAAGTCTTTTTAGTTCTTAAACTTATTCTTGTTTTGGAAACAAAATCATTTCAAAATCTTCTTTTAAATGCAATTTTGTTTTATTCAGTGTACCTATTGTGTACACTTTTGTATCTGCAATTGCAAAATAAGAAACAAAACTTAAAAATTGTGGTAATGTGTTAAATTGGACTCACGATATTTGACTTTTAATTAATTGTTACAACATGCTGTTTGAATTTCCATACACATTATTGTCGAAGGTGTTTTTAAAACTTTCTCGTTTTTTTTTTTTTTCAAAAAATAAAATAAAATAAAAATAAAATCCAAAAACATATACAAACCCATAGATGTCTCGGCTTAATGAATTAGACATTCGAATTAGACCAAAATAAAGTTTTCGTGAGGTTTTTGGAAAAATTCTTCCCTAGGTAACATTTGTATTGCGAAACATTTAACAAGATTGTCTATTTGGTTTGGCAGTCAAGTGAAATCCGTGAAATTTAACTGCAAATAATGCAGACAAATAAAAAGAAGAAAAATACGCTCTTTCTCTGGTAGATCAACCCCTCCCCACTCCCCTTTAAACATTATTTTATAGCGGACACCAACGTGATTGTAATTAGACGTTAACATGGTCTGTAACTGTTTTTTATTGTACCTCTATATGTTTATAGAAGGTATATAAAATGTTGGCCGACATTTGAAGTCGCGTCACGGAAATGCGTCATGCTATATCGAATCGGATTCAATTGACTGAAAATCGTGTGGGTTGGTTCGTTTGTTGGTTGGTTGGTCAATGGAAGTCGAAGTCGAAGCTTGTGACGGACGAAACGAAGACTCCAATCGACAACAGCGACACGACACAAGACGGCGCCGCGCTCGGCGGCGGCGGCGTCCGTCGACGACGGCGACAATGAGGATGATAATGACGGAAAAGCGGGGGGCTTGAGTTTATAGCAGACAACTTTAAGGAAATCGAAAGCGTTCCCCCGTGTGATATCTTAGCATTTTGAACAACTTATGGGGGTGTATAGATTTCATCGCTGGATAGTGTAATTTTTATTTTGCCAAGTCTAATTGCTTAATTGTGAAGTGCGTTTGTGTATTTTGCTAAGAGATTTTATTTAAATGTCATTTCCGTTGGGTTTTTACGTAAATGTATTGTGCATTACGTAAATACAAGTTTAACTGTTGATACAAAATTAACATGGTTGGAATTTGGAGGAAATTAAATTAATTCGCAGGTAGACTATTGTGAAGAAAAACCTCTGAATTTTTCCCATCGTTCACAAATTTGGCTATGAACTTGAAAATTTTCATCATTGACCAAATATTCACATTACGGCAGATCTTTGAAAAAAAACAGGAACTTCAAATCGATACTCACCATTTTGTAATAGCTTTACAGAGCAATGTCTAGTTTTGACATCCTTGTCAAACTTAGACTTTGTGCAGAATGACGATAGAGAATGCACGCTGCTTTATTAAAATCGGAAAAGATATCACCGATGCATTTGATGTCAAAAAAGGTTTTAGACAAGGCGATGCACTGTCATGCGACTTCTTCAACATCGTTCTGGAAAGAATTGTGCAAAACTAAACTGTCAGCACTAGAGGCACAATCTTGCAAATGCCCATCCAATTACTCGGATACGCAGATGATATTGACATAATTGGAAGATGAAAGCGTGATGTCAGTGGAGCGTTTTTGAGCATTGCGACGGAAGCGGAGAAGATGGGTTTAGTGGTCAATGAGGGCAAGAGCATGCATATGCTGTCATCAAAAAGGACATTGAACGACGATGAAATGGACAAAACGTCACCATAGACAGCTATAACATTGAGGTAGCTAAGGATTTAGTCTATTTAGTCTTCGCTATGAACTGGTGAAATCTAACGAAAAGTAACTCTTGCGAATTGGTGCTTTTTTGGACTTAGAAGGCAATTGAGTAGTAAGGTCTTCCCTCGAGCATATAAAGTCACCATATATAAGACACTCATCATCCCGATTCTTATTAATGTCGCTGAGGCTTGAACCTGGTCAAAGAAAGGTGAGAGCGTCGTAGGATGCTTCGAGAAAAAAATTCTTCGAGTGATTTTTCGTCCCGTCAGCACAGATCTAGAGTGGAGAAGAAGACGAGCTCTACGGGCTGTACAGCGACACTGACCTGGTTAAAAGAATAAAAGTCCAACTACTTCGATGGCTAGGTCATGTAGAGCAAATGGACTTCAACGCTACAGTCCGAAAGGTCTTCGAATCCTATTCCAAAGGACGGCACAGTAGAGAAAGACACCGACACAGGTGGCGCAAACAGGTGGAAGAAGACCTCAACTAACTTGGCGCACGAAACTGAAGACATCTAGCTAGGGCGGTCCCTAGCTGGCTGGAGCAGCATGTTGGTTGAGGCCCAGGAGAGTCGCGTACTTTTTTTTTCTACATTAAGTAATTAAGTAAGTACTTGAAATTTTTGAAAGTACCATGTCCTTGACTGGCTTTAAAAAATTGTGTAATTATGAAATGTCTGAATTTATTGATTCTGACATTATTAGAGAGGAAAATAATAGTTGATTCCCGTAAAAAGAGTTGCTGTCTATAAACTCGTGATAATTTTATATTTCTTGAAAATTTTTGAGTTCAAAAAGTTAAAGAACATGTTTGTACATATTTTTGTAAACAATATGGATTATGTTAATATGTTTGTCTTGAATTATAACACAGGTTTTGGAAAACCTATTTATGAAAATAAGTACGGCACAATTACAACACCTGTCCAAAAACCGCACAAACCAGTGACAAAATGAGAATAGGAGGTTTTTAACAATAATTTTTGATTCAAGCTCCAAATGCGGCAATTTTACTCTTTAACTTCCAAAAGAAAATTATTGTAATCTGTTCGATTTGTGGAATTTAAAATTATGACATTTTTCGACGTTTCAATTTTATCTTCTAAGAAATATTGTTTTTAATATTTTTTTTTTTAATTTTTAGAGAAATCCAACTGTCAGTGTTTGGTAAAAAATTGGTAAAAACTGATGTTCGATTCAAATATTTAGAGAATAGATGAAGATATTGATTTTAAAATTATTTCATTCTATGCAAAATTTTATTGTTAATATTTTGTTTAATTTATTTATTTATTTATTTAGTTATTTATTCTAAGTTTAAGATAAGTTTAAGATAAAATCGACATTGGGGTGGGTCGCATTCCAGCCTCTTTTGAAGTAATCTTAAGACCTAAATTTGTCGAGAACTTTCTACAATGATGATCCAAAAGTGATTTAGTTTAGTTTTGCGAACTTTTACTAGAAAATGTTCACAATTTTAACATTTTCTATGCATTTTCGAAGTTTTTACAATGTTAACATGTCAAATTTCAAAACAGGACACCTTTAAAAGTGGCAGTTGTCCTAAAAGCTGGCTTTTCACAATGTAACTTCTTATTGGAAGATCCCTTATGAATAAGTAATTATAACTTTACATGAATTTCTTATATACAAACGTATATAAAAATTACTTTTTGAAAAAAATAAGATCAGTTCCTCTTACCAAGTATTCTTAAAATTCTGTGTGAAAAACATATAAACCTCCTTTAGGTTTAGAAAAACCGTTAACGTTTCATAATTTTAACATTCCATCCGATGAAGAAGTGTGATTTGTTGTTTGAAAACAAAGCCTTAAAAATTGCTTCTCACATATTTTTGTGTACATTTTTTAAGACTTAAGTAAAATATTTCTAAAAAAAAAATACCACAAAACAACCATCGTATTAATTACTCTTGTGTTTATACAAAGCTGTGCAACCGCCTTCTATTTCTATAATATTTATAGTTTTGAAATTTCTGTATAACTCCAAACCTTATTTCACTGTATACCATATACTCAACTCACTGTCACTGCACACAAAGCACCTAAATTCCAAGTCCCATGAATCAGGATTAACTTAAACCAACCAGCCCAGTGATTTGTATCTTTCATAATATGACATTTTTCTTGACTATAGGCAAAGACTTAGAGACACCAAAGAAAAAGCCGTAGCTCGTATAACTTGCATACATATCTTGAACTCGAGGTGAAAAATGCGATCTATTGGTGTTTTTTTTTTGTTTTCGTATATTAATTTATAGTCAAATCTTTGAAAGCAGTCAAAATAAGACATCCTCTACAGTCACTTTATGATACTTCAACAAAGGCCTTTATAGAAGCATCCTTGACTGTCAACTGTCAAATTTTAGTTGTGGCTGCGAAAACAAAATGGCGACAAGTTTTATCTAAATTTTGGACACTCTTTTAATAATGAATTTTGCGACATCAATTAGAAGTATTTAAAATTATATTTTAAAGCTGTTGAACAAACGTTCAGTGAAATATTCGACAGCTTATAATGTTAACCTTTGGGGGAAAGCCGTATCTTGACACGTAGGATGAATGCTGTCAAAAAACTGCACGTGTATTTTTGTAACCCATTTGCTGAATAGGATCATATCGTACAAAGCTGGGCTTTTTTCACTACTCACAGTTTTCCCCGATTCAGAGTTGATTTCCTTGTCTTGGTCAAAACTTAATTTAACTTATCAGCCTTTGACCATAAAATATCTTTTACGAATATTATACGGCTGCACATGGGCGACAGCAGCGTAGATAGATAGATACGTAATTATCACCATCTATATCATTATCGTAAACTACGAGTAAAGTTGGCGACATGTGCGACTTGACTATACCTCTTACCTACGAGTATATGTACGATACGTATATTTGTTTAAGGTCTACGAAAGGTGAGTGTTTTGGTTGGTGGTGTATATCTTTCATTGATTACAATCATATATACATTATAGTGGATAATTAATAATCCTTTGTCGGTGTGTATTTTGTTAACACCTCGGATAATAATTAGTTTGGCTTTTTGTTTATAACTTTGATGTTTTTTCGATATTGCCTTACCTATTCCAAGAGTGTCGTGCAAAATTCCTGTACACGAATTACTTTAGGACTGGTTTTTAGCAAATTAACAATATTGTTTCACGGATATTATTATCAATTAAAGTGGCTATAAGTACCGATTATGTGTGAGTTCTTAGTTAAGGAATTTAATTTAATCGTCTTATGGCTTTGGTTTGTTTGTTTATACAAATATCATTTATTTAAAAATGTTCAAAGGTGCTTCCTATATGAACTTAACTACCGACAGAGAGACAGAAATGATATCCATCTTTAGATAGTGAAGTTTTACAGCTAAAGGAAACCATTAGTTTTCTGGATGGGTTTTAAAATAAATGCATCCATCCCATGAAAGTTTATCTTTTAGGTAAGATCAAATAAACCAAAACCTTTGGTAAGTATTTCCTTAAGTTAACCTACATTTAGGAAGACGAAGTAAGATAGAGATTTTAATTTATGTCAAATATTATGTGCTTAGGTTTAGGTAGAAAATTATTTGTATAAAATGTACTGAAGTAAATTTAATAAAATACATTTTAAAATAAAGTAAATTCGTTTGCTTCCATTCTTGAAGAGATAAGGAAAGTTACTGAACCTGGTGTTAAATCCTTAACAAAATATATTAATTAGATCAAACATATGTATGCAGAATGAACTAAAAAGATCGTGGAATTGTTATTACTCGAAACCATTCTTGTGTGAGTGTAAAGAAAACCTGTAACATTATATAAGTTGTATAATGTGGGTCAATATTTTAGATAGTTGGTTCAGTAATTATTTTATTTTTATTTTTTTTTTATTTATTTATAACTTCCCATCCCGTCTGTCTGTAGGTCTTCGTGTTTTGTTAAAAAAGGAGTCAGTTGAATTATTTAAAAAAAAATTAAATTAACAAAAAAATATTTAGTATATATAGTATATATCTATTTTAGTTACCGAGGTTTTTAGTCGAAAACCAATTTTTACCAATTTTAGCATTTCTTAAAAGTTTTTGTTTCTTATATAAAAAAATACAAATTCGATGAATGAAATCAATTTAAAGTCGATGTCTTCTGTTATTCACGAGATATCGAAAACCGAACATCAATTTTTACCAATTTTGCGTACTATTTTTTGTAGATTTTATTTTTTTATGAAAAAACTGATTTTGAATATTTTGTGTGAGATAAAAATAGTTTGAAGCCAGTATTTTTAAATTTTGAAAAGATATTTGAGTCGAAAGTAAATTTTTAGGCTATAATTTTTTGTAAGAAAACTGTCAATTCGATTTTTCTCAAAATTTTACCAGATGTTAAAAATATTATTTTTCGTTTCAAAAAATTATTTTGGAGATATTATCGTTTTTTTCGTAAAATGTTCGAGGTGACAAATATTTTTTATTCAGTTTTTTGATTTATAAAAAAAAACTTTAATTGGATTTTCTTCAAAAATATATTTCTTAGGAATCACGTTACAATATGTAATATTAAATTTAATTCAAGTCTCTAGCGTTATTGGTTCGTGAGATATTTAGATTTAACCAAAATTGTCGCCTTTTTTTTTAATTGCTATTGTAAAAAAATCACCCACTAAATTTTTTTGAGAGTCCTTCCTGCATCATTACATATAACATCCCTGGCTAAAAGAAGAAAACACTGTTTCCTTCTGATTTGAAGGGTTTTTGAGCCTAAAAGTAAGCACCTCTGGTTATAAGAGGGCATAATATTATCCACCCCGTTCAATTTACGTAGAGCATATATCTAGTGAATTTACGCTGAACAGCTTCTATTCTATTAATGCTTACTGCATATATTGGGCACAAAATGCAACCAACATATTCTAACGAAGATCTCACCAATGAGATATAAGCATTTTTAAAGTTCGCGGATCATACTTACACTTGGAGATATTGAGATGAAGGCAGTAATCTTCACACTATTGAAAAATACAATTGAGGTCATCTTGCAAAAGATTGCAATCAAGTGAACAATTAATACGTTTGTAAATTTTCAAATCTTCAGGAAATAGTAAATTTTTAGTTCGTTTATAAAAATAACAAACAAAATTGGTCCGAGATGGCTTCCTTGTGGAACCCCTGAAAAGTTATAAATTCTTTTTGATGTTTTACATAAAATTTTCTTAAACTGTGTTTGATCTGTTAAATATTGATCTAACCAGTTCAATAATTTAGAATGAAAACCAAGATGTTCTAGTTTTTTTAATAACACGTCATGCTGCATCCTATCAAACGCCTTTGAAAAGTCGGTGAATATGACATCAACTTGCTTACCCCATTCAAAACCTTTCGTACAAAAGTGTGAAAAAGAGACAAGTTAGCTGTAGTTGATCGTTGACTCACAAACCCGTGTTGATTATCTGAAATTGTTTGCTTAATATTTTCATAAATTCTTTTTTTGACAATGGCTTCAAAAATGTTTGAAATAGTTTGAAGCTTTGAAATCGGTGTGTAGTTAAGGGCATACTGCTTCGAACCTGTTTTATGAATCGATGTATTGACTGAAGTTTTCCAAGTATCTAAGAACTGACCAAGACTGAGCGATTAATTAAATAATTTTAAAAAATTTGTTTATTGTCATCCAAAGACGAAAATTTCTTCTTCCCTTAATTCAATTAGACCTGTTAACTTATTAAGAAGTGGTTTATAACAAAGTTTGGATTTGAGTTTTCAAATACAAAATTCGACTGAAAAAAATCATCAAACATATCACAAATCTCTGTTTAATCGCATGAAATTTTATCTTCAAACCTCATGTTGAGGTGTAAACCATAAGATTTCCTTTTACCATATAAAAATGTCCAAAAAGCTTTCGAGTCAGATTTGATTTTCGTTTCTTGACCCCACATATACTGGTTATACACAAAATTTTTTAGTATTTCATATTCTTCCCTTTGGTGTATGAACTGCTCACGGTAAACTAAACTGGATTGATAGTTTTTTGAAGTTTAATGAGCTTATTTTTTAAATGACTAAGTCTTTTATTAAACCAAACAGGTTAACAGTTATTGAATATTCTTTTAATTTGCACAAAACCCATTTTTTCTTCTTCAATTTTACATCTAAACTTTGAGAAATTAGTTTCGTATCGAAAAAGCTGTCTCATTCAACATCAAAGAAAAAATTATTAATCGCATTGGAATCGACTTTTACATAATCATATTCAAAATTAAGATCATTATAGTGAAAATTAACTCTGTATGCGATGTAATTAACTTACAATGGAGTAGAGTAAAGTTTAAAAATGCTTTAAATGACATTCCTTTCTTTTCTTTTATAGGGCCCATACACTACACAAACTGTTTGAGCAAACGAATGTATTTTGTTGTTGTAAAAATGTTTGTGCAAACTGTTTGAGTAGTGTGTAGCGATGATGCGTGTTTGCGCAAGCGGTTTGAACAAAATCAAAAAAATTTGAATTTTCCGTGCCTGAACAAACATGTTTGTGTGGTGTGTATTTTTGAATTTTGCTCAAACCGATGCCAATTTTCATAGAGTTAACATGAATAAACATGGGGAACAAATTTTTTAGACTGAATTCATTGAACTTTATAAAAGTTTTAATAGCCAAGGCAATAATCAAAGCTGCACATGCTAAATCACTCATTGCTCCGTGTCCGTAGGTAGGTCTGATTAAGATGAAAAACGTCACGCAACTAATACATATCTCTCAAACATGTTTGTGTAGTGTGTGCCGATACTATGTTTGCTCAAACACACGTTTGAACAAACGTGTTTGAGTAGTGTATGGGCTCTATTAGTAATAAAAATAAAGAAAATACAAGCTTTTCTTATCCTCTTAGATTTTTCTAAGGCATTTGATATGTTTGACCATTCGATTTTATGTGAAAAAACTTTTCAAACTTTTAATTTTTCTAACACTGCAGCTAAACTTTTTCATTCATATTATTTAACAGGTCGCAAACAGTTGGTTCAACTCAATAACGTTCTCTTTGATCTTCTTCCTACTTCACGTGGTGTACCACAGGGCTCAATACTCGGTTCTATTTTATTTTGTCTATATGTTAATGATTTGCCATCCCTTGTTAAATTGTTAAATTTTGTTCTATACAAATGTATACCGACGACGACGTTCAGTAATATATTAGTTATCCCATTGGGCTTATAGAACACGCTGTGTTTTGTATTAAGTAAGATCTCGTCAGAATTTCAAGTTGGTCTCAAGATAATAGACCTGTCATAAACCCCAAAAAATCAGTTTCCATTGTCATATCGAAGAAAATGTTGGATGTATCATATTTTTCACTTGTGATCCTGCAAGGTAATACCATCTCGTATGTCGAAACTGCTGAAAATCTTGGAGTAGTTTTTAACTTGGAATAATCATATCGACTCAGTTCTTCACTCCATTCAAAGTACACGTGCTTTTAGCAAAAACTTTAGTCGTACTAACCCTTATTTTTATGGTTGTGAAATATTTTCGCACTGTGAATTAATAAGCAAAAGAAAACTTAATGTCGTATTGAATTATTTTGTCCGTTACATTTTTGGATTACGCAGATATTAGAATCTTAATTTCTCAAAGTGCGTTCTCAATATGAGCTTTGAAAACTTAAAAAAAAATGTACACAGAATGAAATCATTTTAAAGTCAATACTTTCATTTATTCACGAGATATAAAGAATCAAACATTAATTTTTACTAAATTTTAGTAGGTTTTTTAGGTTTTTATTATCTTGTTAACGTTTATCTAAATTTTACCAGATCAGAAAAACGTTATTCTATTATACAAATTAAATAGACATTTAAGATAAATGAATTCCAAAATTAAAACACACAGTTGAATATTTCTTTTCTAATGGAATAAAGTAAATAATGCATATTATACTGGGCTGCAAATCTTTATACAACATCACGAATTTGCCATTTCAAGCACACTCTTCGATCGATTACTCTCTTGCTGCCATCAGCAGACAATCCTATTGTATTAAGAAATTTTGATTTCTATCTTATACCGCACAAACAATGATCTAAGATCTTCTTTTCAAACTCTTTTCTTTTTTTTTTTTGTATATGTCCTTCTTCTATAAACCTGTGTAGGTCCCAAGCAGAAAAAGAACGGAAAAATATCGTTCCAAAATCCAGAAAAACAAAATAACAAAAATAAAAACAACGATAACCTCCTGCGATAAGAAATTAACAAATAAATTCGTGATTCCCGATGGTATCCTTTTTATACATCACCATAACCTTAAACAAGGGCACCACCACCAGCACCAGCTTCAGCACCAATTCCAGCCATAGCTATGTACCTATAGAAAAATCATGAACTATGAAGTTAAGGTACTTAGATATCTTTGGTTAGAATAATACAATTCCAACGTTAACTCCTTTAGAGAGGTATTCCCTTTGAATTCAACAAACAATATACGAGTACTTACAACAACAAAAAATAATTGAAAACATGCATAATTACAAATGCAATTGGCATCGATAATACAAGGAATTGCATCTGCACTTCCTACACTCTCCAAACTAGATATACTCTGCTTCGAATGTTTACCATTAACGATCTCGAAATGGAAAATTTAATTATAACTCGAACTCAACTCTGGCACACAGAAGGAGATGGAGAAGGAGAGAACCTCCAGAGTGCTTAAGGTTGAGTTTCAGATTTGGCTTCAGCTGCTATAGGGCATGCTCTACTTGAGAAACGATACAGAAACAGATGAAATAGCGGATTCTGGTTGGTAGCCCACGGAGTAAGCACTGTGCACCACCATCACCGATTCAATCACAGGTAAGGTGGTTTTTATGTTCTTGGGAAGTCTCAGAGCAGGTTTCTTGAGCACCAAGATTTTCGGCCAAGGACAGATTTGTGATACTTAGGAGCCCTGAGGGTTTTAAGTCGTTTTGTCAACTGATTTTCTTCACCTTAAACTCGTGTGCTTTGAAAGCAAAACAACAAAATTCATTATATCAAAAAAGTACGTATACGACCAAGTGAACCATCATAAAAAGTTTGTTTTTCATTACAAAATGTTTGTTGAGCTTTTATATTAAGATGATTTCTACCTTTTTAAAAAGTCTCTCATGAATACCAAGATTTTCTATCAAGGTCAAGTTTAAGATATTTTGGGACCCTAGGGGTTATAAGTAAAAAAGAGAGAAGATCTAAATCTTTTGTATTCGTTAAAACTTTTATTGTCTTAAGTGCTGCCAAGTGAGCATGGTGCTTTTAATCAATATCCCCTTCTCCGTAAGGCCCCTAACAATACCTCACTTGATGAAATTTTGAAACAAATCCACCCCTGTACTCTTATATAGGCTTGGCACGTCTACATCCGAATCTAAGTACATTGAATAGAAATTTTTCTAGCTTGTTCGCTTGTTATACTTTGGTGCACCAGCTAAATGCAATGTTTGGTGTTTTATTGCCGGCAGGAATTCGAATTTTTGTCAATTCTGAAACAAAGCCAGGCAGGCACGGAGGAATGCATGTTACTCGTAGCCTACTGAGATGTTGGAATCTCGCTTCTTCTCTGTTGTCTTAGTTTTGCTTTTGTAATTTCCTCCTTGGATTTTTAAGCTTGATGCTTGAATCTTTTATACGATATTCGAAATTCATTTGTGAATTAAGGAGGCAATTTTTTTTATTTTGCATAATAAATTATAGCGCTAGTTATTTTTTAAGTCTATAGACGTTGTCTATTGGAAAATGGAAAACGATCTCCTTTTAGCTCAGATGGACTACCGAACCGATAGACCGATCGACCACAGAAGGTTTATACTCGTAGTATGTAAAAGTGGAGTGGGCTTGCTTTTATTTGAAACTTTGCAGTGGTGTTGGCAGAGTTGTGGTTGCAACATGGAAACATATTGCAAAACAGTAGTTTGGGAGGTAGACTGCTGACTATAACCTACCAACCAGTCTGTATATTTCGAGCTTATGCTGATGAAATTTTTTTTTTCAGGACAAACGGGAAAGTAATATATCGATTTGCTCTAAATCATAACCCATATAATATTCATAGAAACTTACAGTTCTTGTGAAATAGATTTAGTTTATTAAAAAATACTTTGTTGCAAAAAGAGATTAAAAAGAGGTCTTTTCTTTAACGTTATAGACTATACCTCATATGAATACAACTCATTAAGATTGCACATAAATTATAGTTCTTAGTAGTTATGTACATATGTAGCTCATAGCAAAATAAAAGGTATGCACGGGAGTGTTTGATAGTATGATGTTAATCTTGATAAATTCATATATCAATTATATTATCAAACATGCATTTCTATTAAATCAGGGTATTACTGTCATAAAGTTAGGGAAACACAGCTGTACCCTTTATAACCTGTCATTTTACAATGTATCATAGAAATAGTCATAATATTCTATTATTTATTATTTTATTGTAAAAATTAACAACAATTAGTCACAATTGATTTAAAATGACGATGCATTATTTTTATATATAAATCGTGCTCTAACAGCGGCGGCGAGATTAAAGACTGTTTAAGAGAAGTGTGTCTTACGTCAAATTCGAAAATATTATTCACCTTGAATTTACAGAGTGCATAATGTATATCGAAACCATGAGGTGCATTGTTAGTTATTCCTAAAGCTTACATTCCTACACAAACAAATAATATAGGATTGCCATTTTCGAGATATTCTAAAAAGATATTAAGCATTTATCATAGCAATCCGACTAAAATTTAAATAATATGTCTGAGGTGACAATTATACAGTAAACTTCACATTGGTGTGCTTAAAATCTTGCACCTGATATATATATTTGGGAGACAAAAAGAATCCCGGAATTCCGAAATCGGGATTTTGGCTTTTCAGTATTTCAAAACTTTGGGATGTTAAATTTTCTGGATTTGTTATTTTCAGAATTGAAGGTTTTCAGGAGTTTAGCTTCTTGTGTCCCAAAACTTAATATCTTTGTGCTATAAGTCTAAATATCATTTAAAGAACAAGCAGTAAAAAAATTGAATTTTAAGCTGTGTTCTGTCAAGATGTTTAAGACGATAAACCAATTCAATAGTAAAGGGTGGTTAGATTTTAAGAGCCGATATTGAATGTAAACCACACCTTATTTTCAAAGTTTTTTCTTCATTTCATTTAACATTTCTCAATTTAAGATTAATTCAATTTGAACCATGAAATGATACACAGTCGAGCAATGCGTTAAAGTTATAAAGGCTTTTTATGAAAATGGGCGTTCAAATCAAAACGCATGTCGTGTGCTTGGTGATTTGTTCGGTCAATTTAATCGTCCAAATGTGCCTACAATCGTAAAACTCGTGCAAAAATATCAGCAAACTGGATCTGAAGGAGATGTGAAAACACCAGCATGCTCGTACAGCTCGTCCTGCAGAAAATATTGCCTCTGTTCGCGTTAGTGTGACTGAAGATCTGTCCACCTCAACTCCTCGTCGAGCCCAATAATTGCACCTCTCACACTCGTCGCTAGTGAACATTATGCATACAGACTTGAATTTACACGCTTACAAGTTGACAATTGACTCAAATCAAGAACTGAAACCTCTTGACCATTTTAAGCGTCGTCAATGGTCAGAATGGTGCCAAGAAATGGAACAGTGAATGATCAATTTTTGAAGAAAAATATCTTCAATGATGAGGCATATTTCAACCTCAGTGGATTCGTCAATAAGCAGAATTTCGGCATTTGGCGAAGATATTCCAAGATTGATTGTCGAAAAACCATTGCACCCTGCTGACGGCATCACTGTGAATGCTGTTCGCTGTCGTGAGGTATTAACGAACTTTGTATGACTCTAATTGAAGGATATGGATGTGGACGGTATATGGTATCAACAGGACGATGCCACTTGCAACACAGCTAACGAAACAATGGCTCTTTAGTGTGACTAATTCAATGTCCGTGTTATCTCACGTGGTGGTGATTTCAATTGGCCGGCAAGATTATTATTATTTGATGCCGTTAGACTTTTTTCTTTGGGGTTATTTGAAAGATAAGCCAGCAAAAATTCAAGAGCTAAAGGATGAGATAATTTGATACATTAACGACATAGAAATTCAATCATGCCTCAGCGTCATCCAAAATTTAGACAATCGGATGGAGGTGTGCCGCCATTTCCCCGATATTTTGTTAAATCATATTTGAACCAATTCCAATATTATCATAATAAAAAAGAAATGATAGTAATTTTGTAAATAATTTGTGTTTTATTAAAAATTAACATCGGCCATTAAAATTTAACCACCTTTAGTAGGCTGAAGTATTTTTTCATTCAGAAATCTGAATATAGGGATACTATGAGATGATACATCACAGAGTCAAAAGTCCATAGGCTTAAAGTTCATAACGTAGGTACTCTTGGATCATTGATTTACTTTACTGTTTTTATGACATATTCCATAATTTTTAACTATAAACCGAAAGCTTAGTAAGGAGTCAAAAAATGCTGATACTGTCTTCATGCTTCTGATGGTTCAATTAAAATGGTTTTCTGGTTAAAGGCCAAGAGTTCATCATTGAATTTGTTGCATGGTAGAAAAACTGTGCAGTTAGAGACATATTGGAAGGTCAAAAAGGAAATGTTTAACCCGAAAGCGTCAATACACTGGGCTAAGGCAGAAAATAAGAAGGACCTTGAGAAGAACCTTAGATATCGATCTCGTTTGATTAATCACTCATTACTGAATTAAGGATCATAAATACTCATGTCTTAATTACATTCCTGACAATTAAAACATTTAGACTCTTTGGTAATTCGACCTGAGTTAAATTGTTCAGTGCCTTGACAACGTCCAAGACATATTTTCTCAAGTTTTATTATCTCACAAACTAATCTTTTTTTTATTCAATATTATTAAATTAATTTTATTCTGTCATTGATTTAAAATCACATAATACATAATTCTTTGCTACTATATACATATCTAACTTTATAGTACCTTAGTTGAAATGGCAAACACAAGTATTCTGGTTTTGAAAAATTAAAATTCAAAAACGCACGTTCAATAAAACTTGTTCTTTTACCCACCCACTTAGCTAAAATAGTCCAGTCCTACAAAAGTCTAGTCTAGCATAATAAATATATGCTACAAGCTGGTTTCGTTTAAGAAGTTGAGCATAGTTTGGTACACATTTGCTGCTTGCTTATAAAGTCTACATTTTTGATAAGAAAACATGCCTCTAATGAACCAACAATTCTACCAATTACTTCACACCAATTAAACTATTTTCTCTTTTTCAAAAGTAATGTTCATTAATTTTTTACTTTAACGTTAAACTCTTTTCGCCTCGGTCGGTCCAGTCGGTGTAAAAATAACCAATAAAAGAATGCAATAACAACAAAATAAAAAGTTAAAAAGAAAACATTAAGCAAAATATGTTAATATAATTTGAATAAATGTATCTAGATGTGCACAGCACAGGTAAATACCGCACACGCTAGAAAACAAAAATTTCATGATTATTTTATAGGTAAGTGCGAAAATGTTATTTGCCTACGATTACAGCGAGCGCCAGCGCAGCACCACCGCAACGCCTGCAGTGCCAATTTGTGAAGTTGTATAATTTGTTAATTGGAAGATATGCATGCATATAATATGCATGTACAAATGCATTAGATGGTGAAAGAAGGTTATAGTTTTATTTGTATTTGATAACATCGTTTAGCTTATATTTTAGTGGAGTAAGGTTTGAGAAAATGCAAAAATTAAATAAAATAAAATATAATAAACTAAAATAACATAACATAGAGTAGGTACATTGGTCGTTCAAACTTGTTACTTGAATCTGGAAGGAACAACTTTAATTTTGTAATTACGTAAGTTGACTTTTTGATTTTTATATTTGTTTTAAAATATATAACTTTTAATGAAGTGTTAAGCAAAGGTATTAAAACTGTTTCAAAAATCCTAAGCCTTTTAAGGTTTGATTATATTGAAACTATTTGTAAAGAGTAAAACAGCCCGGAATTAAAATAATGGCTAATCTAATAAGAGGTTTCATTTTTTTGTATATAAAGGGTTTTTCAATTGGGTAGGGTAGATTTTGGCGCTCCGTGGCGGCCATTTTGTTTTGGTGACATCTGTCCAACCTTTTGTTTATTATGCAGTTGTTTATGCCAAATAATCTTGGCAAGTTACACGATTGAACAGCACTTTCAAATGATACAACTTTATTATCAAAATGAGTGTTCGTTAACGCAAACGTTGCGTGCATTGTGCCCATTTTACGGTAGACGTGGTGGCTCTTCACAGTGAACTCTTCAACGTTTGGTGGCCAAATTTGAGACGACCGGTTCAATACGTTCAAGGAATGCAAGTTTGGTGGAGAACATCGCCGCGATTCGTGAAAGTGTACAGCAGGACCGAGGCAATCTATTCCAGGCCGTGCACAAGAACTCGGCCTTGCGCAGACTTCAACAGGAACTCAAAGTTCATGACCATAGACAACGCCGTTTGTTCGCTGACTGGGCTTGTTTGGAAGAGAACCCGAATTTTGGCCGAAAAATCATCTTTAGTGACGAGGCGCATTTTTGGATGAATGGCTGTGTTAACAAGCAAAATTGCTGTATATGGGACGACACCAACTCACGCGAGGTTCACCAAGTGATAATGCATCCTCAAAAAGTTTGGTGTGGATTTCGGGGCGGCGGCGGCGCGGGCGGCGGCGGCGTAATTAGTCCGTAGCTTTTTTGAAAACGACGTTAGTGAGGTGGTCACCTTCAACAGCGAGCGCTACATAACGATTATAATTAATTTCTTATGTCCCAAATTGAACCATATGGACCTAGACGACATGTAGTTCCAGCAGGACGGCACTACGTGCCACACAGCAAACGCTAAGATTGACATTTTGCATGAACGATTTGAGGGTAAGGTTTTGTCTGGCAGGGGTGATGTGAATTGGCCACTAAGGCCATGCGATTTGACCCCTGCTAACACAGGCCATCACTCAAATTCAGCCAGATCTATGCGGAAGAGTAATTGAAATTTGGACCACTCGGATTCCTGCCACCGTAAGAAGCCAAGGCGAGCATTTGTATGATGTCATATTACACTTAATGGCATACATGAAACTTTCAAATTTCAAATTTTTGTTAATACCTCACACACACCTTGCTGTATTTCATTTCAACATCTACCTTCCCTTATTGAAAAACCCTTTATTATAGGCACTTATTAGGGATAAGTAGTAACGTTAAATTGTTTATATTTAAACACAGTACGAGCGAGATACCGGTGCAGATTGGTCTTAAAGTTTTGAATATCAAAATGAGAGAAAAAACAGAGTTGGCCAAAGCATTTCACATTCTCGATGTGCGGTTTAAAAATGAATCTCTATACTTTACAGTACGCCTAAAATTAAAATCAATGTTAAGCTGATGAGCATTCTTGGAAGTGCAAGTATTACTGGAGGGAATCCAACTAGCTAATTCGAAAGAATACTGTTTGTAAAATATCTGTAAAACAACAAAATGCAAGAAACATTGCAGCGGTGTTTGAGTGATGTAAATACTTTAGTTATACTTCTATCGCCTATAATTTTCAAAGCTCTTTTTTGGATTGTATCCAAGAGATTTAAACTTTTATTTCAAGGGCACCTGTCGAAATATGCGAGTTATTTTCAAATTTTGAACGAATGAAGGCATTGTAAATTACAGCCAGATCATAGGTTAGGTTAGGTTAGTTTAGAGTAGCTGTCCGTGATGGAATAGGACACAATTAGGTCAGTTTAATGGCTCATTGCGATACCACATTAATCTTGAGGCTTTCTCCTAAGCTCAATGAAACCAGTTTGAGTCCCTTTCGAAACGTGAGAGGCTGATTATGCTTATATGATTTAGATCGTTTAAGAAGAATTCTCCTAGGCGTTTTTGAGCTAGCGCAGGGCATTTACAGAGAAGGTGAAGAACTTTTTCCTCCTCTTCCTCATCCATACAGCTTCTGCAAAAGTCATTTGAGAATACGCCTAGCCGCGTGGCGTGCTTTCCTATTAAACAGTGCCCGGTTATGACACCGGTTATCGAGCTTATATGCAATCTGCTTAGAGATAGCAAGCCCCTTGATCGCTTTAAATCTAATGTAGCCCAGATGTTTTTTTGTGACCTGACACGTGGTGATGCTGTTCCACCTGGTGTTTGCCTTCTTCATAGCGTCCTGCATTAGCAATAGTTTACAAGTAGCGATTGATATGCCAGAATTTGCAAAACGTGGTAGAATGGGTTGTACTGTACGGTTCCTGGCGAGTTCATCGGCCTTACAGTTACCTGGAATGTCTCTTTGGCCCGGCACCCATGATTGGGAAGGCAGAACGAGAGACTTAATTTCAGTCATTCAAATTACACACCTCTACCAACCGCTTATTTTGTTTTTGATCCATCTGTACAAAAATGGATTGACTCGTCTTCCAGGAATGACCTGTCCTCCCAGAAAGATCTGGAATGTATAGAAATCTGGAAGTTTTTGTCGAATTGCAGTTGGGGAATGGAGTAGTCTGTGTGCCTTGGAATTGATTCTAAATACTTAAGAATTACGGAGTGGCCAATGTTGTTGTTAATCCACTGCGACGAAGCTTTGAGGCGAATAGAAGAACTTGCAGCTATTTGTTTGCTAAATATATCAAGCCAGATCATAAGGTGTACAAAATTTCTTGCACCGGTGGAGAAATGGTAAGCACCTAGCAGCATTCTTAAGCAATGTCGAATATATGATCATTCTATAAAAGGTGATTTCTGATACAATTCCCGAGCACTGAAAGTTGATTAGTTTCCTGAATGCAAGATGGATAGCGACATCGGGGTTGGGTTAAGCTTTAAAGACAGAAAATAGCATTAACAATTCCGAATGCTATCGAAATCGGAATTTAATGAGCTTAATATACGCTGCCGTTGAATTTCCACATCCAAACGTCAAGGATTTGAATCTAGAAACTTATTTGTGAAAAGCTCAGTGAAACAGTTTAATGTATTAAAATTGGCAGATAAGATGTCGTTAATGAATATAAGGAACAAAATTGGAGACCTTTATTTTGAATAGCTTGTTGTTTGGAAATAAAATTATCAAAATTCATTATAAACATTTTGAAAAGTTTTCAACCACGGTTCGGCAAATTAAAAGACTGCTGAGTCGTCGTGAAGCACCTTCTTGGCTGGCAATAGTGAAATCGGTGGAGAAATTTGAGCTGTTGGGACAATAGTAATGGTAACAATCGAAACCATGTTTATCGCTCAAGAATAGCTAAGACCTGAGAATACTGCTGCTTTAGCAATTTGAAGAGAATTTGCGTTGCTCCATTAAGGTTGCGCCTTTCGATAGCAAAAAGGGGTTGCGATGTCATGTTACTTCTTTAACACCTTCCTTGAAAAACTAGTGCAGAGCTTCAACTTCAAAACTAGAGGCACTATCTTTCAAAAGTCTGTCTAATTGCTCGCATATGCTGATGACATAATCGGTAGATCTTAGCGTGATGTCAATGAGGCTTTTGTGAGTATTAAGGCAGAGGCGGTAAAAATGGGTTAAGCGGTTAGTACAAAGTACATGCTGTCATCAATAAAGGACCTACAACACGAGCTGTACGGGCTGTACAGCGACTTAGACTTAGGCCCTAGTTTACACAGGACTGTAGCAAGTAAGTAAGATGTTGTTTGTTAACTAAGCCGAGAGATAAAAATGCACTTCATCATATATGATGTTTTAGTCCAAAATCTTTGCCCAATTCAAATCACCTAATTACTAAGTGAATTATGAGTTAATAATGCGAGATCTTTGTGAAGAATGTTAAACTCTTAAGCGTCTGGCTTTATAACCTATATATCCTATGTTTAAAAATAAACCACTTGATTTCGAAGCCTGCATGTCAAAATATACGTAACTCAACATCTTTAAAACTTCACTTAAAACTTATATATCTACTTTACCTGCAATGTCTTCTATCTTCAAAACTAAAAGCATTATATAGTTAGGTACAGTAGCCTTAAGAATTCAATCACCACATATTTTTAACTTAAGGAACAAACCGAAGACATTCTGTTTTTTCTTTCATTTTTAAATAGAAAGTTCATTAGTTGAAATAAATAAGGTACCAATAAATTGCATTTAAATAAAATCATTGATCAAATCCTTAATTAATTAAATTAATTGATTTTTATCTTAATTTAAAAAGGTTTTTGTTTCAGATTTCACATTTTATTACGAACCCATTTGTAATATGAGATTTCTTCTATCGTATTTAAATTAATGATGACCGTGATTAAAAAAGCGTACTTAATTTCCCAGTTTTCCCAAAGGCTTCTTTAGGTATACACAACCAAAACTGGTTAAAATTCATTCAAACAATCTCTGAAGCCCTAATAATAGTTATAGCTACAAAGCCATTTAGGTAGCATTTGACTCTTTTTGTTTTTTCTATCTCTTGCGTATAACCCACAGCACTCTGATGGTTATAAGTTAGGTTATGTGGATATTATTGGATATGCTTTTTGTGTTTATGCACCAAGGCCAAATTAAATTGAAAATAAATTGCATGAAAGATACATTGAATCAATTTATATCTCTTTTCGTTTTATATATTGAGCTGAGCATATGTTGGTTTAAGCTGGCCATCTGTGGTAGGCAGAGTGCTGTACCACCCCACACATATTTTATAAGAAAAAAAAAAGTATAGGTACCTATGGTCTGCCTTGAGGAACCTTTGCTTATACATATCTTTTTCAATAACTATGCAGGCGATCATTTTTATGATCTTGTAATTGCGATTGCAATTAATTACCTGAAAAACTTTATAGGCTTATGTATCTATACCTTGAAATAGGAGATCCAAAAAGCAAAAAAAAACAACAACAACATACAAATATTGCGAATAAAGGAAAAACCTTAACCAGATTATAGATATACATGGGCAGACAAGTTCAATAGCTTTGTGGGTGGGCTTGTGGTAAATTAAAATTGGAACACTCCCTTTTGTCTGCGTGCAAAAGGATTTAATGCGATATAAGTAGATCTATATATGCAACTGCAAGTAAGGATTTTCTCTTTTAAAACGGGTTATGATTGAGTTAAACAAATGTCTATAGATTTTTTTAACCTGATCTATTTCCCACTTAAAGGCAGATATTGTTAGTAACTTTTTTTTCGACTGTGGTCTTAAATTGCTTATGAAATTAATGGATTCTATCTCTCTTATTTCGAAAACAACATTTTGTAATTATTAACGCTGTTTGGGACATGACACCTAAGTTTTGAGTTTACAGGGATTTCCAATAAGATTTTTCCATTTTATGTTTAAGGAGAACGAGTATTTCTTAAAGGAACTTAATGCATACTTTTTCATTCCAATGAATACTATTAAAAATGATTTTTTTTAACCAATTGGCACATTTGCTGCTGTATGTCCTCAATAGCTTCACAAATTCCTTTTTTTAAGTTTTGAATAGTTTCCGGACCATAACCAATTGACCTTTCAGGTTTTCATAACAAAAAAGTTTGATGGTGTTAAACCACATGTTATCGGTAGCCAATTATGATCAGCTCCGATAGGAAACTTTACTTGCAAAAGTGCGATTGTTTCGTTGCTTAAAATAAACATCGTCCATATCAATATCAATATCTTTACGAGTCCGATAATACGACAGCTCTGGCTTCGAAGCTCTCAAAGTAAAAATAGACGTAATCAATGAATATGAATATTTTCTAGAAATCCGTATGATGTTGATGCACCTCAAGGTCTTAACCAGAGAAGGTTCAACGATGCTGATGAATAACCGGCTTGAGTACTTGTGTTAACTGAATTTAAGAAGACTTACGACCTTAGGTTTACTGTCCTTTGGGGAATGCCTTATATCAGGAATCGTCTAGGAATCAACGAACCTGGGTTTTCGACAACACTACGTGCTTACTTAATTAAGGTTGCGCAACAATACTGTTTGAACTATGGCCTCACCCAACAAACTTCTCCATCTTCATCATTGAGGGTGCTTTCCTTTTTCATAGTCCATACTTCTGCAACGTATAGCAGGACTGGGATGATTGGGGACTTATATAGCGACGCTTTGATTGCTCGAGAGAGAGCTTTACTACTGAATTGCTTTCTAAGCCCACAGAAACAGCGGTTAGCAAGAGTAATTCTTCGTTTGATCTCTCAGCGCTAGTGTTGTTTTCTGCGTTCATAGCGGAGCCTATTTATACAAAGTCCTTAACTACCTCAAAGTTACGTCTGACGATAGCGACGTTTTTACCGAGACGTTGGTATTGTAGGTTCTTTTTCTTGATGACAGCATGTATTTTGTTTTCCCCTCATTACCAATTTTTCCATTCCCTCACAAAAGCTCCATTAACATCACGCTTCATCTACTTCACATTATGTCAATGTCATCAGCATATGGACGTAATTGGACAGATTTTGAAAGATAGTGCCTCTAAATAATTGACGTGGAAGCTCTACACTATTCTTTCAAGGACGATATTAAAGAAATCACATCACCTTAAAGACTTTTTTGCCGTCGAAATTTTGGGAGGGATCTTATTTTTGGAAAACCCGCACTTTTAACTGAAGAACTGAACTGTTTATGCATCTACAAAGATCGTAATTTGTTGAGAATTGTGGAGTATTGGCATTTTATTGTGCCATTTCACAATCAATATTTTTCGCACCAAACTCCCACGGTTTCGTAAGTTTGGAGGTTTGTGTTTTAGGGAACCATGAACTATAGATGTTTTTATTAATCGTAATTTTGCAAAACAAAAACACCTTGAAACTTAATTCTTTGCGTTACGTGATAGATAAAATACATATGCCAAAATCCACTATTAATTCAAAGGCATTACAAGTGAAATTCGTGAAGTTAAAGCTATTTCTTTTACATACTTTTTTAACACGATGAATAAGCTCCTTTTAATTAAAAATCCTTTTGTTCCATTGCTTTCGATAGCTTAAAATATCAATATTACACAATTTTCTTATATTTATGCATTTAAGATTAAGATTTGTACCTTTCTGCTTTGAAATTTATTTTAAAAAAAATCACCTTTGAGCTATTATAGTACGAGAGTCTTAACAAAATGTAGTTATTATCAACTCCAAGGTTTAAGATAGACCTTCGACTTGATGTATAATCACCAAGTGTTATTCTTTTCCCATAACATGCAATATAAATTTTTCACTTCTTTAAGACAAGTAAAATTAACTTTTTATGTATTTTTATGATCATATAAAAATATCATAACATGAAACTATACATGGAAAAATTATGAAGTATATTATTAAAAATACTTGCATGACAGTTTTAATTTGCATACTAAATATGTCTACCAATATATTTTATAATTGTCTGGAACTTGTCAGTCAACGCGGTGTCATGGGCTAATGCCTATCACAATATTTAACTATATAATTTTGCTTTGCTTTTCTTAGGCGAGCAAAATACTAGAAAAGTCACATTGTGGTGAAAAATTAAACATCATCATCTTCAATTCTCAACTTCCCAACATTTAAAATTTAAATTTAAGATTCCATCGTTTATAAAAATAACTCTTATTGGCATGACACAATAAGAGTTTATAGACTCTTGACAGGTGCAGCATATGTTCAATATATTATACCTTTTAATTGCATTCCCCAGGGGCCCCAAATGTGGGACTATTTTTCAACTCATTATATCATCAGAGGTCAATTTTAAATATACATACATAAGCACAGCACAGAGATTAACATCTCAATTGGAATCGAACACATCGAAAAATGTTATGCATCGTCGTGTTTTACCATTTTTGTGTGTCTTTAAATCAATGTTCGAAAAAGGTTAATATTAAATGCATTGCATAATCAGTCAATCAATCAAAGCGATAATTATGCATCAAGCTTTCTGTTCACTGACATTCCACCATCTTTTTTTTTGTGTTAAGTTTGTTTCGTTTCGTCTTTGATCTTAAGACGCGACATGAGTTAGAGTAGATAAATGTGACTAATGAAAGGAGGGGTGATTTGTTCAATAAATTATTCTTTTGTTCCAAAGACATTCGAAACAATTTGTATTGATTTGGATTTGGATTTCTGAAGGTTGTTACTCGACTCGAAGTCGTCGTCGTAGTTTTAGTTATAAGATGACAAATCTAATTGGACAAATGTGTGACAAGTTTATTGAGACTCTAAGTGGATGTCGGGCACATATTAAGGAACAATACTAGAATGTCATATAAAATTAAGGTTAATCTATAGTTATGGTATTTTTCAATGTCATCGCAATATTAGAAAAAAAAATAAGACCTAAACAATAAATCATATTCATATTGCTTGCATATGAACAAAAGAGCTGATCAGCAAACTCTATTTTACCATTAATCTACTGTCTAATGTCATTTTGTCGACATTTATTGTTTATAACTCAGTGTTGTTTCAATAAAAAATCCCGTCATCTTAATTTCTCATGAATTTTAATGGTTCCGGAATTTTCTCTATCATAAACATAACTCTCAACATCAAAAGTACGTCCGTCGTCGCGTTCGTTGAGATAGAGGCACCATTTTTTTAAAACCATCATCGCATTTGATGTGTGGTAAAGAGAGGGTAATAATTTGTAAAATTTGTTTATTACACTCTACGGAAGAACTATCATTGATAATTGACTCGAAATTGGCATTCTCTCGCTAAGGAACATCATTTTGTTCGAAATATAATAAAAAAACAAAAAATATAGAATGACTAATGGTCCGAATGATGAAAGTGACAGGTCTTTTGCACATTTCAATGGAAAACGTCATAACGACATCAATAAAATTCGCTCGTAATCTTGAAGCGAAGCAAGACTCAGGCTGAGACTCTGGCTATGCGCTTCTTTTGAGAAGTTGAATGTAATAGTAGTGGCATGAGAAAATGCAAATTGTTGTATGGCAGTGGCAGGCGGGCATCAGGACGACACTGGTAAATACAATTGCAACTCTGATGGTTACTTGCAAAACGACGACGAAGACGACAACGGACGCCAACAACGACAACGGACGACGACGACGATGTGAAAGAGAGTTATATTTATGCACGCGCATGATGCATCACACAGAGAGTATAAAACAGCAGCAAAACAGCAGCGCACTTAACCACCACAGTTGTTAAACTGTGCGAACATTTATCTTGGTTTTGTGTGTTTTTTTTTTTAAAGTTGGTTTGGTTTAGGCAAAATAATGTAGCCTGCGTTACGTTGTTTGAATCGAAACTAAATAGGTATTTGAATTGTTTTTTTTTTCAGTCTCTGTTTTTGCTGAAACTTTGTGCAGAGTGTGCATCTGGTGCTGTCTTTAGTGAAGCGGCCCGACCGACGGGTGGAATACAGATTCCACATAGATTGAAGAAGGAATGCTATGCAGAAGAAAAAAATATAAAAATAGAATAGGCCTTAGACCACCAGCACATAAATCCCATTGGTAGGCAGTTTATTTGTAAATTCCTTGACATGATTTCGAAGTTTTTGATATCAATGATAGTAGGTTGCTCAAGACAACATCCATAAGTTTGTTCACTACTTTAGTTTGAGGGGATTCAGATTTTAATAAAAAAAAAAACTAACAGAACTTTAATGGCCAATGCCGTTGTTAAAGAAATAGGGAATAGAAATTCCGCAAGAGCAAAGAATGACTTTTGTTTGGGTTGATGCCGTGAAATAAGACGAATTTTCAAAAATGTGGCCTTATTGCACGCCAATTTTCAATAGGTCATATTGCACTTTGACAAAATGAAATAACGACACATAAACCAATTTATTTTGCGGTGAGTATAAACTCCTGAAAGTTGGCCTTATTTCACTTGGCTTACTGCACTTAGAATAGTTCACTGTGTTTCGGTAAGACGATTATGGTAAATGGAAAACAGGTGAATCACTATAAAATACCCATTTAATACAACAATTTTATTATTTAGACCTTTTGATGGTAGCAAATTTATGACTTCGTAAGTTTCTTTTAGATTTAGAACTTTAGTTGCCTCAAACAAAATTCTGATTTTTTACCAAGAAAGAAGCTTTAATAGTTTAAATCAAATTTGGAAGAGCCGGTTGTCAATGTCTGTTTGGGTATAAGAAAATTATTGAACTTATTTATTATTTAAAGTTTGTAACAACGATTGATATGAGCGAGGATGTTTCCCCGGACAACATCTAAATTGTATATCTTTTTACTTGGACTATAGTTATTTACACTCCTTAAAAATTTCATAGAGGACTGTAACTTGATTAGTACATCGTCAGTTATGGAAAGAAGATACTTGAAAGATTCTAATTGAGACAGTAACTGTACAAAATTTATTGAATTTCTTGAGGATATTGGTGAATTCATTTTTAATAGTAGTGGATTACTCGTAAGTGAGAAAAATGGTGAATATTCTTTTGTAAGTAGAATGAGTTCTTCAATAAATAACTAGTGTTGCCCTTTGTACTCAATCTCTAATTTAGTAGAAGATTTTAGTGTAGATTTCATAACCTTTTTAAAACATATTCCATTAATCTGCTTCCTTAAATCTCTTCTGTAACAGCAGAAATTACCAACCCAAGAGGTATATCTAATACAGGGTGCGGCAGAGCCGACTGACAAGTTTAATGAGGTCATTAGCCTGTGATAAGATAAGAGTAGGCCTTAATAAGTGGTATATTTTGAATTGTACGGTAATGCCGTTTTTATTCGTAATCATGGTCTGGACAGGTGTAAATCGTGAATTCGTCGTGCGTGCATATTACGAAAATAATCATTCTGTGATCGCTACACAAAGGGCTTTTCGTATACACTTCGGCATTCCACGTGCTGAATCTGTTCCTTCTGCAAACACTATCAAATTGTGGATACGGAACTTGGTGAAATTGGAAGTACCCTAAGTAGACTTGTACACGGAGCCCCCAGAACGGTAAAAATCCCCGAAAATGTGCAGTTGGTTAGAGAGTCAATTGAGCAGTCACCAAGACGCTCAGCCCGGAAACAAGCGGTAGCTTCGTCCGCTCGTTATGTTGTGATGTTGGAAACTTATCATCAGCAAAAGTTGGAGGAAATGGCTGAAGAATATGATTTGGGAGATGTATGGTTTCAGCAAGACGGAGCTACAGCGCACACAGCTCGAATTTCACTTGCTGTCTTACGACAAATGTTCCCTGGGCGGTTAGTCTCTCTGAGAGGAGACAGGCTGGCCAGCACGGTCCACAGATTTAAGCATATGTGATTTTTTCCCTTGGGGCTACCTTAAGGATAAGGTTTTCAGACATCGCCCACATACCATAGAAGAAATTAAACAGAAAATCACAGTGGAAATCGAGGCCTTACCAGTCGAAATGTGCCGAAAATCATGTGAAAGCTTCTGAGATCGTCTACAACAGAGTATCAATGCTGACGGCCGCCATCTTGGAGATATAATTTTCAAAAAATAATTTTTAAAAATAGGATTGAATACTGATTTAAATAAAAAAAATGTTTTCTCTAAGTTTTACTGTTCGTTATTTATAGCCCATCAAAACTCGTCAGTCGGCTTTGCCGCACCCTGTATAAAATGTAACGATCAAAGATTTGTTTTTTTTCACACTTCAGAATTTTTAGAAAGTAGTTAGCTTAAAGCAAGCTTCAAACTACGATCAGTTGCAAAGCAATCAAAAGCAAACGGAGCCCCCATACAAATCTTGGCTTGATGTAGCTTGTTTCATGGCCAAAAAAATGGTCTTAAACACTTCGAAATATATTGAAAACTAAACCTTTGAATATATCGAAGGAACTACTACGATGCCAACAGAAATTTATGATTTTATGAACAAATAAAAAAACAAGCTGATTTTGATTGGAGCTTAGAATTTGTTTCTTCAGCCAAATTGCCAAACAAATATGCCGACAGTTGATTAAAACTTCAACGTCAGTAAAAGTAAGTGAATTTAAAATGCATTTTGGAAGCTTAATTCATACGCTCTTTCTTAGAAACATATCCCATCGTTAGATTTCCCCCATTGAGTTGCATGAGATATATTCTGCTATTGTTCTTATTTATATGCTTTTCTAGAGGAAGACCTTCGAAGATATTAGCTACTATAAATTATCTTTATCAGAATAATGTTGCAGCTGTTTGGGATGGTTCGGGATTCTCTGACTTCTTTCCCACTAAAAAAGGGTGTTCGCCAAGGATCTGTGCTAAGTTCTCTACTTCAGGTTCTGTTTCTAAATGATTTTCATGCGGAACTACCAATCGGATGATCTTTAAATTAAATCCTCTTATATGCGTACGATATTGTACTGCTATCAGATAATCCTTTTAATTAGCAACAGATAATTGAGGGTTTTAAGACTTACTTGAAATAAATCTTGATAAGTCGTAAATAGTAATATTTTCATATGGTGGAAGAAGAGCAGCGTGCGAAAAATGGTTTAACAATAACTTTGAAAAAAATATGTCTTATCAAAACAAATATCGTGGCGTAGTGTTATTAACTTCCCATAGGAAGTTATTGTAATGGGTCCGATTTGTCAAATTGAAAATTTTGACATTTCTCGACGTTTCAAGGTCCCTAGAGTCAAAATAAAAGATTTTTAGAAAGATGTCTGTGCGTGCGTGTGTACGTACGTCCGTACGTTCGCGACGTTTTTTTCGTCGTCCATAGCTCAAGAACCAGAAGAGATATCGCCTTCAAATAAATTTTGTTATACAGATAATAAAGCAGAAAGATGCAGAAAGGGCTCTCAAGAAAATTGCGTGGGTGTTTTTTTTTACCATAGCAGTTTAAAAAAAAGGTGAAAATTTTGGTTAACCCTAAATATCTCATGAACCAATGACGCTAGAGACTTGAATTAAATTTTATATTGTATATTGTAACGTGATACAAAACAATTATATTTTTGGAAAAAAATTCAATTAACGATTTTTTTATAAATCAAAAAAACTGAAAAAAAAATTTGTCACTTCGAAAATTTTACGACTAAAATATGATTTCATTTCCAAAACAATTTTGTGCAATGAAAAATAATGTTTTTGACATCTGATAAAATTTTGAGAAAAATCGAATTGACAGTTTTTTTACAAAAAATAATAACCTAAAAAAAATAAAAAAAAAAGTTGGTAAAAATTGAGTTTTGACTCAAATATCTTTTCAAGACTTTGAGATATTGGCTTTAAACTACTTTTATCTTTCAAAAAATGTTGTTTTAAACATTCAGTAAAATTTTGAAAAAAATAGAATTGACAGTTTTTTTACAAAAAATTAAAAACCGAAAAAAAAAATTAACAAAAGTTGGTAAAAATTGATTTTCGACTTAAATATCTTTTCAAAAATTTGAGATTTTGGTTTCTAACTAATTTTAACTTATAAGAAATATTGTTTTCAACATTAGGAAAAATTTTGAGAAAAATCGAATTGACAGTTTTTTTACAAAAAAATAAAAACCTAAACAAAAAAATTAATAAAAGTTGGTAAAAATTGATTTTCGGCTCAAATAGCTTTTCAAAAATTAAAAATATTGGCTTCAAACTTATTTTATTTCACAGAAAATATTGTTTTTTATATTCAGTAATTTTTTTATAAAAATCCAACAGTCCGTTTTTTCATAAAAAAAATAAAATCTACAAAAAATAGAACGCAAATTTGGCAAGAATTGATACATTTAGACAAACTTTTAAGCAAGACAAATCGATAGACGGGATGGGAAGTTATCAGTGTGGGTCGCATCCCAGCCTCTTTTTTACAATATATCTTGGTATGAGCAAGGAACCAACAAAGTGGATACATCTAAAAATTCCATCAATGCAACGTGGTCGAAACTGCTGCGAGACAATACTGCTCAACACTCAACAAACTTTAAATATACTATGCTGACTCAAAAACTATTATGTTGGATTCGGCTTAAAACTGTCGTTCCCCTCCATTCCTAACAACATTACACGCACACAGGAATAGATGAGAGTTGTAAGTCACTAGGCCCAAGTTCTAAATGGACTGTTGTGCGTCACCTAATTTATTTTTTATTTAAAAAATTTTAGTATATAGTTAGATCTTAAAATGATTAAAATTCTTAAAATCATCTTTTAAGCTTATCTAGTAACTTAAAAAATGGTCTTAAGACTTTAATTAATTAATTAATTTTGCACCAATATTTCAAACATTTTAGGAATAAAAAGCAGGACGGTAAAAAACTTGCGGTCATATCTTAACTAATAACGTTTAAGTTACCATTAGATTGGTAGACTAAGGCGTATTTTTACACCATTTCTATTAATTTTGGCTTATATTTAAATTTTAGCAAAAAGAGAATTTCTATTGTTGTAACACCTCAAATAAAAAGCGTTAAATTTCTTGATTATAAATTGACCTACATTTTGAATAAAGTAAAATTTGAAAAAAATCACCTACGCATATAATATGCATGACCTTAATCTGTTTGAATAACATAATAAAACGTTCATTATGTGTTTAAAGCGAAACTCATAATTTGAATAATTTTAGACATCATCTCTTGTCAAACATACTGTAACCAGAAAGAATAAAACGTCATCATGCGAATACTTCCACCACAATAATATCCACAATCAATGGAATTTACTTCCTATTTGGGAAAAAAAACCTCCGCGGATTGTCTAAGACCGCTCGATCATCAGATCCTCAAAAGTTCAAAGTCGAAGCCAAACTGGATTGGCAAATTAATAAATTCCAATTCGAGCATTGAGTGAGTAATGATGGCCTATTCCCGGAGCTTCCCGCTAAAGGTTTTAATACAATATTGTCGGAGTATTATCATTTATTTTATTTTTATATCAGGTCTTTTTTTAAGGTACTTACCGATGCGACAATCGTCAGGTAATATCGTTGAACTTTTTCATAATCCAATGTTTTAGCAACAGTCACCTGTGCAGATGGTAAAAAAAAGAAAGAGATATAGATATTTATTAAAAAAGCAGAAGATATTTATTTATATGAAAAGAAGAAAAAAGTGAGACCACAAGAGTGTATTACATTGACGTTTAAACAGATTTCCAATAAATCTTTCACCGAGATGGAATATGGCAACGTTGTGGCTGAGGCTATAACTGGTGGCTATGATGTGCCTCTTGGATTTGGTTTGTAAGATGGTTGGAACGAATCTGGTGGATGAACATATCTCATCGTCTTCTTAATTTATCAACTTGGTACACATCAGACACACAAAACCTATACTCAAAGTGATATGACTTCTGGGGACGATATGACAGGCCATTGGATCCTCTATCCAATGATACCATTTAGGTTAAATGGCATCCATAAATCTGTTTGGGTAATTCATTTTCATTATGGTACAAGTACAGGTATGAGTTTGAGAACGAGTATGTACTTAACTTATAGAGGTGGACGAAAAGTCTCATCTTTGGTTAAACTTTTAAGACAAGAAATCATGAGATGGTCATTGGAATTGACTTGATGTGCGCCACCATTAAACCAAAAGAAACAGATTCAATATTCGCTTCAGAAGAAAAACTTATACGTACGAAAAAGTGCAAAAGATATGAAGAAGATGGAATGACAGATGGCGGCCATGATTGGTGAGTAAATAACTTGGTCGTAAGTCGTTTAATTGTGAGCATCAGCATCAATATCACAGCATAAGAAAAGATAAACTGTTTTTGCAATTGAAACTGCGCTATTGCCAATAATGCAATGCGAAGACATATCAAGCTAAACGGAACTGTCACTTTTCTGATGATTGATTACTTCTGGTTGTGCGGTGGTAAATCAATGATTGAAAGTTTAACCGGAGGTTTGTTTGATGGTTTGGCCAAGCCAGTATAAGACGCAATGGATATGTTTGGATCCATTTAATGCAGTAAATTAATAAATTGACAAACGGTAAAAGGATCGACACCATCAATATATAAAAGAGTTGAAGTTGAAATACCAGAAATGAATTGATATAGAATCAGAAGTGACATCAGTCAAGACAGGAAACTTATACAGGTACCTACATATATAGATTTTATTGTGACCGTTATAATAAATCTGAATGATTTATTAATGATTTTAATCAAGAAAATTGTTTATTAATTTTAGACATCTGATGGCCTAGGAATGAAAAGGTATTTATTTTGTCAAAAGAGAAAATGTATCTTAGAAAAGTATCTTAAAGGATCATATAGATATTTAAATGCATTATAAAGAATTTGAAATTGGGACTTCTAAACTTTAAGTTTTCTCCGCGAAAGCACTCTTCAATTCAGTGAGCAATCTGTCAATGTTGAAACATGCATCAGGAGCAACATTTTCACTTTGATAAAGCTCTCGAGAGATGAACGTGTACGTTTATCAAAATTGTTTCCATCATTCGTAATTTTTTTCGGTCGTTCTGAAAAATCGTGCAAAAATTTGAGCAAACCGGGTCTGTAGGAGATGTGAAAACACCAGTGCCTGCTCGTACAACTCGCTCTGCAGAAAATATAGTGGATGATCAAAAAATCAAAATGCCAACTCAGATGCTTTGTCACAACTCCCATTTGGGCCAGATGTGTCTTTCCACAAACAAGATGGTAATTGGCATAAAGTTAGCACTTTAATTTTGGAAGATTTAAATAAATAAATTGGGTGGCGCAACAGTCCGTTGAGAACAAGGGCCTAGTTACTTACAACTCTCAACCATTTCTGTGTGCGAATACTCTTGTCGGGAATAGAGGGGACCTACAGTTTTAAGCCGAATCCGAACGGCTAATTTGAGAAAGCACTTTTCATGATAAGAATTACTCTTGGAGAATTCACCGCTCAGGTTTTTGAAGAATTTTGCCGCTAATATTTAATACAACATTAGAAAACGGCACCGTTTGATCCTGCCTCTAACGGGCAGGCCGAAAGGTTCGTGCGAACTTTTAAATAAGTTTTTAAGTAGATTTTTGAGGAGAAGAAGAATACAGATGTTGCAGTCAACATGTTTCTCTCGACACATAAATTGAAGCCAAATCCAATATAACAAAAGTCTCCAGCAGAACTATTGCATTTGGATGGACGACAGCATAGTAACCTGCTTTCGTGTTTTCTAACGGCCCAACATAAAATGTCCTTTTCAAGACAAAAACCCAAATTCCAACCAAATCCAAAAGTTCTAGCCCGACAATTCAGGAAGTCAAAGAAGTCGAGCAATGGAGTTATTACTCGTTTTGGGTAGTAACATGTATGGTATCCAGACTGACGAAGGATACATAAGGCGTCATCAAAACCAATTACGTTTCCTGAAACATCAACTAGCAGCAGACTCTATTTTCGTTGGAAGTTCAGAAACTGTGCCAAGTTCTAAACAACATTCAATGGAAGGTAATGTTAATTAAAATAACCACGAATTTTCTTCATCTTTTAAACCAAACGATGATGAGAGTTCCTCTGACAGTATTGAAATTGAACCGAAGCAGGAATCACTCTAGCAAGTCCCACAACCAACTTCTGAAGTTCACCAGCATGGTTCCAACCACACGGAAATGGATTCTCTAGCTGGTCCACTCGAAATAAGAAGATGAACTCTACCTAAAGTGCCATCTGTACGGTTCCCTCATGGATGCCAAGTGCTTACATCCTTTGTAATTGTAGCTTAGGGGATGTTGTAATCGCAACCTTAAATTAAATTTCATTTAGTACTGTACTTGTCATTTACTTACACCTATTTTATATGGACACCTTTTTTTGACATTAAACCATCATTCTGGATTATGAAGCTTTGGTGTTTGTTCACCTCTACTTATTAGCCACATTTGGGGAATCATAATCCAAGAGTGATTGTCAAAGATTCGGCAAATTCGGGCCTTATTGTTATGAAAATGAGGCCGGTCAGGCAGTTACTGTGAATGGTGTTTGCTATCGTAAGATGATAACGAACTTTTTATGACCAGAATTAGAATATGGATAGAAAATGGATTTGGAGGATATGTGGTTTCAACGGGACGGTTCCAGCTGCCACACAGCTAACGAAACAATGATTTGAAAACGTTGCACTTCTTTCTTTGGGGTTATTTGAAAAATAAGCCAGCTACAAGTTAAGAGCCAGAGGACGATATTATTCGGCGCATTAACGGCATAGAACCTAATTTATGCCTCAGGGTCATCGAAAATTTAGACCATCGGATGCATTTGTGCCGCCAAGATCGCTGCCTTTATTTTGTGCTATACATAATTGAACCATATCAAATAATCAATATAAAAATAAATGACACTCATTTCCGAAATATTTTGTGTTTTGTTCAAAATGAACATTGGCCTTTAAAATTTAAAAGCCTTTGAAGTCAAAAACCAACGTTACAGCGGGATCAACACAATTATAGCACATGCAATCGGTTAAATTAAGCCTGATTTATTTATAAAAGGTATATAGTCTTTATAAAAAGATCCTGTATTTTTTGCCAATTGATTATCCACATAAGACAAGTTTTGATGTCAGCTCTTTCATATTATAAAACAAGTAAGAAGTTTAATAACCCTTAACCATGATAGTTTCATATAGTTGACAGGGAGTAAAATCCTTTTGCCTTCTTTAAATACATATGTATGTATATTCTGTAAGACATTATTTGAAATTAATGATTTTTAGTTGTCTTTGGGGGAATAGCAATTAATTTAGCCCAGAGTCTCAAATCACCGTAACAACCACCATCACATACACTTATAACCTAACCATCAAACATTTGAAAGAAAAATTAGATAGGTAGGTACAACTGTATATATGTATATACATATATATTTTGCATTTGCCTATATGACATTTGATTTACTGCAGTAGCAAAATCAAAAAATAAAGAAAAGTGTACTCGTATAATCCTTACCTGTCCTTGATGTGGAAATGAAATAGCAAAAGTGTCATAGCCATCGGCAATAGTCATTTTCTCATCCTCCGTAGTGTTCGTTCTTCCTTCCACAAGAAAATACTCAACAAGTCCATTAACTCCAGCATCCTTGTCAAGAGCTTGAATGTTACGAAATATCGTTGTGCCAACGGGTGTAGACTGTAAAGAGAGAAAAAAAAAAGAAAAATAAGAAGGTGCATTCATTAAACCAGAAACATTATAGCAAAATTCTTATACATATATTAGGCATCAAAAAGGTCTTCACTACAAAACCCCTTAATCTTCCCCCCCATACCCCTCCTTTTTCTCAGTCCCAACCGTAACAATTGCATTTCACCCATAAATTATAAGACCAAACTCCCTTCGCTTGAAATCTGTTTTTTAAGTCTTTTGTCAGAGCTGAGTCTCATAGGTACGATAGTACGTGTCGGTAGTCTTTCTCTCATCTATCTCATCTTTGTTCCCATTCCCGTGTGCTTGCGTCACTATAAATATTAATCACTTTGTATACCCATTTGCAATTGTGGCACATCATCAGAATTGACGGAATGACTATGCAGCAGCAATAAAAGCCATATATGCATCCCTAAAACAAAACGACAGATGAACCGATGATGAGGTGTACAGTGGGTTGGAATTGTCATAAACTTGAAACTTATTGAATTTTAACGTCATCACAAATTACAGCCTGTGCAAGTTTCAAAATTTTTGCACATTCATAAACTTTTCTAGGTTACTTAAGATGCAGACACTTGTAAAGGCGTTTTAGACACATTTGGGACATTTTTTGGTGCTTTATAGGTTTATATTCAGAAAGGGAAACCATGGCATTTCATTTTCAAAATAGTTTTTAGCAATTTTACATTTCAAATACAAATGTATAAGCACCTACAATGCTTAAAAAAAGGGGCGTGGTGTGTGAGCGCAAGACAGTAATCTTGTTCTTAAAAGTGCTTATTTATACAGTACATTATTTATACCCATTAAACGTTTCTTCAAAAAACAAACTTAATATGTGATGGTTACATTTCAATTCCAGTAGAGATATAATTGAGTGCAAAGATTAATGTAACCAGTACATGATTATTTAAATGTTTATGTAATGAGTAAATAAATGTATGCAATGAGTGCATGCATTTTTTTAATAAGTCCACGATTTATGTTATGAACACATATATCCATGTAACGACCAAATAAATGTTTGTAATGAGTGAATAAAAACTGTACTCACTACATTTTCCTGTAACAATTCTAGATAAGTTCATATAAATGCATGTAATATTTAAAAACAATATTCAAATTTATGTAATGAGCCTATAAAATCTATGCACTTGTCAGAATTAACTGATATAATATTTATTAAACAAATCCATAGAATATTTAAATTAAATTTTACTCATCACATAATAATACTTGAATGAATAATTACGTATTCAATTTTATGTAAGGAGTTCATTCAATATTTTAATTTATTTTATCAACACATAAAATTACAAACTCAAACTTAACTAATTACAAATACTTGTACTCATAACAGAAAAACATTATTTTGTATGTTATCAGTTCACAAAATTTTTATTGGCTACTTGAGTGCCTGCAGTCAGTAAAGGTTTATTTATGTAATGAATACAAAAATGGTTTGTGAAGATTTCTATGCGATGAGTAAATACATTTTTGTACTGTGTCCATACATTTTTCCCCCAGTGTAACATTTTTCATCTCTTAGATTAGAACTTATAAATTAATGGATAACAAAAACTTGAGCTTAAAAATGGGCGTGGTAGTGGGTGGATTTTTGTAAAACTCTTTTTGAATTTTGAAAAAGTTCAAATAAATTATTGTAGACTTGAAATATCATTTTTTTTTTTTAATTTTCCTATGCAAAGAGCCCCACTGTGCATGGTGATGAAAAGACGATTGACCATCTCAGGATCTATACTTTACAAGCCAGGAGCTACGAGTACATAAAAGATATACATATATCTACATAAAGGTACTATATCCACATCATTGTCGTTGGTCGTCGATCGTAGATTGTCGCGTAGCGTCGCCGTATGTCCTCAGCCTGATTATGGGACGTCATGCAGGCGCATAACTGCAAGTTATTATGAATCTGTATTGACGTAAAATTGATCAATACGTCATGTTTATAATGCATTGACGGCAGAAAAAAAGAGGGGTTAGAGAGGATAGGGGGAGGGTGAGCTATAGGCTTGGACAAAATGAACTGAAATCGAAGGTTATTGCTGCACATGATGGCATATTTGATGGCCATGATTCTTGATAAGATGCGACACTGGCTGCAAACACAAGATTGAGTCTGGGCAAATGTGCACATACCTTCATAATTGTGCAAAATCAATTCCCCTGTCTCTGACGCAGCATCTGCATCGTCCATCCATTTTGGGCCAAATATAGCTGGATCTGGATAATTGGAATGTAGAAGCATTTTATTTATATACCTCTAAGCTACTTTTATGGAACAGAAAAAAGATATATACGTCATTGGCCATAGCACCGTACCACCATCACAAATCCGTCTTTGGAACAAACGCTGGAATTTTATAGATTTCTAAAAAATCTAGGTACGTCGTCGTCGCGCTGCGCTATGCCGATGCTGGTCCCGTGCGGTGGTGTATTGTGGATTTTATCCCACAGAAGTAAACGAGCTCTTCAAGAATTCTTTAATTACAATTTATTTACGCAAAAAGTCTAAAAGAATGACTATTTATCAGCAGCTAGAGGGATTGTTATTCAGTGGAAATGATTTGTATTCGAAGTTTGAAAATGTTATGTTTTCGATACATCTTACGATATACCATAGGTACTCGTATCTTAGTATCTAGAAGCTTGAGATATCGATGGCGGTGGTGGAGTGAATTATAACTATCATAATTTTTATACTTGGTACGTTGTTTTTTGTTAGAATGTTGTCAATTGTAAGTGTTTACCATTATTTTATTATATGGCTTTTTATTCTTGTCAAAGTCAAGAGGTCGGTCGGTCGTAACAATTATTCTTATTTATTGTCTTAGTCATTAGAACAAATTAAGTGTATCTGGTTAAGGTGAAACAGCTGTGGTAGACCTCGAAAGTCAAGTGATTGACATTTTTAAAGAAGAAACGAAGTATAACTTTTCAAAATAAACAAACTTATGGACTGTTTGTAAAGTTCTTTGAAGGCCTTAAAGATTTAAAAACATAATTCCAATTTTTGGGTTTTGGTAACTTTTTCTCAAATTTAGTTTTGAGTAAGCGTTATTGCTATTGCACAGTTTTTGAAGCTGAGTAGCACGTATGTTGTTGACTTGACTTAGTGTTCGTTCCTGCATCTTGTTGTTTAAGCAAGATTCTCCAACATTTCTAGGAAAATATTTCGGATTGAAAGTTTTTAAATAGACAAAGAAAAATGATACCCTGGTGCTTCTTAAGGTTACTCAGGACACTCCCTTTAACTTCTCTAAGCACATTGAAAAATAACAAAGCTGCGAGTTTTGATGGCATCCTTATTGAATTCTATAAGAATTCAATCCTTGAACTCCTTGAAAGGGTGTTGGGGTTGTTAAACAAAATGTTCTTAGCAGACAAATTTATGAGCTTCTTTTGTTTGGCGACAATATTTAAAAAGGGTGATCTGATTTAATCAGGAAATTACAGAGGCTTGTGAGTTGGAGTGAAAGCAATAATTTGATAAGTCTTTATAAGTCTGGTTTTCGGTAAGGCCTTTCAAAGATTTAAATTTTTGCTCTTACGAGCATTGTCAGGTGATTTATCGAATAGAAGAAACCCATATACACACTTTTCGTCAACTTAAAAGCGACTTTTGATACTATCAAAAAAGAACCACTTTTATATAATTTATAGCAGGTTTTATAATTGTAGTACCCGTGGCATGATGGTTAGTGCGTTGGACTTAGAGTGTCCGTATGGGACCAGTAAGTTAGTAATAAGTTATGGATAATTAGGCTAGTTTTATGAATTTTTGTCTAGCTTTAAGATAGTCTTAAGAATGGATTAATAAAAATGAATTGGTAAAAAAAAAAGTGCGTTGGACTGTCATGCGAGAGGTCTTGGGTTCGATCCCTGCCTGTGCCACCTAAAGTTTTTTCAAAATGTATTATTATATAATGTTAAGTTATAAAAATAAATAATTTGCCTTTCTTATTCTTTATAATTTGTTTAAATTTTTATGTTAAAAGAAGAATTAAGTAATATTGGCGAAGTATTTCGGACGCAGTTATACTCGTAGTTACGATACGTTTTTAAAAAAAGAGGATGGGATGCGACCCACATTGATAACTTCCCATCCCGTCTGTGGATTTGTCTTGCTTAAAAGTTTGTCTATATGAATCAATTTTTACCAAATTTGGGTACTATTTTTTGTAGGTTTTATTTTTTTATGAAAAAAAGTACTGTTGGATTTTTATAAACAAAAATTACTGAATATCGAAAACAATATTTTCTGTGAAATAAAATAAGATTGAAGCCAATATTTTTAATTTTTGAAAAGCTATTTGAGTCGAAAGTAAATTTTTACCAAGTTTTAGTATTGTTTTTTTGTTAGGTTTTTATTTTTTGTAAAAAAACTGTCTATTAGATTTTTATCAAAATTTTACTGAATGTTGAAAACAATTTTTTTTAAAAGATAAAAGCCAAAATCTCAATGTTTTGAAAGATATTTGCGTCGAAAATCAATTTTTACCAGCTTTTATTAATTTTTTTTAAAAGTTTTTTTTATTTTTTGTAAAAAAAACTGTCAATTCGATTTTTCTCAAATTTTTTTCTAATATTGAAAACAATATTTCTTATAAGTAAAAATTAGTTAGAAGCCATTATCTCAATTTTCTGAAAAGATATTTGAGTCGAAAATCAATTTATAACAACTTTTGTTAATTTTTTTTTCGGTTTTTAATTTTTTGTAAAAAAAAACTGTCCATTCGATTTTTTTTTAAATTTTTATGAATGTTGACAACAATATTTTTTCAAAGATAAAAGTAGTTTAAAGCCAATATCTCAAGGTTTTGAAAAGATATTTGAGTCGAAAATCAATTTTTACCAACTTTTATTAATTTTTTTTTTGGGTTTTTATTTTTTGTAAAAATAACTGTCAATTCGATTTTTCTCAACATTTGTCAGGATGTTGAAAACAATACTTTTTATTAGATAAAATAAGTTTGAAGTCTTAATCTACATTTTTTGAAAAGATATTTGAGTCGAAATTCAATTTTTACCAACTTTGAGTAATGTTTTTTTTTTTAGGTTTTTATTTTTTATAAAAAAAAAACTGTCAATTAGATTTTTCTCAAAATTTTATCAGATGTCAAAAATATTATTCTTCGTTGCGCAAAATTGTTTTGGAGATGAAATCATATTTAGTCGTAAAATTTTCGAGGTGACAAATATTTTTTTCAGTTTTTTTGATTTATAAAAAAAACCGTTAATTAGATGTTTTTCTAAAAATATAATTGTTTTGTATCACGTTACAGTCTTTAATATAAAGAGAAATGACTATCACATTTTTGTTTTGACAGCTTTTTAGGTATCAAATTGATTATCACCTAACATAGATCAAATTCGATTATTTTGACTGTCATAAATCAACAATCACCTTAGCCGGTTCCACCCCAGAAGAATAAAAAAGTTTTGATTTTAATCATGGATATTTGACAGTCAATAAAACAACTTTTGTCAAACATGTTTGAGAAAGTGAACACGCCTATGCCCTGAAATCAACTTCACAATGAAAATGATGTTCTCCTGCTAATTAGGCTAGGAGTTCTTCAAATTCAAACTGCGGATCAGATCTGTTTTTCTATTGTGAGCTAGCCGAAACTTACTAATTTATGAAAGATTTATTTTTATTGGCCAATTAATCGTTGGTTATGAAAACACAAACTTTTGATCTTGTCAAAATAATCAGATGAAAAAAATTCATCATGCATACAAATGACAAACCTTTTTCGGTGTCTTTGCTTAACAACCCGAGAAATCTTGCAGATCTTGATTCTTTAAGTTGACAGGAAAAAACCACTAAAATTCTTCATAACAAAATATATAAAAGGTCCCACCCATTATAATTCATGCACATATATTTAAATTAATAAAAACGTTCTCATGAAAACTACTTTCCTAGCTACACAAAAAAAGCCGAAGATCTCAATCAATTCAAGATTGAGATTCAATTTCCAAAATCTCCAACTATGGTTAATTGCGCCTTGTCAAATAAAAAGAAAACGAAAAACGTCAAACTCAAAAAACTGATCCGCACTTAATGATAAACGCAACCATTTATAAACTTCTGAAACATTTATTTGACTTGTAACTAAGCCAAATTCGTCTGATGCGGAGTAATTGCAATTAGATATGCATCAGTCGTTAATTACTCCACCTTCTCAATATATCTCTTTTTTGACTTTTGAGTCTTTTAACTCTTGTGATGGAGTTACGAGTTGTTTAGCCGATGTCTGATATCATTTGCTTTGCTAAGTGGTTGATTGGTTTTATATCGTGTATCCAGTAATGCCACCAAATCTGGATTGGCCAAGCTCAAGCTTTCCCAATAATTGACTTCAACTGTCTAATGAAAATTCATGAATGTCGCAAAGGAGAAAACATGACAAATTACACGACACCCATATGACGATGACGATGACCGAGTGTTGTTGTGCCTCAATGTGTGCCTTGTGCCTGATGTAGGCTACATATATGCGTCTTAAGTTGTGAGGAGTGAGATGCCATATTATAGATATCAGTGACATGTTACTTTTTCCATCGATCGCCATTGCATCTCCACAAAACTGACCAAGTCTCCATTCTTACTCCTAACGCTCGCTCATCAGTTGATTAGCTGTCACTTTTAAATGTCAAAAAAATAAACTGTCATCGATGCGATGATGATGTGAAAATTGAAACATTTTCACATGGACTTTATGCCATAAAGTCAGAATTGCCTTCTACCTGCTATTGCTATTGCTACTGCCACCCATCTAGCACCATATTCGTCAAAAAATGCTTCTAATGTACACGATACATCACCATCAGCATCAGGTATCAGGACAAAGCACACTCCACACCACCGCTCGCTCGTGTACTCCATCATATCACATCATAGGAGAGTTAGTTCGGGTGTTTTGTTACCTGATATCGTGGTGTTGCAACTTGTAGCTTGCAACCAACATAACGTGTATAGCTCATCTTTATGGCCATAGCAAAGCATGTTTTGTCCGGATACAGTGCAGAAGAAATGGGGACAAACATGACAGATAACATCGGTGCCATATGACATTTTTGATTCATATGGTGGTGAGAGTCGAGCATGTTTTTCACGACTCCCATGGTGAATTATGAATGAGATTTTGGTTTGGTTTAAGAATTTTTACAATTTTTTTTTGTTTTGCCACATCATTTTTGGGTGTGAAGGCTTACCTATAGCTTAGCTATAGCCTGACAGCTAAAACGTATCATGTAAATGTGGTGACTTCAGTTGTTGTTGCAATTTTCCGAATACTATTCTCACAAACAACAAAAATGAAAATGTTAAGACTATTTGACTCTATTAACCTCGTTTTTCTTTTCAGAAAAAGCCTGCGAATAGTTGCCAAATACCAAGTCACTTAAATGAATCATAACTTATGTCTATTGACATAAAACATCTGCAGCATAAGAAACACACACAAAACATAGAGATCCTGATCAAATTTCTCAGAAGCTAAAGATTCCTGTTTGAGATAAAAGACTTAACTTGTTTGTTATAATTATTGTTTAAATATAGCAATTTCGACATAAACAACGCAACGCAGCGAAGCCTTTTCGAAGCAATTTTAAGTACACAAACTTTTGTGACATGTTGTTGTTGCTTTTAACTGTCAAGTCACATTGATGAAAAAGACAGTTTAATAAAACAGAAAATGTCAAGCAAGTCTTGAGTGATTGCGTTCCATATTATTTGATTTGATTGAAGTTGCTTATCTATGTGGTACACATTTTTAACTAACTTCACTAACTATGCGAACGAAATAAATCTCTTCATTTTGATCTTAAATGTTCCTTTAAACGAGTACTGCGGAAAAGCTATTACAAACTAATGAGCTGACTAAATGCTATCAATCAATTTATAACTGCATTAGAAAATGTCAGCCTCGGGTAATTTTTGTTTAAAGTGATCAATTTTGTTTTGTCATAAAGTATTTTTATTTTGCTTTTCTTAATTGAGAAAGTCATTCATGGGGTAATAATAATTGAAGCTTTTCGTTGATAAGTATGAAAGAAAAAACGAAGCTGAAAATTGTACTCGCAATAAATAAAGTAAATTTCAAAAATGAGGAATAATAATGAAGATGTTATTGTACGAGTAACTTTTAACCTTTTATATATCAATTAAAAATAGACCAACATCAGAGTCTTTTCTATTGAAAAGGCCTTTCCAAAGGAAATTGATTAATAATGACAATTGGCATTCAATTTAAGAAACAAGTGGAACTGTTTAAACAAATTCTACTAATACAAAATTAATAGCGTTAAAGTTCTGTTACTATGCAACTATTTACAAAAGTTTATATTCTACGAGTATAAGTTCTTAAGTTCTATAAACTATCAAGAAAAAGACTAAGTTCTGCTTAATTCGAATCTCCCTTAATCTTATACTTCTCTGGTTTTGAAAAATATGTTTTAGAATATATTTTGGGTTCTGTTTAAAAATTTAAACATTGATCTTTGATCTACATGGTCAAATTTAAAAACTACACGTCTTAAAATGTATTTATATATAACAGGGGTTAACAGGATTTTTGTTTGCGACATATAAGAACTATTTGGCAAGTTTTTAATTTGTAAAAAATTTCGAACTCGAATATTTAATCAAACGTGCAGAGAAGGTAGAGAAGTCGAAAAAAGTGGGTCCCCCAATTCCATCCTTCTATCAGTATGTCTGTTTTCTCACGCCAATATAGCCCAAACCATTTAGTCGATTGAGTTCAAACTTGGAAATTAAGATTTTAAGACGATTCGCGTTAGGAGTTTGTTTCTGATTTTTTAAGACTAAAAATAATGGTCGAAAATCGAAAATTCGAATTTTCTCAAAAACGGACCGATAGATTTTGATTAAATTGTCTCCAATTTTTTTTTAATTATTACTTTATTATTATTATTATATTTGAAGCCAAACTTATTTTGTTGGTATTTTTTTAAATTTATAAATTATAAGTTCTATTTGCAAACAGAGTCTTTGGAGAGAGGAGCAAGTTCGTGCTATGCAGTAGTGGACTTTATTTTTCAATTTTATGAAATACTGAATATATTGAGGATAAATGTTGAAGATTACACTGGCCAACAAGGAAACGCAGGTGACAGTTAAATTATACTTTTTCTAAAGTTGTTAATTGCTTTTGTTCAAAAAAATTACGTTGAAAACGGGTATTAATGAGTTTGAGCACATTTGAAAACAGCGTTAAAAATTAACTCTAAAAAATAAATAAAATAAATTAGGTCCGTTGAGAATTAGGGCCTAGCGACTTACAACTCTCAACTGTATGCGAGTACTGTTGTCAGGGATGGAGGGGACCTACAGTTTTAAGCCGAATCCGAACGGCTATTTTGAGAAAGCACTTTTCATGAGAAGAATTACTTTTGGAGAATTTATCATTTCCTCGCAAGAGGCAGTACCCGTGAAAAAACTTTAGATGGCACAGGGAGAGATTGAACCCAAGACAGTCCAACGCACTAACCATCATGTTACGGGTACTACTTTTTCTTTTTGATTAACTAGGTAGAATTATTCAAAAACATAAAGTAATTACATATAAAGGGTGATTTTTTAGCTATTATCTTTTTGGCAACACTGACGCACGTTTCGTGTTTTGTTTCACTATCAAACATCTTCAGTTTGGTCTATAATTTAACCATGAATCGTCTTACAAAGGAACAACGCTTGCAAATTATTAAATTTTATTATCAAAATGCGTGCTCTCTTAAGAAAGTTCATCGCGTGCTTCTTCCATTTTATGGTCAGTTTAATCGACCCACTGAAGCTGCTATTCAGGATATTGTGACTAAATTTCGCACCAAATTGACATTGTTGGACATTAAACCACCAACACGCTTAAGTAGAGTGCGAACTCAAGAAAATATCGCAGCTGTATCGGCCAGTGTTAATGATGACTATCAATTATTATCGATTCGTCGCCGTTCGCAGCAATTGGGCCTCTGTTACTCAACAACGTGGAAAATTTTGCGGAAGGATTTAGGTGTGATGCCTTTCAAAATACAGCTGGTGCAAGAATTGAAGCCGAACGACCTACTGCAAAGCAAAATTTTTGGTGAATGGGCTCTTGGAAAGTTGGCCGAAGATCCATTTTTTTAGCGAAAAATTGTGTTCAGCGACGAAGCTCATTTTTGTCTCAAGAGCTAACAATGCTACCAATGCATCCAGAAAAAGTCAAAATTTGGTGCGGTTTATGGGCTTGTGGCATCATTGGACCGTACTTCTTCAAAGATGATGCGAATCGTAACGTAACTGTGAATGGTGAGCGCTACCGTGAGATGATATCCAACTTTTTTTTTGCCCAAAATGCAAGAGCTTGACTTGCATGTCATGTGGATTCAACAAGACGGTGCTACATGCCACACAGCTCGCGCAACAATGGACTTATTGAGAGGCGAGTTCGGTGAACATTTTATTTCACGTTCGGGACCGGTCAATTGGCCGCCTAGATCGTGCGATTTAAAGCCTTTAGACTATTTTTTGTGGGGCTATGTTAAAGCTCATATCTATATGTATATACGCTTCAATTGACGCATTGGAAGACAACATTGGAGCATTTATTCGCGAGATATCGGCTGAAATGTTGAAAAGAGTATGCCAAAATTGGACTAAGCGGATGGACCATTGGAGGCGCAGTCAAGGTCAACATTTGTATGAAATAATCTTCAAACATTAAATTATATGAACCATACTATATGCATTTTATTGAATTGTATGTGTTTTTTTTTTGAAAAACATTTCTATAGCTTTAAAAAAAATCCACCTTTATTTAAATTATTTCAAAACTTTGTTTACACTCGAATTAAGACTTATAAGTCATCTAATAACTAATGAGAAATTACGGAAACTAAGTGCAATACAGAAATGATAAATGTGTTTAAAATAAGAAATTTTAAAAAATAATACCAAAAGACGAGTATTTTTGGGCTAAGTGAAAACAAAACATATCCCTTTACAATAAATTGTATGACGATGAAAATGGTATCCCGAACGTAAAGACGTAATTCGAAAAATCAGGCCGCTTACAATAACTTCATTTATTTTAAGTTAAAAAAATTAGTCAAGCTATAAAAATAAAATGTATGTAAAAAAAGCAAAAGTACGAAATTTGTTTTAAATAAAACTCCAAACTATTTTTTCTGATGATAAATTTTGGCATCAAATGTGGATCTTCGACTGTAATTTAAAAGATAATTGATTTTAGACCATGGCAACATTGTTAAACGGAGGATAAGAAATTAAATGCTGCTTATTGTAGTTCAAACGTAATTTACCACTTTATATACGTCTAAAGCTATAGAGTATATCTCTAGGATTCTGTTTCGGTAACTTACTTAAGTCTCTTAGACAATTTTCAAAAGCATTCAAAGCAATTGGTTACAATATCATCGTCGATTTATGTCGCTAAAACATCGCCCTAAAGTCTCTTTTGTTTCTCTTTTGCTATCCCTATTTTGTCATTATTTTACTGGACTATTCTCTAGTGATTCAATATTCGGTGGTTCAATCTTTGCCTGTCGTTGCATCTTAAAGTTTTTTCACAGGTACTTCCATTAAAGCATTAAAAGTATTTTATCAACTTAACCGTTCAGATTCGGAACTGTAAGTCCCTTCAATTCCTAAAATGACTCCCACACAGGAATGGTTGAGAGTTGTAAGTCATTAGGCCCTGGTTCTCTATGGACTGTTGCTCCACCTAATTTATTTAAATAGGTATTTGTATACCTATCCTATCCTTACAAAAATTTTACTGTAATACTCGTATTTAGAAATGCTCATCAATTTGAAAATAAGCAAATCAGCACAAGAATATCATCTTCTAACCATTTTCACAATATCCAGACAATGCCACATCATCAAAGAAGCAGCTTCAAAAAATTCTAATCTATTATCAAAATGTCAACGGACTACGGACTACGGACAAAGATCAATAGGGTCTACAAAAATATAACCATTCTACCACACGACATAATCATTTTGACTGAAACTTGGCTCAACAATACATTCTTGGACACGGAACTCTTCGATTCGAATTATCAATTGTACAGACGTGATAGACACTGTTTAAATGACATCAGCACTGTAGGAGGTGAACTTTTGCTTGTCGTAAAAAATTGCTTGATATGCACTTTGGTTGACGACTTTCATCAATCTGATGTAGAAATAATTTGCATAAAAGTTAAAACTGAGATAGGACTGCTATACATTATCGCCACATATATACCTCCAAGCTCTCCTAACAACGTTTATGAAAACTTTATTAATTGCATAGACAAAATAAACGATCAAATTGAGTTACAAGACGAGTTACTAGTCTTAGGAGATTTTAATCTTCCAAACTTGATCTGGACTAAACAGACGCATGAGAACTATCTATCTCCTATTAACATGTACTCTACCAACGTATTCTTGACAATTGACGGTCTTTCCTCATGTGGACTAAGCCAACTTAATGGGATTGGCAACAACTTCAAGAAAATATTGGACCTTATATTCTTCTCGGACACACTCAATGCTGATATTGCTGTAAATTCAGCCAATACCCTACTTGTCGAAAAAGACCGACATCACCCAGCATTAGACCTATCTTTTAATTTAAATGTATGTAATGTTCCTAATTACTCCAAAGAAAATCTTGAATTTAACTTTAAAAAATGCAGACTTAATGAACTTTTTAACCTGTTATGTAATGTTAACTGGAATCATTTGTTTTGAGAATTGTGACATTAATGCTATGTGCTCTAAATTCTACTGTGTTCTCTTTAACTTTTTTTATGCGACCACACCATTGCGAAAACCGCGCAATATTACTAAATCAACTCCATGGTTTGACTCTTGCCTAAAAAATTTAAAGAATAAAGGAAACAAGGCCTGGATTAAATATAATAAAACAAACGCTGATAATGACTTGGTAATTTACAATGAGCTAAGAAATATGTTTATTGACTATTCAGATATTCTTTATAATGACTTTATTTTAAATACTGAAACCGACATAAAAAACAACCAAAAAAACTTTTGGAGCTATGTTAATAGTAAGAGAAATACTGACGGGTATCCAAACTGCATGTCTTTCAACAACGAACTTATGACTCTGAAAAAATTTCAAATATGTTTGCAAATTTTTTCAAAGATGCTTTCGAAGTAGCGAACTTCTGTCAAATGCCTGAGTTATATTGGCCCCTTCACAAAATTTCCCTCATTTGAATTCAATTAATCTTTGGATCTCTGAAGATGAAATCGTTCGCAAAGCTTCAGAACTTGACGTTTGTTATAGTCCTGGTCCAGATGGTGTACCTTCTTATATTTGGAAAAAATGTGCATCATATTTATCCTATCCTCTTCATATTCTTTTTAATGAATCGCTCAAATCTCCAATTTTTCCTGAAATTTGGAAGAGTTCGTACATAACACCGATACATAAAAAGGGTAGTAAAAATGAAATTCAAAATTATCGTCCCATTGCAAAACTGTCCGTCATCCCTGAGTTATTTGAGTCCATTATTTGTAAAGTCATATCGTTTAATTGTAAGTCTATAATTTGTGAAAGTCAACATGGTTTTGTTCAAAATAAGTCAACAGTTACTAACCTCTTTCATTTCAGTTCTTTTTGTTTAGATTCGTTTGAAAAACGGAAACAAGTTGACTGTGTCTTCACAGACTTAAGTAAGGCCTTTGATAAATTGTGCCATCAAAACATTAACTTCCAAACTTAAATCCCAAGGCTTTAACAATAAATTTGTTAGTAGGTTTTCGTCGTACTTATATAATAGATCATACAGCGTAGTTTTTAGGAATGATAGGTCATCATATTTTTATACCAACTCTGGCGTACCACAAGGTAGCCACTTAGGACCTTTACTGTTTATTTTGTACGTTAACAACTTAGCTTCTATTATAAAACACTCATCTGTTTTAATTTACGCTGATGACATTTAAATTTTCAAACGTATTGACTCACTTGACGACTGTTTACTCCTACAAGATGATCTAAATAGTTTTCGCGAATGGTGTTTTATAAATAAGCTTTTACTAAACATAGACAAATGTAAATCAATGTGTTTTACACGCACACAAAATGTTTTGACTTTCAATTATCAATCAGACTCTTCTTATTTGACTAAACTCTCTACTTTCTCTGACCTAGGTATATTTCTTGACTCAAAATTAACTTTTACAAATCATTATGACTATATTATTAAAAAAGCAAATAAGACACTCGGATTTAAAACGGTTTTCACATGATTTTCGCGACCCTTATATTCTTAAACTTCTTTATATATCATTTGTAAGACCAATATTGGAATAGGGCTGCATAATATGGGCTCCCTTTTATGTAGTTCATATAAACAGTATAGAAGGAGTACAAAGAAGATTCATGCCCTTCTGCCTCCGTTTTTTCCCATGGCTCGAACTTCTACCCTACAATCATAGGCTCACGCTCATAAATCTTCCATCGCTTTCTAAACACAGAGAGTACATTCATCTGTGCTTTATTATAAAATTATTCAATGGGTCAGTCATATCACCATCAATTTTGGAACAATTAAACTTTATTTATAGCCGTTCAAGTATTAGAAGACAAGTTCCTTTACGTCCTATATCAAGCAGATCGAACTATGGTAAAAACAGTCCCCTCAACCAATTGATTTCAGTTTACAACAAGTATTAATTTTTGGTATATTCCGTAAGCGATGATTTTAAAAGTAAAACATTTAAAGTAAATTTCTTCCATAGTTCAGTTTAGCTATTTTTAACTTCCCATAGGAAGTTATTGTAATGGGTCCGATTTGTCAAATTGAAAATTTTGACATTTCTCGACGTTTCAAGGTCCCTAGAGTCGAAATAAAAGATTTTTAGAAAGATGTCTGCGCGTGCGTGTGTACGTACGTCCGTACGTCTGTACGTCCGTACGTCCGTACGTTCGCGACGTTTTTTTCGTCGTCCATAGCTCAAGAACCAGAAGAGATATCGACTTCAAATAAATTTTGTTATACAGATAATAAGGCAGAAAGATGCAGAAAGGTCTCTCAAGAAAATTGCGTGGGTGGTTTTTTTACCATAGCAGTTTAAAAAAAAGGTGAAATTTTTGGTTAACCCTAAATATCTCATGAACCAATGACGCTAGAGACTTGAATTAAATTTTATGTTATATATTGTAACGTGATACAAAACAATTATATTTTTGGAAAAAAATCCAATTAACGTTTTTTTTTATAAATCAAAAAAACTGAAAAAAAAAATTTGTCACTTCGAAAATTTTACGACTAAAATATGATTTCATCTCCAAAACAATTTTGTGCAACGAAGAATAATGTTTTTGACATCTGATAAAATTTTGAGAAAAATCGAGTTGACAGTTTTTTTACAAAAAATAATAACCTAAAAAAAAAATAAAAAAAGAGGCTGGGATGCGACCCACACTGATAACTTCCCATCCCGTCTGTCGATTTGTCTTGCTTAAAAGTTTGTCTATATGTATCAATTTTTAATAAATTTGCGTACTATTTTTTGTAGATTTTATTTTTTTTTATGAAAAAACGGACTGTTGGATTTTTATAAAAAAAATACTGAATATCGAAAACAATATTTTCTGTGAAATAAAATAAGTTTGAAGCCAATATTTGAAATTTTTGAAAAGATATTTGAGTCGAAAATCAATTTCTACCAACTTTTGTTAATTTTTTTTTTCGGTTTTTAATTTTTTGTAAAAAAACTGTCAATTCTATTTTTTTCAAAATTTTACTGAATGTTGAAAACAATATTTTTTGAAAGATGAAAGTAGTTTAAAGCCAATATCTCAAAGTCTTGAAAAGATATTTGAGTCAAAACTCAATTTTTACCAACTTTTTTTTTATTTTTTTTTAGGTTATTATTTTTTGTAAAAAAACTGTCAATTCGATTTTTCTCAAAATTTTATCAGATGTCAAAAACATTATTCTTCGTTGCACAAAATTGTTTCGGAGATGAAATCATATTTTAGTCGTAAAATTTTCGAAGTGACAAATTTTTTTTTTCAGTTTTTTTGATTTATAAAAAAAACCGTTAATTGAATTTTTTTCCAAAAATATAATTGTTTTGTATCACGTTACAATATATAACATAAAATTTAATTCAAGTCTCTAGCGTCATTGGTTCATGAGATATTTAGGGTTAACCAAAATTTTCACCTTTTTTTTAAACTGCTATGGTAAAAAAACCACCCACGCAATTTTCTTGAGAGCCCTTTCTGCATCTTTCTGCCTTATTATCTGTACAACAAAATTTATTTGAAGTCGATATCTCTTCTGGTTCTTGAGCTATGGACGACGAAAAAAACGTCGCGAACGTACGGACGTACGGACGTACAGACGTACGGACGTACGTACACACGCACGCGCAGACATCTTTCTAAAAATCTTTTATTTCGACTCTAGGGACCTTGAAACGTCGAGAAATGTCAAAATTTTCAATTTGACAAATCGGACCCATTACAATAACTTCCTATGGGAAGTTAAAAAAGGTTGGTAAAAATTGAGTTTTGACTCAAATATCTTTTCAAGACTTTGAGATATTGGCTTTAAACTACTTTTATCTTTCAAAAAATATTGTTTTCAACATTCAGTAAAATTGAAAAAAAATAGAATTGACAGTTTTTTTTACAAAAAATTAAAAACCGAAAAAAAAATTTAACAAAAGTTGGTAAAAATTGATTTTCGACTTAAATATCTTTTCAAAAATTTGAGATTATGGCTTCTAACTAATTTTAACTTATAAGAAATATTGTTTTCAACATTAGGAACAATTTTGAGAAAAATCGAATTGACAGTTTTTTTACAAAAAATAAAAACCTAAACAAAAAAATTAATAAAAGTTGGTAAAAATTGATTTTTGGCTCAAATAGCTTTTCAAAAATTAAAAATATTGGCTTCGAACTTATTTTATTTCACAGAAAATATTGTTTTTTATATTCAATAATTTTTTTATAAAAATCCAACAGTCCGTTTTTTCATAAAAAAAAATAAAATCTACAAAAAATAGAACGCAAATTTGGTAAGAATTGATACATTTAGACAAACTTTTAAGCAAGACAAATCGATAGACGGGATGGGAAGTTATCAGTGTGGGTCGCATCCCAGCCTCTTTTTTTTTTTGCAATTAGCTTAAAGCATTGTAAATCTAAAAATAAATGTAATATTAGTCTTAAGTTCTAAATTTAATTTGTTAACGAATTCAATAAATAAATAAATATATCATCGAATCCATCTTCGGTCTCACCTTCAAGTACAGAGATTCGTTCTTTAGCCGTACTACGTGAATGTAGAATGTTTTACCTCACTCTATCTATCAATATTTTAATGTCGTTATAATGTCCATTTTGAAACAAATGTGCACCGAAATCTTTATTCAAACGGTCTTTCCCTTTCGTATTGCTTGAACTGTGTTTTTGGCATATTATGAATAAAGAAATCTCCCTTAAGTAAGTTGTCATTTTATATATTTAAAAAGAATTGGGGTCTGAGGGAATTTCAATGTAATGATTGTACGTGACGTTATTATAACGCTTCTTAAATACATCATCATTTAATTGCAAAGTACAAGAGAATGTATGTACACGTTTAAACAAGAGTGACCTCCAGCGCGTGCAGAGCAGACCAACTACAATTCAAACTTTCATCCAAATTCAGAGTTAATGTTGGACCACGCGCAACCCATGTTCCATAAGCTCAAAATGGTTTCAAAATCCAAAAAACTAAGATTTCACAAAAATGTAATGCTTACAAACTTTGTCGACTTTTTTAATGCACCTATGCTCACGTGCATGTAAAAAAAAATACAAATATATTTTTTGTATATCTCTTAATGCGGTCTTAGATGCTAAATGAACATGATTTCAAAAGCGCATAATACCATAATAAGTGTGTGTAGCTACCTGTCAAATCGGTTAGTTCAGTTTTATTCTAGGTATAGTCGAAAGAGACTTTTCTCCTTTTTCAGTTACGCAAAACTTCATTCATAATGCACAATTGCACACACACCACGTTTTGCAGTATTTAATCTACCTTACCTACATAGGTACCGACCGACGACAGTGCAGTTTATCGTTGTGGACTCTTGGACTGGTAACGACTTTAAGCCCTCCCACCGACTTACCGTCTCACTGCTGCATTTCATTCTAAAAGTTTTAAAAAACAAAACGTTGTCGCACAGCATTCTCCAGATACCTGTTTTCCATCAGAGAGTGACCAAACCTTTATAACAAACCGTTCGCTTCAGGGGTCTTTTTAATAAGATACTTCAAGGTCTTTATGCCACCAACGCTGAGTGGTATATTTTTTTTTTTGTTCGTTTCTGTCTTTATAAAGCCTGGGAACGCATTTAGTTAAAACTGATCTATATATAGTTAACATGTATTTTTTTTAACAATCTTGACGTCTATCGGCGATGACAATAACCAAACGACATGTGCAGAGCATGTGCTAGACCTCCCGCCAGTCCTCTATAACTTGGTTTGAAAAGCAGCGCATAAATGCTTTACAAATTCTTTTATAGTTAGATATTCAAAGACAAAACGAGAGTGTCGGTCGGTGTTGTAGCTAATTGTTAGGTGGTAAACGAAGTTGAAAATTACAACTAACCTACTACTATCTAGAAGTACTGTAGATAGTTTTTGTTGTTGTTGTTGTTGTTGTTCTTGTTATTCTTGTTAAATGCTACTGTGACGCAGTTGTAAAACAAAAACCAACCAAGCGCAAGAAATGTGGGATGAAAAATTGTTTAAGAATGGACAAAAAGGCTGCACTGGTAAACTTTAACTAATAAATCAATTTAAATTACTATTTTTCATGTGTTTTGTTGTTTGAAAAACATCAAAAAGGTTTCCAAATAAAAATATCTTAAAGCTAAGTTCTTGACTTGAAAGAGAAATAAGCATGTTTAAGAAGTTTATGAATCAATTCTTTAGCTTTGAAGGTAACATATATGTAGCTTATTGGTTTTATTTAAACGAGTATACTTTTAGAATTCAAACTACCGCAAGTCGCTTCCCTACGCAAAACCTAAAACTATTATTAATCGTGCCAATTTTGTTAAGGCGTAGGAAGGTACCTACTTCTTGAACTGTCCTTTTGTCCAGTCTGAACACAGATACAGTCCCCAAGACTTCAACCGTGTACCATCAAGACTTCAACCGTATACCATCATTTACATGTTTAGCGTTCATTGTGCTCGCATGATTGGAGACTTCAGTTTTGGCTTGGCGTAAAAGAAGTCTTGTTGTGTAAGTTTTCTTCTTTTAAGATGGATTAACTGTTATCTAGTTATGGTAGAGTGGTTTTCTGCACAAAAACATTGCATTGTCCTCAAGCTATGCCTTGTTTTTTTTCTATTTTAGTCTTAAGATAGTTCACAGTTATATTTTTATGAATAATTTGAAGGTGGCCAATGTTGCGGAAAGGATGTACCACTAAATGGGTTGTGCGTTCAAGGCGAAACGAAGAAGGCTTTGACTGTTATAAATTTATATTCTATTATAATGTTATATGAAAGATGAGAAAATATTTTTATCAGATTATATTATATGGTAATTTGTGTTGTTTTGTTTAGTTTATTTCTTGGACAATATTTTGTTTTGAAGTGCCATTGTCAAGACGGAGCAAACCACCAGAGGACCAAAAATAGAAAAATAAATGAACATGAACAATAAAAGATTAAAATAAAATATTCACTTTATTGTTCATGATCGATTTGTTTGGCGGTATTAGGAACGGATACACAAACAATTTTAGACTTAACCAAATAACACCTATGGAAACTATTTATGCAATTCACAAATACTAAAGGGTGATTTTTTAGATTTTAAAAGATAAAGGAAAGTTTTTCAAAAAAAAAAAAAACACATACAATTCAGAAAAATGCATGAAGTCTTTATTTGAATCGATAGTACGGTCCATATAATTTAATGTTTGGAGATTATTTTATGCAAATGTTGACCTTGACTGCACCTCAAATAGGCGTCCAATCGACCGGTCCCGAACGTGAAATAAAATGTTCACCGAACTCGCCTCTCAATAAGTCCATTGTTGCGCGTGCTGTAGGGCATGTGGCACCGTCTTGTTAAAACCAAATGTCATGCAAGTGAAGCTCACGGAATTTTGGCAAAAAAAGTTGGATACCATCTCACGGTAGCGCTCATAATTCACAGTTACGTTCCAATTTGCATCATCTTTGAAGAAGTACGGTCTAATGATGCCACCAGCCCATAAACCGCACCAAACCAAAATCGACAATTATGCTTATTTACATACCCATTGAGCCAAAAATGAGCTTCGTAGCTCGCTGGAAGAAGCGCGCGATGAGCTTTCTTAACAGAGCACGCATTTTGATAATAAAATTCAATAATTTGCAAGCATTGTTCGTTTGTAAAACGATTCATGGTTAAATTATAGACCATGGTTAAATTATAGGCAAACCAGTGTTGCCAAAAAGATAATAGTAGATAAAAAATCACCCTCTATATTTTGCCAAGCGACTTAAACAAGTTACTAGAAAACCATCAGCCCAGGAACTGGAAATGTACTCTAGGTTTCGACATACATATGTCGAATTTCCTATTTAAATATTCGATAAAGTTCAGAGAAGCAGATAAGAGGAATCGAATTTTCAGAATAAATTCATTGATAAAAATGAGAAAAAGTGTGGAAGACAGGACATAGCCCTGGGGGCACACCAGCAGTATTTATTGTGAGGGTTACAGGCTTGAATTTACCTAATACAACTTATTTTAAACAGTCCGAAATGTAATTCTAATCCAAAGAAGGAAATAATAGGTGGTTAAATTTTAAGGGCCGATTTTGATTTTGGTTAAAAACAAATTATTTAGAAAATGACTGCCATTTTTTTTAATTATGAGAGTATTGTGTGGTTCAATTATGTTTGGAATAAAAAATTGGCCAAATGGGAGCCGCGACATCCAATGGTCAAAATTTTCGATGACGACCAGGCGTAATTGAGGTTCTGTGTCGTTAATGTGAAGAATGATCTCATCCTTTAGCTCTTGAATTGTTCTTGGCTTATCGACGTACACTTTTCTTTAAAATATCCTCCAAGAAAGAAGCCCAACCGGGATCAAATCACATGATCTTGGCGGCCAATTGACATCACCACCAGTTGAGTTAACATGGCCACTGAATTATTCGCGCAAAAGAGCCATTGTTTCGTTAGCTTTTTGGCAAGTGACACCGTCCTGTTAAACCACATATCGTTCACATCCACATCTTTCAATTTGGACCATAAGAAGTTCGTTATCATCTCACGATACCAAGCGCCATTCACATTTGCTGCTCGACCGGCCTCATTTTGTAAAAAAATACGCAAGCTTGGATTTATCATTTACCCAAATGCTACAATTTTGCTTATTGACAAATCCACTGAGGTGAAAAAGTGCCATTGTCTTCGAAAATTGATGATCCACTGTTGTCATTTCTTGCTACCATTTAAGCTTTAGTTCTTGAGTTGACCTTAAAAGCATGTAAATGTAAGTCTGTTGGGCACAACGATGAGTTTAGGTGTTTTAACATTTGCTATAGACCCGGTTTGCTTAAATTTTTGAACGATTTTTCCGATTGTACGCACATTTGGACATGGACTATTAAATTGATCGAAATAACCATGGTTCAAATTGAATAAGTCTAAAATTGAGATACATTAAATGAAATGCAGACAAAATTGACGTTTAGGTAAGGTTCATATTCAGCAACGGCCCTTTAAATCGTTAAAGATGTTGAGCCTGTGTTTTAAAAATGCTTAGGCTTATTTTTCAGCTTATTAGTTAGACTTATTTCGAAAAAAATCCTTTTAAACATTTTTAATTGATAAAAAAGCTGCTCTTATTTTGAATAATATAAACAAAACAAATATCGTTACTCAAATAAATCAACAAAATAAAAGAAAGTGGCATGAACTTTCACTATAAACATAAAAGTAGACACTATGGCGTATGATTAACATTTTCCACTATTAAATTTCCTGGATGTATCTACAAAAATAAAATTCTCCTCTTTTAAAGTTTTAATCACATCAAACAATCAAAACTCTTTAAAACAAAAATTCGACATTATCCAATTTCACTGTCTGTTAATTAAAAATAAAACAAAATAAATGTTAAGGTATTTGAACCCAAGCATTTTATTTCCGAAAACCTCATTCGTGATTTACCAATAAAAATCCTACATCAACTTTGGTATAGGTACGAGTATTATAAAACATTCCACTTAGGACCATATTGCGGCTCGTCGACACCGACACCTATATGATTTTTCCTCCAAACAGCAACATGGTATCCAAATACCACAGGTGCACTAAGTGAGCTAGAAAAAACCCCATATGAACGTTGTCAAAGTAACACTCTTAAGTATAGCTCTGTATAAGCTATTCCCATTGTTATATTATCGGCAGTAATGGTGGTGGTGGTGGTTGAGCAGTGGTTAGGTTGAGGTCGGAGGAGGCAGTATACGACGACTATTTGGGGATATACCAACTCAACCTTCATGGTCTGCTGTGTAAAGACAAATGGTACCTTAATTGTTGCTTCTTAGGCAAAGCGCCCAACTGTAATGTAACATAGGAAAGGAGAGCCAAGTGCGAAGGATTGTTTGGTAAAAAAAAAGAATTTTTTGGTAAAATTTATGTGTTTTCATGTTGAAAGCTGGATTGATAGTGGAGTTGGTTGGTGTTGAGACATAGGCTACAGCGTTAAGTGCTGTGGTGCCAAAATTTTTTAAAAATCTGTAAGAACAAGATTTTTGGCTCCTTATTTTATAATATGACAAAAATATTACAGTAGCCAATTTCCTTCTTTTTTTCTGAAAAGAAGTAAACTTTCAGAATTTTTATTTTTAAATTAAGAAACAACTATTTTTAAGAGAGTCAAGAAAATAAACGATACCATACAAATGGCCGGCATTGTACATTCGAGATTATACGTCCTCGATAACTTCAAAAAATTCAATCTTTAAGGTCTTGCAACGATTGAGAAGCATAGAAAAACGTTTGAAGGTGTTTAATCACAAGATTTCGGTGGCACAAAGCACCGTTTTGCTGAAAATAAAGGTCTTCTTTATCAGAATCTTTTAAATTCGGCCACAAAAACTCATTAGACATGACTCGGTAGCACAATTCATTCATAGTAATACACAGTAACACCTGCATAAGCCTCATATTCGAATTACCGAAACCACATGAAGGATGGAGATTCAGTTTTAAAATAATTCCTTGGATTTTTAGCACGAAATTTGACGATTCTGTTTATATTGGTCGTCAAAGTTTTCTTTTTGGGAATGAATTGATGCAAATCTGGCTTTGAAAATCAATTCATCACCACAGGTTTTTGAGATATCTCTTTTTAAACTTTAAAAAAAAAAAGCACGTAGTAGCTTTTTTTTCATTAAAATCCGTCATGGTTTTCCAAATCTTTAATCCTTGTCTTCAATATTCAGTTGAAATATGTATTTATTTTATTTCATATGATATTCGAAAAATCTTAATTGGTAGTAAGATTCTATCTGTCTTAGAAAAATCTGAAAGAAACTCTTGTTATGTTTGACGAGGAAGCCTTCGTTTTCGAAAGAACAAAATTGATTTTTTAGCTTTTATGCAAAGCCGCTTATATATCCGAGCATCAAGATGCACGATATTTAAAAGAAAAGAGTCGCAGTTAAGGTTTTAACATAGACTGATTTTATTTTCAAAATTTTCTTCTATTTATACTTACAACTAGTTCTATATAAAATTAATTTTCATACAAAGATATTCTTGACCTACAATATAATTACCCCACATGACGTAAGAATTAAATGTCCATTTGACAAAATATACTTTCGGTTATATTTCCTCAAAGGCATTCCGAATGTTCAGTCAATGTGATGCATATATAATTGCAGTCATAAACAAAATTAATATTCAATTGCATTCGGCGCATAGCGACCGACTATGACTATGTGTAAAGGCCCAACTATAATAGACTTAACCGAGCTCAAGCCAGCTTAAGGGAACGAACCAATACGAAGCTTTATATGTCACTTACCATAATAGACGTTCTGCTCAGTTTCGTTAAATTTCGCTAACTTTCGCCCAATTACGCAAGAGCCATTTAAATGGCTCGAGCTTAAGCAAATGTCAAATTTGAAACGCATTTGCTTAAGGGATCGTTCAAGTAATACGTAACGCAATTTCGGGGGATGGGGGTCTCGTAAAACGTTACGATGCGTTACAGGGGCGGAGGGGGTCTTTCTTACAACACGTTACGTAACATTGTTTTCTTTTAATACAAAATTAGGGAATTAAAACTCCAAAATTGGCAACCCTTTTAATTTACGTTTTACGGGGAATCCCTTGATTGTACAAAATATGATGGTGTTGCGGATTAAAAATCTCTTGTTTTATCTAGTACCTATTATTACCGTAAAGGCAATTAAAACTATACCAAGGATAAAATCTGTAACATACTTTTTTGCGACTTTAGGGTAAAAATGGTCACTTTAGTGTTACGTAACGTTTAGAGAGTGGGAGGGGGAGTACAGAAAAACGTTACGGTGAGTTACAGGGGGAGGAGGGGGGGTCAAAAATCTTCAAAAATTGCGTTACGTAATACTTGAACGCTCCCTAAGTTACTTGAATCCATTATGGCTACTTTTTGTTTTGACGATAACTTCTGATAACTTTTCGTTCGGTTTTGACATTAGCCTACTTTCGGTTAAGTCTATTATAGTTGGGCCTTAACATGATCAGTTCAGTGCACGATGGTATCGCTTGGTGACGGCTGATCATTTCCAACACAATCTAATTTAGGTCGATATGCGTCGAGTTCATGAATGTTTACATTTCATATATTATTGTTATTGTTTATATTTGTTTATTGTTTTGTTTGGGTTTTAGGTGTTACACACAACACTCTAAACCATTTATGTTTAAACGGTTTTTAACAGAAAAAGAGGCAAAATGTTTTAAAAACTTTCTTTCTTGAATTCTTGTAACGAATCTATTGCCTTAACAATTCTATTATATCAAGTTTTTGAAATATATAAAAAAATATAAAAATAATATTGAAAACGGGTATTTTAAAATGAGCACTAAAAATTAAGTATTTTTCAAAACTATGAAAGTATCAAATTCAAGGCTCATGCTCGTATAATGAGAACTTTCAGAAACTAAGTAAGATACTAAAATTATTTAAAATTTATCTAGAAGAGAAAGATTTGTATTTTGCAAAATAAAAATACAATTTACTGTTAAGAGATATTTTGAGCTTAAACTAAGCTTTAAAAAACCCGTTTTTTTGGTGTTTTTAGCATTTTAAAGGGCATATTTTAAAAACCTGATGCGATAGAAAAATTCAAAGGCGAGATTCGAATTTAGGACATCTTAACCTTTTGAAAACAAATGTTTTGTTTGTCTTAAAGTGGCCTCCGATATGCAAATCGGCCTCATTACTGACAGGTATTTTTCAATGAAAATCTGAATACCATTTAAGAAATCAATCAGTTAAGATACGACGTTGCTGCTGGTCATCTGTCCTGAGTTCTTGTGTTAGCTGAACATTATAAAAACCTCAAGACTAAGTCTTTATAAAAATTTCAAAACCGTGTAGAATTAAACGCTTCAAAAACCTTACTGTCTCAAAAGCGTAACCGGGGGATGGATGCCACTATCGATGGGTGGGGTATTTGCATCGAGGAGACTTAACAGCTTTCAGTTCTAGGTATGTGCATCGCAAACCAGCTGTTGTTTAGTGATCACATATTTGACATCGTCAAAAATGCTTTGAGGAGCTTAGGTTTTCCCCAACGAAGCAAAAAGTTATTTACCCCTTCTGATCTGGCTATAATTTGCGAAGCATTTATTCGTCTGAAACTCATGTGTAATTCTCATTTTCGGGATTGTGCCTCAATAACGTAATTGAGTATTTTGAACGGAATTGAAAGCAGAGCTCTAAAAATGATAGGATCGTTCTATAACTGAGACATTCGCTACTCTTGAACAGCGCTGCAAGGTCTCATGCCTATTATTGTATCATCGATATTTTCACAAAAAATGCTCTAGTAAAAAAAATAGTTGCATTCCTCGCTTCAAACTATTCAACCGTTGTGCCCGTCCTTCTAGGAATGTTTATCAGTTTACCCTTGAGCCCAATTTCGGACGTATTGCTAAGTATATGGAATCTTTCTTTAGCCACACTACACGAATGTGAAACGCTTTACCAAGCTCAATATTTCCCACTCATTATTATGTGCAGACATTTAACAGTTAACACTAATGTGCATTGCTATCTTCTGTCTAATCTTGCGTCAACACTACAGCAATAATCTCAGTTTCGATTCTTCACCTCATTAATTTGTCCCAACAGCTCAAGTTTGTCTACCAATCACCATTACTTTTTGAGAAAGTGCTCAAAGATCAAGATGGTTACCATTTTTGCTTCGGATTTTTAAAATTTCAAAACCTTGTGTCATTTTTAATAATGGCCTAGTTTTTATCTGTCAAATTTCAATAGATAACAGCTTTAAAAGTAACAACTGTTCCAAATGTCATTTTTCATCTATTCAAAAAGGAATAAGGGTTTTATCTTTCATTTAAAATAATATTGCCTCACTGTTTAAGTGTTCTATGTTCTAAAATGACTGAAGGCGTGATATATTTATTGTAATCTCTTAACTCTGCCAATGCTCTTAGAACTAGAACTTCTGGAACTTTGCAATATCTCACGATCTTAACTTTAGAAGCTGAAAGGTTTTGGAATTCACTTTAAAACAAAAATAAACAAAAACAAGACCAAAATATCCCGGAACCTGCCAATCTAACATCGAATCCAAGACTATAGCAAGATTGCTTTATTATATTGTTGTTGTTTTTTTTCAAAAAGTTTATCTGGGCTCCATTATACATTTCACGCTGACAGATGCGGAGAAGAAAAATCGATGCCATTCGATTCGAGTGGAGTGTATATATGTACATAAAAAGAGACATGTGCCTTTATAAGTCGCAAATTAAAAACTAAATAAAATCAATACAACGGGAAATTGAATTGAAGAAAAACACATAACTGTACTTGGACTGTATAAGCAGTATAAACAGTAAGCAGCGCTCAAACAAACAAACTAAACATCCTCGTGTGTATATTTTTGTTGTTGTTTTTGTTTAGTTTAAGTTAAAGATACAAACAAATGAAAAAAGATACAAAAATATCTTTAATAGAAAATCATGAAAAAATGCATCTACAATGCAGCAGCACACGTAAAAGCTAGCGCTAGAAACATCGTTCACGTTGCACGTCGTTGTCGTATTCCAAGTTGGCGGCAGCGTTGAAGACCGACGACGCTCGTCGTCGTTACATTCGTCTTTGCCATCAGTCCAGAAGTACAGAGTTTACAAACAAACAAAAAAAAAACAAAATACTGTTAAACTGGTTAATGCCATGCATCCAAAATGCTGTCATGTGCGCTGTTTATAAGTTGGCAGCAGCACTGTTGCAGCAGGGACCTATGGACGATCTGGAGACCCAAGATTGGTGCTCACGCTGAATGACTGGTCGGATGGATGTTGGCTTGCAGACATTTCTCCGCTGTTTAACTTGAAGAGATTTTAACATTTGTTGCTTTTCATGAATTTTTGTACTTTGTTTTTAAATCGTTGTTAAAATACCTTCAATAAAAACCCACGTTCGGATTTGGTCACTTTCACTAAAACATGACACCCCGCACGGATGCGATGACTAATGTCATATAGTTGAAATCGACACATCATTTTAAGCTTGTAGCCTCGGATACGAGTATTTTAAAAAAAAAAAACATGTTATGGGATGTGTAACATGTCTTAGATATTTTTGTTTTATTATTTTTCTTTTAAGTCTTGGGTGGTTGACGGGTTAAGAAGATTTGCGAGGACAACATTTGAAAAGAGTGTTAAGAACCAGCTTAAAGTATAGGAAGAAAAAGTGTTTAAACCACATGCATGGTATTAGATAATAATTTGTGTTTTCTTGCATTAGCGGAAGGTTTAAGATGAAAAATTATTGAACTCTTAAGAATAATAATAAGTCAGGAAAAAATATTAAGGGGAAAAACGGTCAAACAAATTGCGATGTGTGAACAATTATTTCAAAAAAAGTTGAATAAATGTTTTGGGGGTGAGAAATATCTGTTATTGTAATCATTTTGTTTAATTGCTTCTACGGATGCCTGCTACGTGGAAAGACACGAAAAGTCCTTAGCGTCGTATTGCAGACAATTTCAATAGCCAGTAGCGATTCCATTAAAAGATCTTATGAAAACTAAACTATGGAAAAGATGCTTCCCAAGAAAAATGTTCTAGTATTCAAACTGGAGAAGAAAAGTCTTACAAGCTGACGAAATTTTGATTTCGCTGTAGCTATTAAGAAACTGTAGAGCTGTTCATAGATTTTAGAACGAAATTCATGGAAACAATACAATTAATAATCGAGACGAAAATATAACCTATACAAAGTATACAAAGCTTAGTTGTGCTGAATACTTCAAGAGTACTTAATATAATTTTAGATTTACGAAAACACGATATCGATTAATGAAAATGACTGGAGCAAATTATAAGCCCTCTATGCTTAAGAAAAGTGTATACTCCAAGTTGAAAGAAAAACCCAGCACATGCACCCAATGATATGAATGAGGCCATTACCACCAAATATGATTTTGTCAAAAGGTTTCAAAGAGCAGTTCAAAAGCTTTGATAAAGATTTTAGGATAGGATAGCTAGAAGGAGAACCATCGCCTCAAGTCTACCAAGCGGAAAAATAACTGAGTAGTACTGAGAACTTTTTCGCTTTAAAATGGAACTTGCAAAGTGACACTTAAAAGCAAGAAGCTGTTGAAAAAAATATCAGAAGAATATTAAAGATGAGGAACTCAATAAAAATAAATAAATTAGGTGACGCAACTTACAACTCTCAACCATTCCTGTGTGCGATTCATGTCAGGAATGGAGAGGACCTACAGTTTTAAGCCGAATCCGAATGACTAATTTTGAGAACGCACTTTTCATGACAAGGAGAATTTATCAATTCATGGCAAAAAACTTTAGATGGCACAAGCAGACTTGACGTAGCACCACAGGAAATAGTCTAACGGCCGGCGTCAAATAGCACGACCGAGGCGGCCAAGTGACTGGCCCATTTCGTGAGATAAAACGCGTTCTCCAAATTTGGTTTCCAATAAATTGATTGTGACATTCGCTGTGTGGCTTGTTGCGCCGTTCTTTTGGAACCACATGTCCTCCAAGTCCATTTTATCCAATTGGGGCCAAAAATATTCGGTTATCATTGAACGGTAGCGATCAACATTCACAGTAACGTGCTTGATCATCACGAAAGAAGTACGGCTCAATGACGCCGCCGCCGCGCGCCGCCGGCCCATAAACCACACCAAATCGTAATTTTGTTGGAATGCAATGATGGATAATGGAGTACGTATGGTTTGTTGAGCGACCAATATCGCATATTTTGTTTATTGACGAACACGAAACCATTCAGCCAGAAATAGCCTCGTCGCTGAAAATTATTTTTCGATGAAAATCCGAATCATTTTCAAGTTGTTGCCAAATCACGAACATACGATGCTTCTGGTGGTCAAGCGGCTTCAGATCTTGCGTCAATTTAATCTTGTAAGGATGTAGGCCAAGATCTTTTCGCAAAATTCGCCACAACGACGTCACAGAGATGGCCAACACTTGAGAACGACGTGTGAGAGACACATTTGGGCTTTTTGCAACTGAAGCCTCAGCGGCAGCAATATTCTCGACACTACAGGCATTTGACTCACTGGCACGGGTACATTTTTCCCTGAGGGCCGATTCCAGAAAGCGCGGCGGATCGCATTGAAAGCGAAAATTCAATTTCGACCGTCTTCGCTTTGAGTTAATTTCAAAAGCGAACATGGAAGAAAGCGATCCTTCCATTTTTCCAGCTTAAATGTCAAATATTTCCAATCCATTTCCATGATATTTTCCAATTTTTCATTTATTTGTCAGCTGTTTTCAAAAATATGACATTTCCTTCCACTAAAACTAATTGTTTTTCTCTGAAAAAAGTATCTTAATGTTTGTAGTTATATTTTAATATTATTGTTGGTTTCAAGTAAACAAAACTAGTTTTCAATGCACTCCATAAGTGTTTTTTTAAACGCAGAAAGAGAAGAAGCAAGAAAAGAAGCTAATTATTTAAATATTCAAAGAAAATTATTTAGAAGTGGGTCTTCGCCTCTTGATGTTCCCCCCAAAGAGTGTGTATTTAATTATCTTTTTCCAAATTGAATTGTTTTTAATGATTTTTGTTTAACCCTTAACTAAAGTCGTGAATATTTCCTACGGTTCTAAAGTCGTGGGTCCACTGGACCCAGGCCTTTTAAAAGGTCAATAAAAATAAAGGTATAATATATTTTATGTATTTTTTTTTTACTAAACGTAATACTTAAACAATAGAAAACATGTTTTAAAAAAATCAAACACAGCAAGTTTCATTTGCACTTGAAATTTGCACTTTCGTCAGGCAGTCTCAATTTGTAAAGTTGAAATATAACATTTTTAATAAATATATAATTAAATACTAAATCAAAAGTTAAAAATCCATAAAAACATTTTTTTGGAATTTTAAAAACAGCTCTTCAAAACTGTAAAAACAAAAACTTAAAATCTTTTTCTGAAAAAATTCTGACAATGGTCAAAGTCAACTAATCTATAAACATGAAAAACATACTTGTTTTGAACAACTCATACAAATGGGCAGCTTGGACAAATGTACCGTTTTCGATTTTTTATTTGCCGGACACAAAGAGCATCTTTTTCTTTTGTGTCTATCAAATTTTAGATATTCTTCGTTATTTGGAACTACTTTTATGGGTTGAAGTTTAAGAACCGTAGGAATGCCCGTTTTCACTTGCACGGGAAGTCTATGGGTATAATATCTTTCCCTCGTGTATGTAAAAGTATCAGAAAATAAGTAACGTAAATAAAGTTGTGGGTCCAGCAGACCCATGCACATGCCAATAGACACCTAAGGAGAAGCGAGCGAAATGCGTCCTTCTCACTACACAAATATTGGATTATTACAGGAAGGTACTGAGAAATTGAGAGATCTGCGGTGACTGTGTCGTTTTCTGCAAACATTTGAAGATTGTGTGTGGGTCTACTGGACCCACGACTTTAGTTAGGGGTTAATAAGGTTTATAAAATTGTTTCGACTATCGCGAGAAGCATTTGTGTACGTTTTTGAAGAAATCAAAGATGATTTCAAACGAGAAAACACTACCTATTTGCCTTCAATACTCAAGCTTGCCGCTACATAAAATATCGTTAAATATTCAACAAAAATAAGTAATTGATATCTTTAATTTAATATATTAAAAAAAAAAAACACAAATAAAACTTATTTTTGTTTACATTTTGTTGCAATCCGCCACTATCACGCCTGTCGCTTTCAAAACCCACTAGAAGAATTACATTTTGTTGGAAAGAACTTTCGCTTTCCAAATGGAAAGCGAATCGCTTTTGAGAATATAAAAACACAAATCCGCCATTAAAAGCGATCCGCCGCGCTTTCTGGAATCGGCCCTCTGTGCCTGTGGATTCAAATGTTTCCACTAGACGCTCAATTGTTGATCAGCTAGGACTATTATGACGACCATAAATTAGACGCAGAGCTCTAAACGTAGAGGCCACTGACTCCGAATTCGGTAGTAAATTTTAATAATTTCGACTCGTTGTTGGCTCGTATATCTTTCCATCATGAAATGACAAACTATATTGAAGAGAAATGTCAAAAGAGCGGCAAGAAATATGGCGTCGTTTGCTGTACCTGTGGCTCTACTTTTGTAGCGTCCCTGTTGAAAAACCCTGTACTAACCACGAGACTGAATTTTAATATGTGTACAGTCAATCGTACCAATAACATTTGGAAAAAAGAGGCTGGGATGCGACCACACTGTTAACTTCCCATCCCGTCTGTCGATTTGTCTTGCTTAAAAGTTTGTCTATATGTATCAATTTTTACCAAATTTGCGTACTATTTTTTGTAGATTTTATTTTTTTATGAAAAAACGGACTGTTGGTTTTTTATAAAATTTACTGAATATTGAAAACAATATTTTCTGTGAAATAGAATAAGTTTGAAGCCAATATTTTTAATTTTTGAAAAGCTATTTGAGTCGAAAGTAAAATTTAACAAGTTTTAGTATTGTTTTTTTTTTTAGGATTTTATTTTTTGTAAAAAGAACTGTAGATTCGATTTATCTAAAAATTGTATAGAATGTTGAAAACAATATTTCTTATAAGATAAAAATAGTTTGAAGCCAATGTCTCAATTTTTGAAAAGATATTTGAGTCGAAAAACAATTTTTACCAACTTTTATACATTTTTTTTTGTAGGTTTTTATTTTTTGTAAAAAAACTGTCAATTCGATTTTTCTCAAAATTTTTTCTAATGTTGAAAACAATATTTTTTATAAGCTTAAATTAGTTAGAAGCCATTATCTCAAATTTTTGAAAAGATATTTGAGTCGAAAATCAATTTTTAACAACTTTTGTTAAATTTTTTGTTCGGTTTTTAATTTTTTGTAAAAAAACTGCCTATTCGATTTTTTTTCAAAATCTTACTGAATGTTGACAACAATATTTTTTGAAAGATAAAAGTAGTTCAAAGCCAACATTTCAAAGTTTTAAAAAGATATTTGAGTCAAAAATCAATTTTTACCAACTTTTATACATTTTTGTTTAGGTTTTAATTTTTTGTAAAAAAACTGTCAATTCGATTTTTCTCAAAATGTTTCCTAATGTTGAAAACAATATTTCTTATAAGTTTTAAATAGTTAGAAGCTATTATCTCAAATTTTTGAAAAGATATTTGAGTCGAAAATCAATTTTTAGCAACTTTTGTTAAATTTTTTGTTCGGTTTTTAATTTTTTGTAAAAAAACTGTCAATTTGATTATTTTCAAAATTTTACTGAATGTTGAGAACAATATTTTTTGAAAGATAAAAGTAGTTTAAAGCCAATATCTGAAAGTTTTGAAAAGATATTTGAGTCGAAAATTAATTTTTACCAACTTTTATTAATTTTTTTTTTGGGTTTTTATTTTTTGTAAAAAAACTGTTAATTCAATTTTTCTCAACATTTTTTAGAATGTTAAAAACAATATTTCTTACAAGAAAAAATAAGTTGGAAACGATAATCCCAAATTTTTGAAGAGATATTTGAGTTCAAATTAAATTTTTACCAACTTTGAGTAATGTTTTTGTTAGGTTTTTATTTTTTATAAAAAAAAACTGTCTATTCGATTTTTCTCAAAATTTTATCAGATGTCGAAAACACTATTCTTCGTTGCACAAAATTATTTTGGAGATGAAATCATATTTTAGTCGTAAAATTATCGAGGTGACAAATTTTTTTCTTCAGTTTTTTTGATTTATAAAAAAAACGTTAATTTAATTTTTTTCCAAAAATATACTTGTTTTGTATCACGTTACAATATATAATATAAAATTTAGTTCAAGTCTCTATCGTCATTGGTTCATGAGATATTTAGGGTTAACCAAAATTTTCACTTTTTTTTAAACTGCTATGGTAAAAAAACCACCCACGCAATTTTCTTGAGAGCCCTTTCTGCATCTTTCTGCCTTATTATCTGTATAACAAAATTTATGTGAAGTCGATATCTCTTCTGGTTCTTGAGCTATGGACGACAAAAAAAACGTCGCGAACGAACGGACGTACGGACACACGCACACGTACGCACAGACATCTTTCTAAAAATCTTTTATTTCGACTCTAGGGCAGTGTTGCCGTTTGTCCCCTTTTTTGCGTTCGATTCCCGTGGCCTCGACTTTTTTAGAAATTGCCCAATTGGCCCCTTTTTACGATTTTACTAGTAATAAAATAATTTTCACGGATAAATTAAGATATTTTTTATCTTATCCACTCTTTAAGTAAATTAATAAAAAATCGGTAACGAAGTTTCATACTGAACTTGAACTGAACTCTGTAGACTGAATGTGAAAACGTGCAATTCGATGATGTCAGCTCTTAATTTAATTGAAAACAAAAATAAGTTGGAAAATTGGGTTCCAAAAAAAATCTTGTTTATTTATACAGAAAGACAATATTAAAAAAATGAAAGACTTAACTTTCATTAATTTATTTATGTATTTGTTGTTATTAACAACTGACTTGTTGTTACTGTTTTGTTTTTTAAATGAATTTAAGTTTTATTTTAATGTTATTGAAATAAAATTGTTTTTTTAAGTTTTTGAATACATTTTTGTTTTAATCCTGAATACAGTTTTGTTTTATTTGTACTTTTTTTCTATGGTGTCCAATTTTCGTATGTTGGCCCCTTTTTTTGTGTCGGGCCCCTTTTTTGTACCCTTTTTGATTTTTTCAGCGGACCTTGAAACGTCGAGAAATGTCAAAATTTTCAATTTGACAAATCGGACCCATTACAATAACTTCCTTTGGGAAGTTAACATGCTATGAAGCCATTACCAAGTATCCAAAGTTACGAAAGCTATTGCTTTGGAAACTCTTAAAGCTATCCTTGAAACTTTAGAGATACGCATTTCACCAAAGTCAAGTATGCTCAGATGGTGGTTACCAGTTGAAAAGAACCCCAAAGCAACCAAAAGTTGATAAATAGATGCGATAGAATTGATTCTGAATACGCCAAATTTTATTTGTATATTGATTTTAAAATACATACGTTGGACTTGTTTGACAGGCATTATAATAAGCTTTCGATTTTAGCTAAAACCACAACTGTTATTTGTTGTGGTTAACCGAAATCTTTTGTAAAAACATAATTCATCATACATTTATAAATATATATATTTTTGTCGTGAGGAACTCCAATTTCTAAAATTTCAAGGATTTCCACGTCATCGTCAAGCACATTCAAAATTTCGAAATAAATCAATGCATTCAAAACTAAAAACTTTACATTTTCAAATATATTATTTTTACTTGTGTTTTTCTATTTTCATTTTCTAAATCATAAACTATGTTCCACTTAACGACATTAACTCTTAAGTTTACTATCAGCAAACGGGCTTAAATCATTTAAGAACAAGCTATGCAATTATTTGTAAAATGATCAATACACTAATGACGAGTGTTCATCACTTACACCGAACGAACTTTTAAATCACATTAAGCCAAGTCTAACTTGAAGATACTTTTAGAATGTTATTTTTCAAGACAATCTTAATGATGTTCTGTAACTTATTGCAATCAAAATAATTAAGTATAATAAAATAATGTAAAAAAAATGATTACAAATTATTATTATATTTTCATAATTATTTTTAACTTATTTACTTTTTTATAGGTGGATGCTGAGTTTGCTACCTTAAAAGTCTACCTTAACTGTGACTCTTTTCTTTTAAATATCGTGCATCTTGATGCTCGGATAAATAAGCGGCTTTGCATAAAAGCTAAGAAATCAATTTTGTTCTTTTGAACCAAGGCTTCCTCGTCAAACATAACAATTGTTTTGATAACATTGAACATTTATATGGTAAAAGGTCTTAAAGAAATTCTATATACATCAGTGAGGCAGGTGCTCAAGGCAACAGGAACCCAAAAGTACTCGTACTACTAGGCTCGTTTTAAAAATACTCTCTTACAAAATAAATAAATATAATAATATCTGATCTTCTTATATTCCTTAAACCCGTTCAAAGCAATACCAAAAACAGAGATTTCTCTTATGCATTCCATTTGCTCTTGCATTATTTTGCCATTGACATTATATACCTTCAAAACCTTCAAAGGTTCAAGTGGGCGTTTGGCTTTTGGCGTTTCTCCCATTATGTATTTACGTACTCCATACAAAACAATGCAGAACCTTAAACAAATTCATGAAAAATGCACAGTACAGTCCCCTTTTAATGCAAATAGCTTAAGTAAAAAACAGCCAACTTGATTGCCTTTTATTCAAAATTTTACATAAAAGACCATAGGTACCTACGAGTACAATGATATGCCAATGCCAAACTCCTATTCCTGGGCTGTCACTTTTGGTGTCAGTACGTTGTGTTTTTTTCGGTTTTATTTGCCGACTTTGCAGTCTGCGCATAATATGATTTACGCTGATTGCGTTTTGGCTTCACGTCAGAGATTATTTACCAAAAAAGTGAATCAAGGATATGCCTTCTTTCGCACATAGTACAGCAAAAAAAAAATTGCGATGTCACGTCAATTGACGCACGTACATCTATACACATGTGTACATAAGGCCTATGCTGAAAAGTTAAACCGATCGTTAATCTCGCGAAGAGACTGCCTTTGACGAGAAGCGGCCTAGCTGATCGCTGCACCGTAATCGTAATCTATGCAATCTGAATCCCTCTTTGCGCTATAATAACAACGAGCTGATTGATCCTAGATCGTTGTAATGCAATTCGATCGCAAATCCTAAACTCTATAAGGTGTAGACGAACGTTAAGCTTTGCATCTAAATCTCTATGCATCTGAATCCGCGAATAAAACAGTGAAAACCAAAAAAGATCGTGTGCCATGAGCGCGCACTACTTTACCTTCGATTTACATGTTCGTGATCTGTGGGACAAGTTGATCCATTTTTCTGTCGTCCGACGTCGTCGCTCGCGTCGTTTGTCGATATGGCAACTATGGCGGTGACGCCAGTATAATGACGGGCTGGTACGCGACGTACGATCGACCAGCTCCAGCGCAACGCTGTGGCTGCGGCGGGCGACGGCGTTGTAGTTTTGTTGCCAAAAGGAATTTTCAATTCGGATCAACTGCAACCTACGTGCTGACTATTAAATAACTATCGAGAAGATAAATTGGTTGATAATCTTATTTTGGCCATATGCGAGTACCTTGCCCCCCTCGAACCACCTCCACCTTACCTAAACCCTCTCTGTGTCTTAGAGAATGCGGGTGCCCGTGGGCTAAAATTCAGCTCAATTGTTAGAGGTTTCATTTTCATGAAAATGGGCCAACAAGTTTCTCGTGGTTTTTATTTGTTTTTTGAATTTTTAAATGGATCAAATTTGTGTTCGTTGTAACAAGCGTAACAAGAATCGAGATTGATTGTTCTCAGCGTCAGCACTTTAAAGCGAGCGAGCAGCGGGCAAATACTGTAAGTTACGTGAAATAAAATATTATTAATTTAATATCACTTACCTCGGCTACTGTAACTTCGTAGGGTGTGTTCATAAATCTTGGTGCATTGTCGTTGACATCTGACACACGCACAATGATCGGAATGTTACGTTTCTTGTTCGACGATCGTATCGTACATGACACCTGAAATGAAGGAAAATATGTTGCATTATCATAATACTTATATGTTGTATGTTGTTTTTAAGTTAAGTTGATTTATAGTGAAACATGTTTGAAGAATGCTTAGGGGAGATGCAAAGTTTTGTGGGCATTGTGTTTCTAGAAACTGCAAGGTCTGAAAGCTAAGGACTTGTCTTGTTCTTTGTGGTTTTTAGGTGTTTTTTTTTTTGCAGGAGATAAGAATGAGGAAATGTGTTTACATGGATCTTTTTGTCAAGAAGATAAGCAGAAAACTCAGGAAGGCGGTGTTAAGGAAACTATGTACTTCCGCGGTAGGCAGGCATATAAAACCGTTTTAATGATACTCATATAATGTAACTTTTTACAAGAATAAATGAATTAAAAAAACAAGTCCTCTTGAACCAATTCATTGAATGAAATTGACCTTTTGAATATTCTCTGAATGAGATAAAACGTGAGACAACTTATAGGTTTCATTATGATATTTAAAACACGTGTATTTTCCAAGAGGAATCAATGCATATTTATTTAATTGCAAAGGGGAAAACGATATAAGAAGGCATTTTCGATAGCTAATTCGCACATTTACGCCGCCGTTGTGTTCTCAAAAACTTCATGAATTCTATTTTTGAGGCCTTGCATCGATTGTGGAGCATTGGCCCTCATCTAAAACAATGACCTTAACAATACAAAATCAGAAAATCTCAGTAACCTATTGGCATCACTTCGTCGACTAAAATCAAGGTCACACAAACTTTTATTTGGAAATTTGCGATGCTTATTTGCCACGTAAGATCATTTTGTTGAAAAGAAACGTCTTATCCAATTCAATATTAACAAATCATTAATCATAACTCGATAGCATCAACTTTGTTTTCAAATAAGAAAGTTTCAATCACACCAGCATCTCAAAATTGAACCAAAAATGGTAAGGATGATGAGACTTTTCAACAATCATTCTAAAATAGTTCAAATGTATTGTTTAAATGAATTTAAAATTATTAACGAAGGCTCCAATGCGAAAATAGGCTTCATCACTGAAGATGATTTTTCTAATGGGTGATTTTTTTGAGGTTAGGATTTTCATGCATTAGTATTTGACAGATCACGCGGGATTTCAGACATGGTGTCAAAGAGAAAGATGCTCAGTATGCTTTGACATTTCATCATGAATAGACTTACTAACGAGCAACGCTTGCAAATCATTGAATTTTATTACCAAAATCAGTGTTCGGTTCGAAATGTGTTTCGCGCTTTTTTATCGACAAATTTTGTTCAGCGATGAGGCTCATTTCTGGTTGAATGGCTACGTAAATAAGCAAAATTGCCGCATTTGGAGTGAAGAGCAACCAGAAGCCGTTGAAGAACTGCCCATGCATCCCGAAAAATGCACTGTTTGGTGTGGTTTGTACGCTGGTGGAATCATTGGACCGTATTTTTTCAAAGATGCTGTTGGACGCAACGTTACGGTGAATGGCGATCGCTATCGTTCAATGCTAACAAACTTTTTGTTGCCAAAAATGGAAGAACTGATCTTGGTTGACATGTGGTTTCAACAAGATGGCGCTACATGCCACACAGCTCGCGATTCTATGGCCATTTTGAGGGAAAACTTCGGAGAACAATTCATCTCAAGGAATGGACCGTTAAGTTGGCCACCAAGATCATGCGATTTGACGCCTTTAGACTATTTTTTGTGGGGCTACGTCAAGTCGTAAAGTCTACACAAATAAGCCAGCAACTATTCCAGCTTTGGAAGACAACATTTCCGAAGAAATTCGGGCTATTCCGGCCGAAATGCTCGAAAAAGTTACCCAAAATTGGACTTTCCGAATGGACCACCTAAGACGCAGCCGCGGGCAACATTTAAATGAAATTATCTTCAAAAAGTAAATGTCATGGACCAATCTAACGTTTCAAATAAAGAATCGATGAGATTTTGCAAATTTTATGCGTTTTTTTTTTAAAAAAAAGTTCTCAAGCTCTTAAAAAAACACCCGATATAAAAAATCGGGTAATTTTGAAGCATTTCAAGGACCTAATCATCACATAAGATACGACACGTTGTTGGCGATAGACCGTCTTGAGTTTTGCTGCTACCTGAAAGCTTTAGGACATTCTTCTTTAGAATGTTAGAACTACTGGCTATAGAAGCAATATTCTCAGTTGTTTTTGATTGACGTGTACGGTTTCATCTGCTCAAAGTTTTCCGCCAGTTTTACTTCTGCTGTTTGTGAAAGTTCTTGACTACGACCAAAAAAACGTGGTTACAAACTTAATTCTTCGTGGAATAAGAAATCTTATCCCGAAAAGGGTATGATCTATTGAACACAAAGAAAACGCATAGCTTGATTAGAGGTTATTTGGATCAAAGATATAAGTTTCTGGATTTACAAAAGCATTATCACTTAGGGAAACCGGAAAACGTTTCAATAAGCTAGGAAGACTTGTAACTGAAATTTGTTTGCATGATCAAAAATTATGGCAACAAATACTACAAATCTCCCAAAGGTAGTACAATTTCTAAAGCTCAGTACGAATCTGACATCTTTTGTATGCTGTTAATTCAATACTGAAAATGAGTAACATAATGACTTCTTCTGTACTTAAAGGGGTAAATAATTCTATGGGACAAATCTTCTTTCTTGTTCTGAAAAGGTCTTCTTCAATGCTGCAAAACAACTGCGTAAGATTTTCCAACTTTTCTCCAATATAGATCTCTTTTCGTATGGGGAAGGAAAAAAGCATTTGCCCAGCCTGTCCCTAAAGAATTTTAATTTTCCTTTTCTTATAACTATCATCTAATTGCTCTTACTTCCTTTCTTTCTAAGGTCATGAAAACACTGATCAATTTTCAGCTTAAGAATTTTATTGAAGAACGAAAGCTTTTTAATGACCGGCAGTATGTCTTTCATAGCCATAGGTCTACTGGGAATCTCGTGATTTATGTCATCGAACAGTGAAACAAATCTTTACATCGTTTTGGAGAAAGTAAGATTATTGCGCTTGATATTTCAAAGGCATTTGATAGAGTTTGGTATCAAGTTCTGTAATCGAAAATGCGAACATTTGGTATTGCTCAATATCTTCTTTTTTGGATTAAAAATTACCTTTCGGCCCATTAAATTCAAGTAGTATATTTAACCCACTTAATTTTTTTGCTGATGAATTTACCCTAAGTTTGTCTGATTCGTTTTAAGATTTTCATCCTTGTCATTCGGACGTGGACTTCCAACTACAGCCAATGATAAGCTGATTATTTTCTTGCTGTCCTTTCGTCCTTCGGTTTTATATCTTTGATAAATAAACCCACTAGAGGACCATCTTGTTAAGACCATATATTTTTAAGACTACACAGGAATAATGATATGTGTTACAAAACGGAAGTTTTTGAACTCGGAATAACTGATCACAGTCTAACCAGCTTACATTTTAAGTGTACTGTAACTAGAATAAAACAGAGAGACGCAAATTCTTTTCAAAAAATTAACTTTGTTGCTCTCAAATCGGCATTGACTTTTGAATTTTGGGATGAAGTTTATAATACTAGTGAGCCATCAGCTGCTTTTGATATATTTCTTAAAAACTTCATTTCCTAATTTCAAACAACAGTCAAGTTGTCAATATTAATAATACTAAGTTATGTAGACTAAAACAGTGGATGAATTTTAATCTACTTAAAAAAATTAAAAAAAAGAATAAACTATATGTCAAAGTTAAAAAACATCCTAATAACATAAGACTCAAAAACTGTTTTCAGAATCTTTGTAAGGAACTTAAAACTGAAATCCCGCTGTGCAGAGATAATTATTTTAAGAGTAGACTTTTTCAAAATGCAGGCAACTCTAAGAAGGAATGGGAAGTTGTTAATGAAATTTTAAATAAAAATAAGCAAAATGTTGACATTTCATTAAAAAATGGTGACACTATAATAAGTCGTCCTTCGACAGTTGCTAATTTATTCAATGAGTATTTTTCTAATATAACTCAAAACATTGATTTGTCTCCAATTTCTAGGGAATGTCAATGTGCCGACTTTATTGTCGAAGAATCAATTTGTCCAAACAGTTTTTTCTTTGAGAATTTTTCCTCCATGGAAATTCACAAACTTATATTGTCTCTCAAAATGTCAAACTCATCATCTAATGATATGATTTCTGCTACGACCTTGAAAAATATTTCATACTACATTTCTGATGTTTTGAGTTACATTTTTAATCTAAGCATTACAAATGGAATTTTTCCTGATTCTCTTAAGCTAGCAATTGTTATTCCTTTGCATAAAAAAGGTGAAACTACTAATTGTAGCAACTATAGACCTATTTCTCTTTTGTCTGTTTTTTCAAAAGTGTTTTAAAAAGGTATTAAAACAAGAATGCTGTCATTTTTAGAAAAAATAATTTTTTTAACAATTCGCAATATGGTTTTAGAAAAGGAAGATCCACAGAAGACGCAGTTTTAAAACTTTGTGGTGAACTTTATAGTAGTTTAAATGACTCTGAAATTGCGTCTTCCTTATTCATAGATATAACTAAGGCTTTTGACATGGTCGACCATACTCTGTTACTGGATAAGCTTTTTAATGCAGGATTTCGTGGGTTTATCAATGATTGGTTTGGTTCTTACCTAAAAAATCGTAAGCAAAAAGTTAAGATCAATGGTATTTTGAGTACTGAAAGATATTTAAGCCTAGGCGTTCCACAAGGTTCTGTTTTAGGCCCGTTATTGTTTTTAATTTATGTAAATTCGATTTTTGCCCAAAATATCATTGGAAAAATTACAGCTTTCGCTGATGACACTGCCTTATCGTACTCCTCGAAAAACTATTTTAGTTTATTTGTTTCTGTAAACAATGACTTAGAAATACTTCGCCAATGGGTTTTTCATCAAAAGTTAAAAATTAGTGATAAAACAAAATTCATGATATTTAACCTTTCAGGTTCAATCTGTGAAGATGTTGTGTTCCGATATCATTCCCCAAGTTGTTCTAGGTATCACTTGAAAAATTTCTGCGAACATAATTTTGTTTCTAAAACATATAGTTGTTCTTCTGATTGTTGTTCTGGCTGTTTTAATATTGAGCGTGTTGATTCTTTTAAATATTTAGGAATCATATTGGACAACAGGTTAAGCTGGAAAGATCACACTACTTCCTTGACTCAATACTTTAATATTGTTTTAAGACATATCGACCATCTGAGCCTTTATTGTAGCCAACCTGTCCTAAAATTAGTTTATAATGGTCTATTTAATTCAAGGTTGCAGTACGGGTTGTCTTGTTGGGGTGGTACTCACTTAAATAAAATTGAACCTCTGCTAACTAAACAAAAGCATGCAATTCGAATTTTGTGTAAAGCCAGCCGCAGAACTCACAGTTTTGAGTTGTTTAAAAACCTTGAGATTTTGCCTCTTAAGCATTTGTACATCTACAAAGTTTTAAAAATATTTTTTGATTGTTCTGGGTATTCTGCTTTGAGACTATACAACTCTCATAATTTACGTGTAAACAACTTTAATCTTGTTACTATACCCAATATAAGAAAAACACACTTTTCTCTTTTCTTTATTAAATCTTTGCTATTTACTTTTAACCATAATGAAATTGATACATTTGTAAATATTATAGTTTGATATTAATTCACAAATACTGTACAGATAAACATACATACAAACATTGTTATTATTGTTAACTTTTATTTTTTATTTTTTTATTCTTTAATTTTTTATTTTATAAACGTTTATATATTGATCCCCATCAATATGATAATATTTAATAAATTTCAAACTTAATGGTGCATTCGCCTCTTCCCTTTTGGTAATTGAATGCTCCTAACTATTTCGTATTACTAACTAAGCTCCATTTAGTTTTTATGCATTTTTTTTCATGATACACAAAAAATATTGTTAGCTTAAGGTTGTAATAAAATAAAGTTATTTAAAAAAAAAAAAAAAAAAAAAAAATATACAATTTTGAACTTGACAGCATTAATGGGGAATCAAAAACCTTGTAGAGTTTAATGCTTCGAAAGATCAATGCTGTCTTCTGTCGCAAAAGCGTTACCCTCCCTCGATGCCACTATCCATGGGTAGTATGGATATGTATGTAATCTCGATTTGCATTAAATTAATATTAAAATAACATTAATTTCAAATTAATTCCATTAAAGTTATCGTTTTTATTAACACCTCTCCTCTTATTTGTTTAAAATAAAAGTAAAATAAATCTAGTATAAGAAATTAAAAGTTCCTCTAAATGGGATCAACTTTTTGTCGATTTTATAAATTCAAAAAATTCCTGTTTAATTTTAATTGATTTTCAATTCCAATCTCCATTATGTTTTCAATAAATAACAAACGAACCATAATGTGCCGCACAATCAATTTATTAAGTCATTTAGTGCTGGAAGTGTAGGCTTTTTTTTTCATTCATTCGATTCGAACTAATAAAATAGAATTAACAACAAAACAAAATAAAACATTTAAATCTTTGACACTTTTTCCAATGTTCAATTGAATTCAAATAAGATTAGAAAACCAGCTTTTAAAATATGTCTTTAGTTTTTACTTTACTGGAGTGTTTTATATAGAAGGTATAGGTTAGGTTTTAACAAACGATCAATAAATAAACGGATACGACTGCGACGCGACAAGACGCAAATGCAATATGAATATATCTATACTATGCATAGACGCCTTGTGTTTTAAATATAAAAACCAGTCACATTTAACTAAAAGGCCACATAAACATTTAGTACACATGTGACTTTTATATTTATTTTAATTGAGATAAAGTTTAATTAAGGGTTAGTTATAGATCTGTAGAAAAAAAGAAATTGCCCTTTGAGAAACTACTCCTTCAAGTAGTGTTGTTAGATCAAATTTTAAAAAAATGTCAAAAGCCGTCAAATCTTGACTAAACAAAGTAAAACAATGAGGCTGGGATGCGACCCACACTAATAACTTCCCATCCCGTCTGTCGATTTGTCTTGCTTAAAAGGTTTGTCTAGATGTATCAATTCTTACCAAATTTGAGTTCTATTTTTTGTAGATTTTATTTTTTTATGATAAAACGGACTGTGGATTTTTATAAAAAAAATACTAAATATCAAAAACAATATTTTTTGTGAAATAAAATAAGTTTGAAGCCAATATTTTTAAATTTTGAAAAGCTATTTGAGCCGAAAATCAATTTTTACCAACTTTTATTAATTTTTTTGTTTAGGTTTTTATTTTTTGTAAAAAAACTGTCAATTCGATTTTTCTCAACATTTTTCCTAATGTTGAAAACAATATTTCTTATAAGTTAAAATTAGTTAGAAGCCATAATCTCAAATTTTTGAAAAGATATTTGAGTCGAAAATCAATTTTTACCAACTTTTGTTAAATTTTTTTTTTCGGTTTTTAATTTTTTGTAAGAAAACTGTCAATTCTATTTTTTTCAAAATTTTACAGAATATTGACAACAATATTTTTTGAAAGATTAAACTAGATTAAAGCCAATATCTCAAAGTCTTAAAAAGATTTTTGAGTCAAAAATCAATTTTTACCAATACTTTTATTAATTTTTTTTTTTGGGTTTTTATTTTTTGTAAAAAAAACTGTCAATTCGATTTTTCTCAAAATTTTATCAGATGTCAAAAACATTAATCTTCGTTGCGCAAAATTGTTTTGGAGATGAAATCATATTTTAGTCGTAAAATTTTCGAAGTGACACATTTTTTTTTTTCAGTTTTTTTGATTAAAAAAAACCGTTAATTGGACTTTTTTTCCAATAACGTACGGACCTACGTACACACGCACGCACAGACATCTTTCTAAAAATCTTTTATTTCGACTCTAGGGACCTTGAAACGTCGATAAATGTCAAAATTTTCAATTTGACAAATCGGACCTATTACAATAACTTCCTATGGGAAGTTAATAACTGTCCAGGGGACATGATACCAATTCAAATTAGTTTTTAATGTCTGCCCATCTTAATGTTGAGCCTGGTAAAGCGTTTCACATTCGTGTAGTGTGGCTTAAGAAGTAATTCCTATACTTAACAGTACGTTTGAAATTGGGCTCAAGAGTAAACTGATGAGAATTGCTAAAAGTACGGATATTACTGTTGAATAGTTTAAGGGAAGGAATACAACTGGCTAGATGAGTGTAAAACACAAATGGACACCTTCTCGGGAAGATTCCACAGGAAATTCTTTTGAGGTCACCTTTTTGCACTTTTCGGGTGGTATTGTATCCATAACTTAAGTAATGTTTACTTGTATGCATCTAGGGTTCTGGGATTATTCCATTAAGCACAATATTGTTCGTAGCAGTACAGAAAATAGTACCCGTGGCATGGTGGTTAGTGCGTAGGACTGTTATTCCAGAGGTCTTGGGCTCAATCCCTGCCTGTGCCATCTAAAGTTTTTTTCACGGATACTGCCTCTAGCGAGGAATTGACAAATCCTTCAAAGGTAAAAAGTGCTTTCTCAAATTAGCCATTCGGAAACGGCTTGAAACTGTAGGTCCCCTCCATCCCTGACAACAGTTCTCGCACACAGGAATGGAATGGAATGTTGCGCCTCCTAATTTATTTATTTAGTACAGAAAATAATCAAAAGGTGTCAAATCGTATTATTAATATCACCAAAACGTCAAATTATGTCACTATTAAACTTCCGACGCAATAAAGTCAAGACTGATAGTATTAAGAGGGTTGTTACCACGTCTTGTTAGAAGCACATATCATACAAGCCATGATCATTCGGTTATACCGGGAAATCGATAAATTCGGTTCCTTTGTAATACTTGCACTTGTAGCAGTTTTGAATACCTTTAATATGGCAGAGGTACAGTGAGCATTAGGAAAAGGAGGAGGGTGCTGGAAAGGAGATGTCGGTGTTCATTGGTTTTAAATTCTTGAAAATTGCAATGCCCAGGAAAAATGAATTCATGGGCATTCTTAGAAGCGCGAGAATTTCGGTTGAAGTGTTTAAGGGGAGGAATGTAACTAACTATTTTTCTAGAGCATAGTCCTTTAAAATAACGGTAAAAAATGGTTAGGCAAGAAACATTCCGACGATATTCGAGTGGCGTAATTGAGTTTATGATATTTGTATCACCAATCAATGCAAAAGCTCTTCATTTGATACTGTCCAAGAGGCTTCAGTAAGTTACTGGAGCACCAGTCCAGAGATGAGAGTTAAACTCAAGCTTTGGAAGTGTACATATTTTATAAACTGTAGCCAAACCAGATACAGAGACAAATTTTTTGTATCGTCTTAGAAAACTCTTGCATCTTACTGCATTTATGGCCATATCGCTTATGTGATAGTTCCACAGGAGGTGATTGGTAATTCTAGAGAATATTAAGGTGTTCAGTTTCATTGCTGAAAATAGGGTGTAGGTATCTCACTTCAACGATACAAGACAGTATTAGGTCTTCGAAGCATTAAATTCCACTCGGTTTCTTATTCCCTATTGCACAATTCTGTGTAGGTCGAAATTTAATGAACTTGACATATTCTGTCGTTGCAGTTCCACATCCGAAGAAGGAGGATGTGAGTCTGAAAATGAATATGAAAACCTAAGAGTACTATCATCAGCGAAACAATTTATTGGATTAGGAATGGCAGACAGGAGATCATTAATACAAAGAAGAAAGAGTGTCGGAGACAAAACGGAACTCTGGGGCACACCAGCATTTATTTTATAGACTTCAGACTTAGAATCATCCAATACTACCTGTATCGAACGGCCAGAAAGGTAGTTTTGAATATAACGGAAGAGGGTTTCATCTTAACCGAAGACATGCATTTTACTTTTTCCAAAACGATGTAAAGATTTGTTCTATGAGATGAACCATGATATCTCCAGTGGACCTGTTGCTATGAAAGCCGTACTGCCGGTCATTGAAAAACCTTCGATCTACGAAAAATTTCTTGAGCTGATAATTTATCAGACCATGAAAAGAAGGGACGCATGTGCAATCATCGATAATTAGATTTATTATACCAATTGCTTGCGTAGTCGGTCGATTACGACGCCCAAATCAAAGCGTAATTGGTTTAAATTCTCGTTTGAATCACAACTTTTTGAGTAAATTTTAAATAATTGTAATGTAGGATTATAAAGTGATCCATTATCGTAAATGGCAAACATTTTATGACACTTTAAATGACAGTTGTTTGAAAGGTGTCAAGTATATCAAACTCCAAATTGAATGACCCAACATATTTATTTTCGATGCAAGGAACATAACTTGGCCATCAAGTCATACAAGTTGTTGGTGATGATTTGAGAGCAACAACTTGCAACCTATTCTTTCACTTTATTCGATTTGAATTACCGACAAAGATGTTATTTTAAAAACGGCTGCTATTTGTTTGCCATCCATTATACTTATACCCGTGATATTTTATTATAGGCCAAACCCCAAAGTGTCATGTTTTCTATATCAATTTATTTAATTTAAATGACATCTCTTCTCACCTGGAAGACAATATGACTGAGATTTTCTTCATCTCGGTCGAGTGGTTGCAGCAGCTGCAGCTTCTTGCCATTAAGCAAAAATGTTGGATTACCCTTTGGGAAGACTAGATCGAGTGCAATTTCCGTGAATGGATCACCAAAGATTGGTAACTCTGGTGGATTTGTTTGTTGGCCAACATCTGAAATAAAACAAAGAAGAAAAAAAAAGTTAAATATTATTCATTACTTTTTCACTAGATGGCAGGAAACAAGTTATAATTTTTTGTATATAGGCTTTCTGTATCGCCGCGCTTCTGGCGATGTTATAATATAGCGCGGCGCGGATGGTGTTCCCACGTAAAGTTATAAAAGCCAAACATACATTTATTTTTCTGTGCGTGTTTGTTTTATTGCGAATAATAACAAAAAATAATATGAACAAAATAAAAATTAATTTAAATTAATGAAAAGAAAAAAAATGATTGGCAATTTAATCAAACTAAACAATAATAACGCAGGTATGTATGTATACCAACAAAGCAAAAAAGAAGTACTCGAACTTGCCTCCGCCTGAAGCTGCGCTATATAAAAGCTCTATAGATCTTATATCTTTTTTCTTTGAAATCTGATTATAACTTTGAGAGATTGCGATTGTTCGATTTCAAGACGAAGTGAAGTGTTTTTTTTTGTTTAGCTGATTTGATTTTTTAAAATTTCCGGGTCTGCTATAAAATAATAATAATAATTATGATTCACACGTAAAAGAACTACTTAACGATGCTTACATACTATAAATCTGCTGGGTATGTGATTATAGTGAGCGGAGTTTTTGATTAAGTGAGAAGTGCTGTCATCCTGTTGTGTGACTTGACAGAATTGGGTGTAAAGGAATTTTCAAAATGAAAGAAATGAATGGGATTATCAATATTAAACTAAATCCATCTACATTCATTATTGCTCGGCAAAAATCCTTGATCGAACCCTCCTAGTGGGTGCCGGGCGGACAATGTCACCACAGTTTTGGTCTGTAGGTGTCAGATGGTGATAGCTAAGGTTAGATTGGATCGCTGTGTGGTTCTGACTTCTTTTATAGCACAACTCACAGAAATCCTCTCTCACCATAGATCCAAGGTTCCTAGTTTCAGTGGTGGTGTGAGCTAGTAAATCCGTGCCCAAGAATTAAAGGTTGAGGGATAAATCAACCATGAACGAGCTCAGCCGGAGGCCTGTGGTGGGTAACGGTTTTTGTATTTATACCTTCCCTCGGTATGCGGCTCTGCCGAGGGTGACCTTATTTTCCGTCTTACTCGTGGGAATCAAATCGAACTCCTCAATCATGTCTTCGTCCAATTTATGTGTTAAAATTCCATCCATCGAGTCCGAGGATGAACTCCTGGCTTCCAGTCAGGATACCATTGTAGGTAGCTCAGGGGAAGCTAGAGACGCTAGCACCTCAGAGCAGGCTACACTTAGAGGTAACACGGGAGGTACTAGTACCCCTGTGCTTCAGCATCCCTCTCAAAAAACGCCCGTTACTTCAAGTAGCAAGGCTCGCCAGAGCAACGCTACCAAGCCCAACAAGCACTCTCCTGCGGATCAGCTCAGGATCAAGTACAGGAAGGCTACTTTCATTCTTGGCAAGATTGCCGAAAACGAAAAAGCCGGAAAGGTACATGAGCGTGATGCTGCCGACAAAATAAAATACCAAAAAGTTGTTGAAGAATTCAACAGTCGGGAGAAGAGTGCGCTACCCAGCAAAAAAGAACAGTCCACCAAGAGGAACAGGTCTCTGGAGGAGGAGAAGCCACCTCAAAAGAGAACCAAACTTGGTGGCAGTGCCAGAAAGGAGACTCCGAGGGCGACAGCGCAACCGCGCGCCTTGAGTGAGGTCGTCAGAGACAACCTCCAGGTGGCGATTGTAGATGAGCTCTCCACAGACAACAGAGCTCTGATGTCAGCGTGGAACTCAATCGAGGCTAAGCTCTCGGAATTGGTCTTCCATTATACAATTTCGGCAAAAGAAGGTCCCTACCCCAGCTTTGACTCCGGCGAAATGCTCAGAGGTTACAAAGTGATAAAGTGCGCAGACGACTTTTCAAGGGATTTCCTTGGCAAGGGAGTTGCTAAGATTAGCAACGACTGGAAGGGCTTGAAGCTCAAGCTCATTCCCGCCAGAGAGGTTCCTAGAAAACCATTGGCTCGCATCTTGTTGCCACTGATGAGCATTAAGCCAACTGGAGCGGAGCTGATTAGGAGCCTTCAACGGCTGAATCCGCGGATTCCTATGCATGACTGGGTAGTCATTAAGACAGAGGAACCGCGCAAGAATAGCGCGGTCTATCTTCTGAGGATCTGTGAGGATAGTCGCAAAGCCCTAGAAGAGGCACAATGCAAGCTGAGGTTCGGCATCAAAAGTGTCTCCATAAAGATTCTGCAGAGTCAGGAAGTTGGCCCCACCCTGGGTGATGATAACGTCGAGGTAGACGATGTCACCATGCAGGTTGGAGCCCCCGGCGAGGCGCTGGATCCTGGCCCTGCAGTTCCACCTGCCAATTAAAAAACGACAAGCTACGCGCCATCCAGGCTAATCTGAAGCACTCTAAATGTGCCTCGGATAACCTGAGGATCTTCCTGAGTGAGGAAGATATAGATGTCGCCCTTGTACAAGAGCCATGGGTTAATGGCCTCGCGATTAGAGGCCTTAATGACAGCCAATACGATTTATTCTACAAGCCCGACAATCAGAATCAAGGTAAGCCTAGAACTTGTATTTTAGCTAAAAAACACCTAAAAGCTTTTATGTGTCCAAACTATAGCACTTCTGACTTAACAGTTGTTAGGTTAGAGGGTAAACAGGTGGAGGGCTTGATTCTTGCATCCTCATACATGGCGCATGACAAGGAGTCACCGCCTGAGGAGGTGCGTACTCTTGTGGCGGAGGCAAAAGCCAGACAAACAAGTCTGCTTGTAGGGAGTGATGCGAACGCGAGGCACTCAATCTGGAGCAGCACTGAAATTAATGAGCGAGGTGAGTCTCTTTTTAATTATATAATTGAAAATAACTTGACTATATGTAACAGGGGCAATACTCCCACTTTTGTTTTTCCGAGTACGGATAACTCAGAAGGGTGGGAAGATGTGTTAGACGTTACATTTGTCAATATTTATGGTAACCTCTCCATCGAGAATTGGAGAGTATCTCTTCTTAACTCCTTTTCTGATCATAGACGGATTCTATTTGATCTTAAATTTGAAATAAAATCTCCTTCCCCCTATAGAAATCCAAGAAGAATTGACTGGAAGAAATTTAGTCAGATCTTTGGCTCAAAGTTGCGCAGTATACCGAACGCGAGTTACGACTCGGTAACAGATCTTGAGTTAGAGATTTCAAACTTCGAGGACTCTATAACCACCGCATTCAAGGTCTCTTGCCCGATAAGATACAGTAAGAAAACCTTTCCACCTTGGTGGAATGACGACTTATCTAATCTGAGGAAAATAACAAGAACCATTTTTAATATCTGCTATAAGCATACATTTTATCAGCCTTATAAGGACTGCTTGAGAATATACAAGCGTTCTATAGCTCAAGCCAAAAAACAAGGATGGCAAGAGTACTGTCAGTCCATCGAAAACATCAAAGATTCGGCCAGGCTTAGTAGGGTTCTATCGAAAGAACATTCGAACCCCTCGTTTCTTAAAAAACCAGATGGAAGCTGGACAGCATCTCCAATGGAGACATTAGAGCTACTAATGAACGTACACTTTCCAGGTTGTGCAGAAGAACCAACCGAATCCAATCTGACTTTCAACATGCCAACCTCCATAGAGCAGGTAAACGCCCTTATAACTAGAGAAAATATAGTCTGCGCTATTAAAACCTTCTCGCCGTACAAATCTCCAGGCCCTGATGGAATACTACCTATAATGCTGCAAAATCAGCTTGAATTAGTAGTACCACGGCTCGAGAGTATCTTTAAAGGTTGCCTCTTACTAAACCATGTCCCCATGTCTTGGAGGCAGGTAAGAGTGGTTTTCTTACCAAAAATTGGTAAAAGGGGGCATGAATCTGCCAAAGATTACCGACCTATAAGCCTTACTTCCTTTCTTCTTAAAACCCTGGAGAGAATTGTAGAATCTCACATAAGGAGCATTCTGAGTAGTTGTCCCCTATCTAACTCGCAGCATGCCTACATGAGGGGCAGATCTACAGAGACTGCCCTTCACGAGGTAGTGAGAACGATAGAAAACACAATTCATTTTAAGGAATATACCCTAGCCACCTTCTTAGACGTAGAAGGAGCTTTCAACAATGTCCTAACTGAATCCATCGCTGAATCACTTGCAGACTTCGGTGTTGAGAACTACATTAGAAGGTGGATAATATCCATGCTAAGTAATAGAAGGATTCAATCAAAGTTAGGATATTCAACGTGTACCAAATATGCCAGCAGAGGAACACCTCAAGGAGGTGTATTGTCTCCTCTCCTATGGCTTTTGGTCATGAACAGCATTCTGGTGAAACTCGAGAGCAGCGGAGTGAAAGCGGTTGCGTACGCCGATGATTTGGTCATTCTAGTTTCGGGAAAATTTCCAAGCGTGATCAGTGAAATCACTAATATGGCTTTGAAGAAAGTAAGCACCTGGGCTGCGAGCTGCGGACTAGGTGTTAACAGCAACAAAACCGAGCTGATGCTTTTCACCACCAAAACCAAGGTACCACCCTTCACTCTACCTCGGTTAAACGGACAAGCACTATCATTGTCTTCCAGTGCTAAATATCTGGGCGTAATACTAGATACCAAATTAAACTGGAAGCTTAACATCGAAGAGCGGGTAAGAAAGTCGTGTGTCGCCTTCTACGCCTGCAATAAAACATTTGGCAAAAAGTGGGGCCTCCAGTCAAAAATGATAAAATGGACATACACAGCGGTTGTAAGACCGATACTGGTCTATGGTTCCATTGTGTGGTGGCCCGCTCTCACCAAAGCCTACATAGTAAACAAGCTTACAAAGGTGCAGAGAAATGCATGCGTAGGGATATCAGGGGCAATCAGGTCCTGTCCAACGGATGCACTCAACGTCATCCTGGACCTTCTTCCGATTGACCTCTTTATCAAATATCAGGTGTCCTGCAGTATCTTGAGACTCAAGGAAATAGACTGTTGGAAACCTAGATCTTACGGGCACTGCAACCAAACAAGCCTGATACCATCAGACATCCTATCCACAACCACCGATTACTGCATCCCTACCCTAGACACCTCAAAGAAGTTTAGAGTCTTGCTCCCGTCAAGAACCGACTGGGAGGAAGGCGTTGTGACGGAAGACTTTGACACAACTATCTTCACGGATGGTTCGAAGATGGAATGCGGTGTTGGTGCAGGTGTCTTCTGTGAATCTCTTGAGATTTCAAAAACCTATAGACTTCCCGATTTTGCCAGCGTGTTCCAGGCAGAATTGTTGGCGATAAGGGAAGCTTGTACAGCCCTTAAAAATATCCGTCAGAACCAAAATGTAGCTATACTAACAGACAGTCAGGCAGCTATTAAAGCCATTGATTCAGCTTTATCATCCTCTAAACTGGTCCAGCAATGTAAAGAGGCCCTAAAGGAACTGGATATGAGCGTCACTCTTATCTGGATACCGGGCCATAGGGGCCATGAGGGTAATGAGAAGGCAGATGAGCTAGCCAGGCAAGGATCAGCCCTTCACAACTCTCTGGCAGTGAGAGTATATGCTCCTCTAGGAGTTGTGAAGGGCAATATCCTGACCAAATACACATCAGAAGCAAATCATAGGTGGAGGAGTTTAACGAGTTGCGTTATATCCAGGAAAATCTGGCCCGCCTATAACAAACCAAAATCAATCAATTTAATTTCCAAACCAAGGCATGACATAGCCAGGATTGTCGCTACCTGCACAGGGCATTGGCCTGTAGGGGAGCATGCGGCAAAATTGGGTATACCACATAACTCTTTCTGCCGTAGCTGTGAGAACCAGGATGAAAAAGAAACAGTCCCACACTTTCTATGCCATTGTCCGGCCCTGGCCAGGAAAAGAGCACTCCACTTGGGTAAGGAATTCTTCAACGGTATTGAGGAACTCTCAGAATTCAAGATCAAAGATTTGATCTCATACCTAAATAGCACAAAGTGGCTTTAATCCCCTCCCCCCTTATCTCTCCATCACTAAATGGTACTATGAGATAATAGGCCGAAGGGTAGGAGAATAAAACTACATTTTATATTTTACATAGAACTGCACGTGCGGAACGTGCACCACCAATAGCCCATTTTCAAATCCATTCAGAATCTCACGAGGTATGGTATCAAAACGGCGCACTCAGCGCTATTTGTGTCCTGCGCGAAGCAGGACAGCCATTTCTACCTACCTACCTACCTACATTCATTATTCACTCTTATTAAGTGGGTTTGATATATTTTTTGCAAAATGTTTTGATGTATGGAAATTTGAATAGTTATATATAGACAAATCAGGTCATTTATAAAATCCTGTCTACATAAACGATGGTACAAGTACCTCAAATCGTGTTTAAATAGTGAGAGAGAAACAGAAATTCTGAATTATTTCTCGTTGAAAGCTTTGGTATAAGATATCCGGGACCAATGATTTAATGTCAAATGCAAACAGGTAATGTGAAATAATTCTTTTAAGATAAGAGTTTGTTTTTTTAGATTGTTGTCAATTTTGTCTTAAGGCAATATTCTCCATATAAACTTTGTCATTTCAGTTCTTAATACTAAGTTTTATCGATTTTGATCAATTTTTCAGGCTACTTTAAACCCTTTCCTATATTATTTGCCCCATGATCTAGAAAGTACAGGATGTTTCTCCTTTTGCTTAATAACGAAACTAGCTGTGTTCCGCAGCGTTACTTGCTTGATTTATTTTAGAACAAATTTGGTGAGCATATGAAAGATAATAGGACTTTTTTGTAGAACAATAAAGGGGAACAATTCTGTTACATATAATTTTAGCAAAACTTTAACCACTTCCTCAGGAACTGCAGTTTAAGATCTATCAAAAGAAAAAAATCTTAGATTTTTAAACAGTCTTGGCGTGATGTTTTAAAGGTTTTAGCTTTGCTCAATAAATAGACTTTTTAACACTGAAGACATTTTTCAAATCAGACCAGTTATTTCTGAGATTATCGCGTTCAAACAAACAAACAAACAAGCAAACTTTTTAGCATTATAACATTATTATTGATACTTAATTTACGACCTCTAGCAGTTAATATTAAGAAATAATGATATATTATTATAGGTACTGATGTCTAGTAGTACCCTTAAGGTGATGGTTAGTGAGCAGGATTGTCACGCCTGAAGTTTGAATTAAATTACTACCTGCGTCATCTAAAAAAAAGTTTTTTTTTTTCACGGGTACTGCCTCTTTCGAGGAATTAACAAATCCTTCAAGAGTAATTATTGTCATAAAAAGAGCTTTCTCAACTAAGCCGTTCGGATTCGGCATATAAACTATAGGTCCCCTTTATCACTGACATGACTCGCATATAGGAATTTTATAAGTTGTAAGCCACTATAGGCCCTGGTTCTCTATGGACTGTTGCGCCATCTAATTTATTACTGATATCACTCACGGTCGAAACTTTAAAAAATCTATGGATATTCAAATCAATATTTTTTCCACTACTGATGTTTTTAAGGATTTTCGAAAAGATTTCCGATTAGACAAAAAATGAAGTGAAAGGTTTTTTATTAAGAGGTTTCATTAATGAAAACCCCCTATATTGACAGCTGTCACTTTTAAAACTACCATCTTTTGATATTTGACAAGTACAAAGCACACCATTACTAAAAAAGAATCAAAAACCAAGGTTTGTCGATTCCTTATTGATCTTTTGAACTAGGCATTAATAGAAGGAAACTACACCGCAATTTTGCATAAAATCTTAGGTCTTAAGGCTTTTAAAGATGAGTTTATTCAAGAACTCTAGCCATTCGAACATCAGCAACGTCGTAAAAATTCATTTTCAGTGAAGAGGCCCATATTCACCTAGAGGACCATAGTCAATAAGCAGAATTGTGGCATCTATCGAAGCTTTAAGAATGATTATTCGAAAGCCTCTTCATCCATATCACTATTTAGTGTCAGTTTTAAGCATCAGTTATTCAAAAATGAAGATAGTAGAACTGAAGTTTTTGCATTCTTAAGTCAAATTCCACTACACACTTTTTATTTTACTCTCTTTTTGTCTGGAACCGAAAATTGATGTTCGAGGTGAATGGGTTGCACTAGAATATTTTTTACAGTGATTTTTCACTTAAAAATGCAAAAAGAATACAAAGATTTTAAGTGAATGCAAAGAATGCATAAACTCTCAATTAGAAATCCCACTCTAAAGGTGAAATCAATGAATGCAATCGTTCAGTTGAATTCAATAAATCATTTATAATGATTGCATTCCCAAAAGATTGCTTTCTTTTACAAGCCTGTGAGTGGATTGCGTTTCGAGCTTTGATCAATGATTATTGCTGAAATCGAAAGGCATTCATGTGAACGACGACGACTATTTTCAAGAAGAAGGTAAAAAAGCCGTAATTTTCTAAGAAAATGTTGTCTCTCAAAGAGATAACGACAATTGGCCACAAGAGGTTTTTAATTTGGCCAAGGAGGCCTTGTGATTAAACACCTATAGACATTTTTTTTTGGAGCCATGTCAAATATATAGTTTATGTTAATGGTTGGAAACAACTTAACAGAACCTTTCGATGTCAAAAAAGGTTTTAGACAAGGTGATGGGCTGCCATGCGATTTTTTTAACATCGTACTTGAAAGAATAGTGCAGAGCTCACACGTCAACACTAGAGGCACTATCTTTCAAAAGCATGCCCAATTACTAGAATATGCTGATGAAATTGACATAATCGGAAGAACTCAGCGTGATGTCAATGGGGTTTTTGTGAGTATTGATGCAGAAGCGGCAAAAATGGGTTTAACGGTTAATGAGGGCAAAACAAAGTACATGTTGTTGTCAACACCGTCGTCTCGGTCAAAACGTCACCATCGACGGACGTAACTTTGAGGTAGTCGAGGACTTCGTCTACCTAGGCTCCGCTATAAACGCAGAAAATAACACCAGAGCGCTGAGATTAAACGAAGAATAACTATTGTTAACCGCTCTTACTTTGGGCTAAGAAAGCAATTGAGTGGCAAAACTCTCTCTCGAAGGACCAAAGTGTTGCTATATAAGACCCTCATCATTCCTGTCCTGCTATACGGTGCAGAAGCATGGACTATGAGTGGAGGAGAAGATGGAACGACGAGCTGTACTAGCTGTACAGCAACGTAGACTTAGCCAGAAGGGTAAAAGTCCAACGCTCGAATCTACGAGTAAGGAGACTGATAATGATGTTAATAACAGACTCTCGGAAATTGGGTCAGAAGGAAATACGCCAGAAAATTCTTCATATTAGATTCTGTTTTATTTTTCGCGGAACAAAGATCAAATTTGTCTGGCAAAATTCCTCATTTTCTGACTTTTTCCAACAAAAAGTTTTTAAAGCGTTTTTCTCATTTATAGAAATGACAACAAGAACAGAACATATTATTTTTGTAAAATAGCTAAGTTTCAACTCAATTTTTTACATTTCTGCATGAAACTCAAAAGCCCTCTAAACTGTTGTATGTTAGCTCTTAAATAAGGGATATTTAAAAAACTTCTGGAATCTTGGAATGTTTTCATTTGACAACAGTGCTTTAAAAGAATCTAATAACAAAAATTGTCATTTTAGTTCTTGAAATAGTAAACATAATGTTAAGATGTATTCATATTACGTTATTGTAATTTTGTCAGCTTCTTTTACAGAATATTAACGAACGTTTTTAGGCGGTGCTCTTTATGTTAAGTGTTTGAACCCCCCCTGATTTGATATTTTTGAAAGAAAAAGATTTTCCACAGATTTTTCAGATCGGTTACATCAGTTTTTTTGTAAATGATTTTAAACTAACCTTAAGTATGTTCTCCGAAAGTGAACTTCTAAGAGCTTTGTTACAATAACAATGAAGTGCATCTCGCTAATTAATCCTTCAATACTTTACAATCCTACCAATTGCCATCTCCATAACATGGTTATGTATTTTATATATTTTTATTTCTTACAACTTTTTATTTAAAATATAAAAATTAAAAATATAATACTTTTATAAATTAAACTACATAAAATGTTTACAATCGCGTGCTGATGCTCATGGCCCGAGCTGAAGCGTTATTGTCGGTGAAATGATTGCATCTTCTTCATAAGCCCGCAATTTTTGTTCTTCACAAAACATCACATTGGTAAATGTATAGACATACCTACACAACATAACACAATTCCTTGACTTGTTTCGTGCTAAGCTTGGCCTTAACCTTTTTGTTTAAGCGAAACGTGTGCCATGGCAAGAAATTCAACATCATTCTGATTCTGATTCTTATGCTGAAGCCAGCATCTTTTTTGAGCGCCTGTAAAAATGCTAATATAAAATAATTACCATTAATTGGTAATCACATCGTCACAACTCATTCTACATAACAAAACGGGCATACTATGTGCATTGTATGCCAATGGACAGGGTGACCCTTAGTTGTGTTTTTATTTCGTGCTATGTTTTTCCAAATAGCTAAAGGTAACATGGATACCTCTGGATACGTCTTAGATCACTTTACAATCGGCCATCTGCACTAGAAGTTTATCCAATTACTTGGAACGCATTTAAGTTATTGGCATTACGGGAGTCGTTCGTTTTCATTATAGCCCGCTCGTTGTCGTCTCCGCCACATGATGTTGATGATGATGACGACTACGACGACTAAGAAGACGATGGAGAAGATGGTGATGTGTTCTGCATGTCCGCGTGTGTAGAAGATTTGCGACGCCCTTGCCTCTCAACGCCATCGCCAGAATCATTAGTACTATCTCCAGTGCGCATCCAATGGCAGTTCCTTGCTTTATAGACGTCCTCTGAGACTTGAGAGCTCTGAGCTCTGAGCTCTTTTAACTCTTGGGATAGTGGTGTGGTTGGCATGCAAACATCGTAGAATTCTAGAGTAGTTCAATAAATCTACCGCCTTTCAGCAGGAATCCATAAAAATAGCAAAAAACCATCACCAACCTCTGTCCTGGCTTTTGCAATGATGCTGATCTAGATATTGCACGCTAGAGACTTAGGCATTTTGTCCAAATGACGAACGCAGCCAAGAACTAAAACCAAAGAAAAAAAGAAGGAACTCCAAGTGTTGCAAGACGACGACCGACGGACGACGAGGTGATGTAATCAGCTTATTCCATCTATAAGAAAAAGCAACTTGCATTTTCCTCGCTTGAATTAACAGCTTTACGAAAAATTGGCTAAAAAATGGTTACATTAGATGGGTGCGCAATTGTATCTTAGAATGGATCAGCAAATTTAAAATAAAAGACGAAAGAAATCAGCTCAATTTTTTAAAACTCAGTTTGTTGGTTATCCATGTTGTCCACGCCACCATCACCATCGCCACCATCGCCACCGTCGCGTCATACCGCCACCAATTCGCCTGCCATGCAAATAAACACCTCTGATGGAAATAAATCAAATCGCTGCTGCATCATAATAAACGCGCTGAACTGTGCTGATGCTGACTTTTGCTGCAGGAGCAGTTCTGCATATTCGGTTGCGGTAAGGTAATGCAGTGCTCTGATGTTCAGATATCAAAGTATCGGACTTTCGTGCAATTGGCTGGATTATTGGTGTCATGATTTTGATTATATAGCTTGAAGGTGACTATGAGTTTCAAAAATGAAAAAAGGCAGGCTAAGACTTGGGCAGTTCGAGGCGGCGCGATGGCGTGTATGGTGGTGCTCTAGCTGCTGCTGCTGCTGGAGTTGCTGATATTTATTATTTGTGAAACGCTTTTTGCGCAATCAGCAACAAGAACAACTGTACTAACAGTAGTAGGACGAGACGGGACGATGACTATGCGATGCTGACGTTGCGACGATTTTGAAAACGGGAAGTGGAAGTAGTAATCGTGTTTTAGTAGTGTATTCAATGTACAGCTCGGAGCGGAGGTATTACTCGTAAATAGCAAAAATGATCGGTATAGTTGGTAGTAGCTTTAGCAACCGTTGAAAATTCGATTTATGACTTGTTAAGAATTTTTCATTTTTTCGGAGCGGAGTTAAGAGGAAGATATAGAAGCTATTAGAATGGGGCGTGTTGGTTTCTGGGTAACGTTGATAACTGTAACACAGTTCCTTATAGATCTAAGCCACGTATTCCTTAAGCCACGTTTTAGCTGATTGAAAATATCGTTTATGTTGTTTATGGTATCGTAAGTTGTATATATTTTTTCTTTTTAATTTTCATGCTTTAATCAATTTAAGAAATGAAAAATTGTAAATACTCGTAAATGCTCAGAGTCATCTACAATTCTTGAGTTTGTTTATTTTTCAAATGAAGAGAAATTGTTTGTAGAACCAGATTAATGGTGATAGGATTTGGATATGAACTAAGATTCAACATTTCTTTAGCATTTTAGTTGTTTTTTTTTGTGTTGAATCTATTAAAAGGGTTATCATAGATTGGTATTGAGCTTTATTTGAAAGAAATGTATTGTTAACCCTCAAGAACTTCTTGAAAATACTGTCCTCTCATAATTCAGACGCAGTTGTATGTTGAAAGCCACTAACCTTTGGTACACAAGGAGCTGATACGCTATCAGGTTTTCTTTATTAATTTATTTGATGAAGCTAACGATTGAAACAATCTGACTACATTTGAGCAATCGCAGTGACACTTCGTGGCACTTCGATATTTATACTGATGTCTACTTTTTTGGATATAAAACATTTCTTTAAATGCCTTAGAGCCGTCCCTGTAGAGAATAAAAATGAGCGCGGCAGTGAATTGATTTTACTGAAATAACATTAGGTTGGCAAAATTAAGAAACAAGAACAAAATATTTGTTTAAAGGATTAAGTTGTACTGAAGTTCGTTTTATACCTTATCTAATATATCAAGTTTTTAAAATATTTCACTTTTAACAAATATTAATACAACCAAAAACAGTGCTTTAAAAGTTAAGGTAAACCATAACATATTGATGGGTCTAAATGTCACTTCTTACACGGACGTAAGTTATCCGAGGAGTTTGAGGTCAGGTAAGGTTGCGTACTGTAACCAATTCTTTTTTTATTGGCTATCAGTAATGTTCTGTAGACGGCCTTGACAGAAAACGTAGGAATAAGATGAGCTCTGACCACATACCTAAAACAACTTGGTATAAAACGAATGAGGAAACAAACAAGATATAGCTAGCCGTATCGGAAAATCTTAAGCTGCGTTCGGGATGTTGTCCATTGTTTATAGGAACAACTCAGCTTGAAGGCATAGCTACGACTGTTTCGCTCAAACGTTGAATCAGTACTGTTATACGGTTGTAGCACCTGGAAAATAACAGCAACGATTACAAGGAAACTGCAGATCTTCATTAATAAGCATCTTACGGGTTTTCTAGCCCGATCGTATTTCCAATGAAGAACTGTATAGGATAAAGGGTCAGACACCCATTGATACTATTATACGAAGTGACAATGGATTGGACATACGCTTCGAAAAGGTAACGATAGGCAATGCAGTGGAATCCACACACTTAAGAAGGAAGAAGACTAAGAAGACCGTGGAGAAAAATAGTTAAGGAGTAATCTTAGAGGTTGGAAAAGAGCTGGAGGAAGCTCAAACATATCGCCGGAAACAACACAGGAGTACTTGAGGTCCTAGGTCCCAATATGGATCACCTACGGATTTTATAGGTCTGTGGACCTAAGTAAGTTAGTAAGTATAACATAGTTATTAACAATGAAAACGGTAATGATTTAGCAAAGAACCAAACTATGTTTTCTAGATTAAGTTTAAAGGATTTTAGTAACTTACTTAGTTTCTGGAAATTCTCATTTTCAAATAAGTCTTCATTTCAATTTATATGAAGTTTTTAGTAACCTTTCATTCAATGCTTTCATGGTGTTGAAAAATATTATTTTGAGTAAATTTTGAGTGCTGATTTTGGATCCGAGTTATTTGCTCAAATTGTAAAAATACCCGTTTTTCATTTCAAAAATTCGAGGCTTTGTTAACTCTTAACGGATTCGTGAGAAAAACAAAATATTGTTTCAAGCCGTTTCGATTTTTTGTGTTAAAAACTGTTTTAGTATAAATAGTTGGGTTTTCCAATAAGAGGTATTATTTTGACGTTATGGAAAACAGTATGTTTGTAAAGAAAATAAATGGGTGTTTATTTTATTCTAAAGACGAAAGAATGGCATTAAAAAGAAAAACAAGTTATTGCACTATATTCACAAGGTTTGTCCTCGACAACATAATGAATTTCATTTCTGGAATTATTTGAATTATTTGCTAAGACATTATTTTTCCCGCTCCCTAAAAAAAAAGGAAAAGATCACAGGATCTCGGTTGACAGTTGTGAACACTTTGGTTAACACGGGCTCTTGTGAAATTGCGATGGTTTCTTCGTTCCTTTTTTGGCAGGTAGCGTTCTTTTAATGAATAAAAAGTCATCTAATTTAATGTTTTTTTCAATTCCGGTCTAAATTATCATTAATCTTAGCTTGGTAGCCCAAAAATCTTCTTTTGCGGATGAAGATACTCAGCCTCCGAAGTGAAATGAAAAATATTCCCAGTTGTCATTGACAAAAACTTTACGATGTAGATTCCTTACATCACTAATTTGTCCAAACAGCTTGAATTTCCTACCTGTTTCACTCTTGCTAAGTGGAAAGATGCTTCATACCAATTGAAAAGAGCTTTTCTTTTGCAACCTATTGAACATTTTCATAACTTTTGAAGTGATTTTCAACAATTGGAATGTGTTCTTAAAATGGATATTATTTTGCTTAGTAATAGCGTTATTGGTGCTTGTCAAATGTCAAAAGATGACAGCTATAAAGTGTCAGGTACCAAAATAGTTTGGCAATAAAAATGAAACCTCTTATTGGAAAATTGCTTTTCCTAAACTTTTCTGCTCAGTTTGTTTGATGATATTTCCGAAGTGACCAAATGTGAATTTAGAATTAAACTTAAATAAATCTATTCTATAGAATAGAAGACTTGTGGTCATGTTACTTCTATTATTTTGTGTAACTTTCATATCAGGTTAATATTTTAGTACACTGTGGCGTATACGTAATTTTATTCTTTTATTTAGAAAAGGGGAGGATATTTTCAGAGACAACAATTCAAGAAGTTTTTTTTAAAGCAAACAAAGACTAATGGTTCCTTTTTCAAATTACTATCATTTTCCTTCATATTATGAATCTTAAAGAAAAGAAATAAGAAATAAATACAGCTGCAGCTGAAATTCGTGTGGCCAATGTGTATTGTTCTGCAACAAAGTATTGCAAGTCCATTAGGAGCATTTTCATCAAAAGACTAAAATTCAGTTTCAAAGCAATTTATTGAGTTCGCATGATGTTTCGAGACTCAAAACTCTCCAATCTTTTTATTCTTATTTCGTCCAAGAGTGCTCATCTTTTAATGTCTTCGCCAACAATTACCATCTCAGGTTGGCATAGCAGATCATGCTCCTCGCTTCTATAAAGGGATTATTATTTCGAATCAGAATGTTTGTTGAATTTATATATATGTATATTGTATATATATTTTGTATTGGATTAATGCCTTAGAAGTAATCTAGTTCATTCAATTGAAGATTTATTGCATACCGTTGAAATACCTGTTATTAAGTACTCTATTTTAATTCAACTTTTCCTCAAACACAAAACTAAGCCCCTGGTTTCCTGTCGATCATATTGTGGATCAGTTGAGATGTGCCCCTCTCAATGACTGGGTACACAATACACATCAGGGTATGAACTGAGTAGAGTAATGCGGCATCTTGTCAGTTGCGTCGTCGGTACGGCAGCAGACGACGACGACGCGACGACGGTGTGCGGGAAGCTTTTATAATCTTGTTATCTTGGCATTTGATCTGTATAGCCTTCCAACGGGCTGTCGGCTGTGTGTTTGCATTCTGCACAGCTTGCTATAGTCTCTCTCTCAAATCAAAATGATCGCACGTTAATGATGACCATTCTTTTCGTCGTCTTCGTCGCCTGACGATGCCTGATGCCAGAGAGTATAAAAATATATATCCTTGGCCATTTCTCATGTTTGTGTCTTGTCCTGGTCCTGGGATGGTTTGATGAGATTCGGATTCGGTCGTCGTCGTCGCCATCGTTGGTTCCGCAATTTCTTCTTCAACCCTGGATCCCTGGCAAATCATGTAATGGCTGCCCCTATGGCGGGTCCTATTATAAACATGTATTTGCATTGTTCAACATTACCAAGCTGCCACACCTAACCACAAACCACTGCACAATGCACTGCAACTGCTTAACTGCAGCAAAGAAGAAGAATACCAGTCAATGAGCTCATTTTTCAACGTAACCCCTTTTTGGATATAGAGCCTCAGGATATTTATGAAGCAGGACCCTTAAGGTAAGGCATCAGCATAAGGATAATATCTTTTTATATACAAAAACAACAACTACAATGAACTGTTTTACTGCATGACGAAGAAGGTATACAGTGTGGATTATAATCATAGGTCTTTTGCTGCACGGAATATACTTATAGTCCATCTACCAGAGTGTCCAGAGGCCATAAGACTAAAGTATAGAATAGGGAGAATCTATGAAACGACAAGCTTCTATAAGTGGCATGCATAGAGGAGCAGGAGTAGAAGCAGGAGCCTGAGCAAGTATAATTCAGATTGTGATGAAATCGCCACTGATTCGTCGTCGTCATCAAAGTCGTCGTCATCACCGGCTTCGTCTTGCGCGCCCAACACTCACTTGGATCCAAGAATTTATGTGCAAATTATTTTTCCAAGATTGTGTGTTGATGGAATATATGCGTTCGCCATTTACAGTGTGTGATGTATTACACTAAAGCTTGCTAAAGACCGACACACCCTCTTCAATAAAAAAAAGTTTCACATAAGATAGCTGGGTGTACTTAAACTTATGCACTAGCTGTAAGCATTATGATTTACTTCTTTACATTTGATCGACTATCAAAAATAAAATGACGAAGAATAATAGGTGGTAGTCTAGAATACTATAAGTTCTGCATGGTAGTTCGTTCAAAAGATATAATTATGATGCATTTAGGTGGAATGAAGTGTTTAGACAAAATTTATATACGTCCTCAGGAGATATTTCGAGATATAGGTTGGAATTTTGTTTTTATGATTATAGATATTTTGAGAAATAAGGCATAAAATTTAACTCTTTTTTGAATTTCTAGTGTGGAGAATTAAATTTCCCATTTCATTGCACTTGGTATGGACTTTTTTGTATAGACCTTTGACTACAAATAATATCATAAATATATCCTCATTGGTTCAGTACTATTAAATTATATTAGAGTCTCGTTGTTTTACAAACAGGATATAATATTTATTTATATAACAAAGAAAGATCTTGTATCAACAACGTTTGAAATCGGAATGAGAAAATTTGTGACAACTAATTTTCTCATAATAATAAATATTAAAAAACGATTGCTTATGTTTTTCAATACCCCTTCTTGGTAGCAGAACATGGTTGTCAATTTCGCAACGGGTGAGTAGGTTTCGTCATAATCAATTTCAGCTTTTTGTAAATATCCCTTCACTACGAGTCTGGCCTTATATCTTGTCGGCTCACCGTTCTCGTTAACTTTAATTTGGAAGATCCACTTCGGTTTCAAAATCTTCGCATTCTTCGGTTTTCTGACCACTTGCCAAACTTTATTTTCGTTCATTGAAGAGAGTTCGTCTTCAATTGAATTGATTTCACCAAAAGAATTCGGAATACCTGTTAAAAATTCATCCGCAGAAGTTGCTCTATAACTCATGTAATAATCATCAAACTTACTTGGAGGTCGGCGCTCCCGTTCGCTGCGCCTTACAGTAGCCTCGCCTTGAAGATCACTGTTGTAATTTTGCGAAGGGAGCGCAGCTGCACCATCGCTGACAGTATGATGTTCATCTTCCAAGTCTTCACTAACTGTATCTTCAGTTATGGTAACATCCCCAGAGCCTTCAACAGTTTCATCTTCAGTAATTGTCAGATCTTCATCACACAAGTCATCAACTAGTTGATCTGCTGTTTCATCTTGGTTATAATCAGAACCGACGAGTATTACAGATGACTCTTCTCCTTCTTGCTCGTCGTTGCTGACTATAACAAATCCATTTTTATTTTTGTTCTTAGTTGATATTTTATACTTGAACGGAAAGTCAGTTTCGTCAAATTTAACATCTCTTGCAGTAAACAACTTTTGAGTTTCCATATGCAAAAGTTTGTATCCATTCAGTTCATAGCCAACCATAACTGACTTACGACTTTTTGATTCTAGCTTCTTTCTCTTCTGACTAGGTATCCACGCATAAGCTTTGCAACCAAAAACACGGAGTTTTTCAAAATCAGGTTTTGTACCATACCACATCTCAGCCGGAGTCTTAGGACAATCTAAAGACTTAGTAGGTATTCTATTTATCAGGTATGTGCCAGTTAGAGCCGCCTCACCCCACATTCGTTTTTTCATTTTGGATTCTAGTAGCATTGTTCTTATTTTTTCGATTAGTGTTCTGTTAAACCTTTCAGCCACTCCATTTTGCTGTGGCGAGTAAGCAATAGTATGTTCAACTTGAATCCCAAACTTTTTGTACCATAACTTTTGTTCCCTTGAACAATACTCTTGTCCTTGGTCTACAGTAAGTTTCGATATGGATTTTCCAAACATCGATCTTGTCAAAGCTTCATATTCCTTCAGCGCTTCAAAAACGTCAGATTTTCTTTTTATTACATAAATCATAGCAAAATGTGTGAAGTCATCAATGAAAGACACGAAGTATCTTGAACCATCCCAAGCAGCTTCATCAATGGGACCGCAAACATCAGAATGAATTCTTTCTAGAACTCTTGTTGCTCTTTTCCGAACACCGTTGAACGGATCACGACACTGTTTACCTTCTATGCAGACATCGCAAAAACCAATGTCCAATGAAGGCATTTTGAGTCCCTTTATCATGTTTTCCGTTGCAATTTTTGTGAAGGCTCCTTGTCCAACATAACCCAAACGGTTATGCCACAACTTGATTTCTTCTGTTTTGCATAGATTAGCTGAATGTCCCTGTATTTCGAATTCGACTTTATATAAATTTCCTTGCAAGTAAGCTTCTGCAATCACTAGTCCATTTTTAACTATTATAGATTTGTTTTTGAAGCATTTGACATCAACTCCAACACTAGTTAGTTTTCTTACAGAAAGTAAGTTGTCCCTCAGTTCTGGCAAGTATAATACGTCTTTTATAATGACATCAACATTCTTGTTTGTTTTTCTGTTTAAAGATCCTGAGCTTTTTGCAACTAAAAATTGATCATTCTTGGCAATATTGATTTGTACAGCCTCGCTTAACTCATTCTCTTCAGAAAAACACCAGTTTTCCTTTGACAGATGATTACTAGCTCCAGAATCTAATTTAAACTTAATTTTTGTACCAAGATCTTTCATTCCTCTTGATTGATTACCATCTGACATCAAAAAGATGCCTTTCGTATTTTTGTTGCATCTTTGATTCGGCCCAACGTCATTTTTCCGACAGTCTTTTGCTAAGTGCCCTATCTTGTTACACTTAAAGCATTTACCTTGAAACTTAAAGGTTTTCTTTGGGTATTTCTTCCCAGCGAACGCCGATTTTTCATGAAAAACTTCACCTTCTCTATCTTCTAATTTAGCTTCTTCCAAAAGTATCCTATCTTTGACAATACCAAACGTAACTTCTCCACCCGTTAAGTTTTGTAAGACAGTAACTTACGGATCGAACTTTTCAGAGAGTGTCTATTCTAGCTTTCGTCTAGTGATGCTCCAGACATCTTCAGTTGCCTTACCAAGTTTTCAAAAATCATGATGTGCTTAGCTACTGAATCACCATCATTCATACGAAGCTTCATTAGCTGCTTCCGTACCAAAAGTTGGTTAACTACCGATTTTCTTGCAAAAGATGATTGAAGTCTTTCCCAGTATTTAGCAGTATTCTTTTCACGGATATAACTTAAGCCGTCGTTATGCACAAACGCTACGATTTTATCCTTCGCTTTCTTATCTCTTCTAGAAAATTCTTCATATCCTGCATTAGTAGCCTCAACGACTTTCGTTAAAACATCAGCCAGATTTAGCGAGTCCAGATGTGTTCGAACTCTGAACTGCCAATCATCAAATCCGCTTCCATTGAATTGCGGAATTCCACAAACTAATTTTTTTGATTCGCCCATAACCTATTATAGTCTCGTTGTTTTACAAACATGATATATTTATTTATATAACAAAGAAAGATGTTTTATCAACAACGTTTGAAATTAGAAAATTTGTGACAACTAATTTTCTCATAATAATAAATATTAAAAAACGATTAAATTAACTCCACTGTGAATTTTGAAAAAAAAAAACTTTGATAGTCCCTCTCATAAAATGAAGTTCCATTTTAAATCCAGGATGGATATTGGTTACTTTTTAAATCATAGGTTATTTTGACACTGTTAGCTGTTTCCCACTCAAATATTTGACAGCAAGTCGATATAAAATCTTAAGAAAATATTGAAAACATATTTCCAAAGTGAATGCTGAGAAGCCCAATTTCCAAAGTGTGTTTTTTTTTTTAAAGAAGTTTTATTCTCCAATATAGCACACACTGCACCTGCTGTATACAAGTTGTTACGAAAACTTCGTGCGACAAGTATTCTAGTGGACATGGACATTGGACAACACCCATACTACCAGTTGTCATAGCTGCTGTAGCTGCTGAGGAGAATTTTGCACAAATATCCAAAATGATTTGCTTATTAGGTCCAATTGACGCTCAACTATTCGCTTTTTAATTATTTCGCAATTTGAACGATAGATCAACTTGAATTTTACAAGCTGCATTTTCATCATGAGAGCTACGTTAACAAACAAAAAATGTATATCAGGGGCTAGAAAAACCAGTATGTGATTCTTGAAATTAAAAACATGGATTTGGATGACTCTGTTTCGTCCAAGATGGTGCGTCCCATACAGCCAATGCAACAATCGATCATTTTCGTACTAAATTCCAAATCGTTTCAATTTTCAATAATCGTGAATTGACCCCTTTGGTCTTTATTGTGAGGACACCAACTCGAAAACGATTTAAGGACCTAAGTTCAATGTTATCGAGGAAATCTGCGAGTCACAGCCCGAAGCCATCAAAAATTGGAAAGTTAGAGTTACAAAAAATGTTGCTAATATGACTTATGACTTTAGAAAACAATAATCAGAATTCCAATGAAGTCAAATCACATCATCTCAGTATTATTATCACATCAACGTTAGATAACCTAACCACGCCCTCGAATGTCTAAGTAAAAAAACGATCGCCTATAATTTTTGGTGCCCTCTTTCAAATTCTATCCAAAAGACTCAAGTACGCCCAAATATGAAAATAACACTCGAGCTTCGGACGAATAAGAACTTTGTAAATTATAGACCGATCAAAAAGGGTAAAAAACTTCTTGCATTGTCTTAGTAGCATTTTTTGGCGATTTCAAATATGTGATCACTCCACAAGAGATGATTTGTGATGCACATACCTAGAACTGAAAGCTGTCCCAACAAATAATGTACACATTTTCGATATAAAAGCTTGATGCCAAATTGAAATACGAGTACCTTTAAAATATCAAGCGCAATAATCTTTACTTTCCCAAAAACTATGTTAAGATTAATTGTTCCGCTGTTCTGTGAGATAAACCATGAGATCACCAGTGGACATATTGCCATGAAAGCCGTAACAGTTGGTCATTAAAAAACTTTCGTTCTTTATGAAATTTCTTCAGCGTTTTCATGACCTTGGAGAGAACTGACGTAAGTGCAATTGGACGATAGTTAGTTTACTATTTTTCTAAGATTATTTGTATAACCTACAATTTAAAATGTCATAAAGTACCAATATTTTTAACTTCCTATAGGAAGTTATTGTAATGGGTCCGATTTGTCGAATTGAAAATTTTGACATTTCTCGACGTTTCAAGGTCCCTAGAGTCGAAATAAAAGATTTCTAGAAAGATGTCTGCGCGCGCGTGTGTACGTACGTTCGCGACGTTTTTTCGTCGTCCATAGCTCAAGAACCAAAAGAGATATCGACTTCAAATAATTTTGTTATACAGATAATAAGGCAGAAAGATGCAGAATGGGCTCTCAAAAAAATTGCGTGGGTGGTTTTTTTACCATAGCAGTTTAAAAAAAAGGTGACAATTTTGGTTAACCCTAAATATCTCATGAACCAATGACTTTAGAGACTTGAATTAAATTTTATATTATATATTGTAACGTGATACAAAACAAGTATATTTTTGGAAAAAATCCAATTAACGGTTTTTTTATAAATCAAAGAAACTGAAAAAAAATTTGTCACCTCGAAAATTTTACGACTAACATATGATTTCATCCCAAAACAAATTTGTGCACCGAAAAATTATGTTTTTATCATTTGATAAAATTTTGAGAAAAATCTAATTGACAGTTTTTTTTATAAAAAATAAAAACCTAAACAAAAATTAATAAAGGTTGGTGAAAATTGATTTTCGACTCAAATATCTTTTCAAAAACTTGAGATTATGGCTTTAAACTAATTTTATCTTATGAGAAATATTGTTTTAAACATTCAGTAAAATTTTGAGAAAAATCGAATTGACAGTCTTTTTACAAAAAATAAAAACCTAAAAAAAAATAATTTGTATTATTATTATTATTATTATTATTATAAGCTTTTATTTGCCTTTATTGATATTTTGTACAATATTTATTTACATTTTTGTTTACATTTTCTGTTTCTTTTGAATTAATTACTATATAAAATTGACATAATTTTTTTTTTTTTTTAATCAACTTTAATATGTAAGCAAAGTTTGAATAAATAAATGGATGCGTGTCAAAATTCTATGATCTGGCATAAGCCTCCCCCAATGTTGCCATGAGATCTCTATCTTTTGCGTCATTGTACCAACTTTGTCTTTCTTTAAGCAAATCGTCTGCCCATCTTTTCTTCGGTCATCCAATTGGTCTTCTGCTTTCTGGTGGTGTACATTTTGTAATAATTTTTGTCCATCTTTGGTCCTGTATTCTAGTTTTATGTCCTGCCCAATTCCATTTAAGGAGTTTTTCTCGTTCAACCACGTCCGTTAAACCAGTTCTTCGTCTTATTTCTCTATTTCTCACTCTCTGGCTTATTCGTAGATTAAGTAGTTATCTTTCCATCTTGGTTTGGCATATTCTTATTTTGTCAAGTAAACTTGAAGTCAAGGATATAGTCTGTAACCCATACGTCATAACAGGAAGAATAGCAGAGTCTAGTATATATTTTCGTGTTTCGTCCCTTAGATTTGATTGTAATATTTGTTTTAGACTCCAAAATTGTTTCCAATTATTGGTAATGCGTCTAGAAACTTCTTTTTTCTCTTGGTTAATGAATGACTTAGTCTGTCCTAGATAAGTATAGTCTTCAACATATTCTATGTGTTCGTTATCCAGCATTATGTCATCTTTAATATGGTTAGTCATTATCTTAGTTTTTGACTTATTGATATGAAGTCCAACTTTCTTGCATTCATTTGTCAATTCTATAAGCATATTTTGTATGTCATCAGCGAAGGTTGCTCAAATATTGTCCCCAAATATTTATTCCATATCTTTTGTCCCAGTTTAGTTTCTTGAATATTTCTTCCAGCACGGCAGAGAATAATGGTGGTGACATTGGATCCCCCTGTCTTACGCCTCTCTTTATTTTTATTTCTCTTCCTATTCTTTCGGTTTTTATTTTCGCCACGCTGTCTGTAATCTGTGTATATATTTTTCAACGTTCTTATAAAGATATGATGAATTCCTTAGTTTGTCAGCGCTGTCCATATTTCGTCATGTTCTACTGAGTCAAATGCTTTACTGAAGTCAATATATAAAAGATACAAAGGTTTTTCAAATTCGTTAGTTTTTTCAATGAGTTGGTTCATTGTTTGCAGATGGTCTGTTGTTGAAAAACCTTCTCGGAATCCTGCTTGTTCGGTTGGCTGATTTCTGTTTAATGTGTCCTTTATTTTTGTATACATTACTTGGAGAACAGTTTATATATCATAGAAATGTTGCTTATTGGTCTGTAGTTATTTATGTCATCTTTATTTCCTTTTTTGTGGATAAGCGTAATTGTAGCTTGTTTCCATTGTCTTGGAATCTGCTGTGTTATAAGTACGTCATTAAAAATCGTGTTCAAGACTGTAGAAATTGGTTGTTTTCCATATTTGAGCATTTCTGTTACAATACCGTCATTTCCTGTACACTTATCTGTCTTTAGATCGTCAATTGTTTGTTCAATATCTGTTTTTGTAAAAAGTGTAATAGTATTTAAGTTGGAGTAACTGTCCGCCATCGATATATTATTATCTTTTATTTCTTTTGACGATTTGAAGAGTTCTTCGAAAAACTTGGTAGCAGACTCATTTATATCTCTCCTATTAATAGCGTTGTTATTTTTGTTCTTAATTGATGTTATCCACTCTTTTCCGTCGTCAAGAAATGATTTTGTCTTTTTAATAGATTTTGTGTTGCTTAATATATCTTTTATCATTGTTTCGTTATATGTTTGGATATCATTTTTCGCATCTTCTTTTATGGTTTTACGAAGGTATCTTAGTTCATTTTTTTCATGGTCTGATAAGTTGTCCTTGTTTCGTAGATTATCTCTTCTGGTTATCGGCGCTTTAGTGTCATCGGTTAATTTATCAGGTTTTGGAGTAACAGCAGTCATGATTGAAACTTTCGCCGAGTTCTTTATTATCTGTTCTAATGAATCATATGTATTTTGAAAGTTTTCGTTTATTATATTATAAAAAAAATTAATAAAAGGTGGTAAGAATTGGTTTTCGAATCAAATATCTTTTCAAAACTTTGAGATATTGGCTTTAAACTACTTTAATTTAAAAAAAAAATATTGTTGTCAATATTCAGTAAAATTTTGAAAAAAATCGAACTGACAGTTTTTGTAAAAAAATTTAAAAACCTAAACAAAATTAACAAAAGTTGGTCAAAATTGATTTTCGACTCAAATATTCTTTCAAAAATTTGAGATAATTTGTTTTCAACATGCGATAAAATTTTAAGAAAAATCGAATTGACAGTTTTTTTTACACAAAATTAAAACCTAAAAAAAAAAACAATACTAAAACTTGGTAAAAATTTACTTTCGACTCAAATAGCTTTTCAAAAATTACAAATATTGGCTTCAAACTTATTTTATTTCACAGAAAATATTGTTTTCGATATTCAGTAATTTTTTTTATAAAAATCCAACAGTCCGTTTTTTCATAAAAAATAAAATCTACAAAAAATAGACAAACTAGGCAAGACAAATCGACAGACGGGATGAAAAGTTATCAGTGTGGGTCGCATTCCAGCCTCTTTTTATACAATTTTTCGAACAAATTTGAGTTGAAAATTGAGTTAAAAATAAACTGCTTCACAATAATTTAATTTCTCAGACTTGTGTCTAAATATAACTGATTCCATTTCATTTTAAAAATTAATTCCAAAGAAATTATAACTACCATTTAATGAGTTTTTTTTTTAAAGCCAAATTAGATGCTCTTGGATGAAATATGGTTAGGTATCTTATATTTTGGTATTTTATATTTTGACGTATCCCATACCATAAAGCGAACAATATTCAAAATTTGTCAAGATGTAGTCTGCGAAAGGCAAACTTACTCTCATGGACAGCGAAGATGAGTTCGGCAGTTTTCGTGCTTTGTTGATAACTAACATACGGTATGAAAATTATAACGATTGAAAAATGGTCGAAGTGCATAAAGTTGCCCAAACAGAAGACCCATTTTGATGATAGATAAATAGTTTTAGCCAAATGGTATGGATACTTCAAAAAGTCAAATCTTGGAAGTCTTTTTTTGAAAGACTGTTAATAAATTTTGTTTCAATTAAGTACAACAATGAAAAAATTAACCCATTTTAAAAAGTTAAATGAAAATAATAAAATTTTATTTACTTCTGTTTCTAAAACTAAGACAAAACTGGTACACTCAGGCGTATGAGTACTTTTTTCTATTGAATTTTTAACATATAATTTTTTCTTCTAATTTTGTCTTCGCATGTTACATATTCACGAAATGCTAGAACAAAGTCAGACCGGTCAGCTAGTTTCTACTTAAATTAAACAAAAAAAAAAAAAAAACAAAAATAAATAAACTTACAATTTCCTCTGCTCTCTTCGATATCCAAAATAATATTTGTTTGTCCAGTTTCGACTTCACACATCTGTGATTTGCCCAAAATTCCCTGAGTTCTTCGTGTGATCATAAGTAGCACAACACCAATCACTCCAATCTTCCACGTCATGTTCTAAAAAAAAAACAAAATAAATAGAATTTTGATTAATTTTTATTATTTGACCACCCACTAAAGTGCTGAATGTTGAAAACCATAAATAAATTCTAAATAAATAAAAATAAGCAAAAACAAAAATTTAAAAATCCTATAGACTTTATGAAAAAGAAGTCCCAAGAAGTTGTGTCATATTATGCGACTTAAGTGTGGAGCCCACACAAATATATATATAAATTTGAAGAATTGTACACGCTACGTTGCCGACAGAGTGATTAATGACTAATATTCCGGTAACATGAAATAATTTTTGTCCAGGGTCACACAACACAATTTCGATTTGGCCAAATCGATTTTTTTGGACTACTTCAGATCTGTCTATAGATCTATGGTATAGAAGCTTCATATAAGTAAATAAGTCAGTAAGCGGAGATTTAAAGTAATATTTATTTATTTTTCTGTAATTGTAGTTGTTGTTTTTGCTATTGGTCAAGTACCATTGAAAGACTTGGATCATATAAATTTTGTTGTATGGTAATTGGTGGGTTGTTAAAGTATACAGACGCAAACGCAGACGCAGACGGACCCATAGTAAAGAGCCCTATAACAAAGCAATTCAAATTGAAATACAATGAGTGCGGAATACATTTCACGGGCAATAGAGGAAGCAATAAATTAAGTCCCAACTTGGATATGTATACTTTGCAAGTTCTATACGTCCCTACATTCGTAAAGGCTTCCCAACATCCAGCATCATACTCCTATAGCCCCTTGATAAGTTAGTTATATAAATTTTTATTACTTGAGCCTCAATAAAAGGTCAAATTGAGATTAATCCAAAGGACCGATGGAGATATGTACGTACGACTTCTGTAATAATGGAAATCAAGCACTGCAGCGCTGGACATACTATAGACCTGGACCCTTACACACATATTCCCATATTCCAGATTGCAGGTCTCTCGCACTCTTTATTTGGAGTGCTTCTGTTTGTTGGTCTTTGCATATTGCCTTTGCCTTGGTTTGGCATGTCTTGAGTTGGATTTGGCTTTGGTTGTCTTTGACATTGGACCTTGTATTTTGTTGTTTGCTTTCAATGGTTTGGCCATTGTTGGCATCGCGCTCCGCATATGTTCAAATAAAAATCTGCGTTTCTAGGAAAGATTGAAAGGCACCGAGTGCCCAGTAGCTGAGTGCTCTGATGGCCTCTGTTTTTGTTTTTGTTGTGTGGATTGTGTGTGGAATGCCAAGGAATCTAACTACCGACCATCTTCGTCGGTCGGTATAGCAATACATATTTATACTTGCTGCGAAACACAATGCGCCCAAGCCAGAATCAGCAGAGACATCCAGGACTAGGAAAGCACTTTATAGAAAGCAATTCCCTGTCGTCTTGTTTATTTGAATGGGCCATTTGAATATTATATGGTAAGATATGTACCACAATTGGTAATGGCAGTGGTTTTATGCGTAATGTCCTTTTCGGAGTGTCTTATTGTGGTATAATGGTTAAAAAATGTTGACTGTAAAATAGTTTTTTGGTATTCCAAATAAAATGAATAATTCAAAATGGTCTTAAACAATCTTACAATATTGTTGCGGTTGCAAAATGTTGCATGGATTCTTTTTTTTTTGTGAAAGTAAAAAGAGTTAAGATACTTAGAGTGATGTGGTTAACTTTGTATACGTAGTAAGACCTTTGGTTATAAGTTTAAGGTATTTTGAGGTCAAAATTAATAGGGTCTTGTTCAAATATAACTTTCTAGAGAAAGTCTAGGTTTGTTTTTTTTTTCGGTGTATACTGATGGAAAAATGCATGGAATTTAAATAAGGAAGTGTCAAAAGGGCAATGATTTAAATCAATGTTATAAGTCAGTTGGATTTAAGACCTTGTTGTTTTTGTAAGGGAACATACAAAATTTGGTTTGATCTATTTAGGAAAGGATAGGATTTGCTTAAGTCGAAATCTTTAAGTTTCTTTTAAACTACCATGCGACTCTTTAAATGGATTGATGAGCCTTTTACAGCAAAAGATCTTGATACAAATTTAAAAGGTTGAAAGTTTATCAATTATTATCCATTTGAATCATAAAATTAGAAAAAGTTTTTGGACATGTTTTAAATAAGGAACCAAAGACGGTAAAATTGGAATTTAAGCTAAAAATGGTTGTATCTACTTTCTAGGTGATACTCTGGTGATACCCAAGTATAATTATCATTGAATTAAAGTCAAAGAAAGTAAATTGAACTTTATTTATTGTTGCAGAAGAGGGTATTTCATTTTATTATTATTTGATTGGTTTTAAGTTTAAACAAAAATTAAGTGAAATGGGAAGAGGTAAATTTTTGTGGAGGAAATATTTTAATTTTCTAGTTTGCGTGAACAGCAAGAAGAAGTTTGAGAGCTCAAATGTCATAAACTGTAGCTAATAATATCTAAAAAACTGTAATTGTAGCTTCTTTTCGTCAGCAAATTGGTCAAACTCGAAGAAAAAAGGAATAATTTTTGAAAAACTATTTTTAGAAAACTGTTCTCAATTTGATGATATTTACACTGACTTTTCAATAGCTTTTGTGTGCAGCATAACATTTTTGGAAAAAAAACCTTTAACTATTTGGTTTTAATTAGTAACTTTTAAACCGGCAAGGGCGGATCCAGACTTTTCATCAGGGGGGTGGGAGCTTCACACACTTAGATGAGTTTTTACTCACTGCTTAAAAATGTTCTTTAATGTTTTGTAAAGGAGGCTAACAAAATTTAAATAACATAATGTGTACGAGTATATTAACCTAACCTTTACACATTTCAATTGCTAAAATGACAACTTTAGTTATCAAATTATTTTAGAACACTGTTGTCCAGCAAGGTATGGTCTGACTATTTAATTTGGATGACTCCCTAAATATGAAAGCATTCCTAGATTGCAAAAGTTTTCTAAATATGCCATATTTAAGAGCTAAAATACAATAGTTTCAAGGGTTTTTGATGCATTTCAAACAGAAATGTAAGAAATTGTTTTGAAACGTAGCTTTTTTTCCAAAAAAAAAATATACTTTTCTTGTACCTATTTCTATTTATGCTAAGAACGATTTTGACGATTTTTTTTTTAACTCAATTTTCGGGAGTCTATTATTACTATCGCTATCAGTCTGCTTACTCGTATTTTGATCTTAAAAGAGTCAACAAAACTTAAACATTTTATAGAAAAAAATGTTTGGTTCTTGAATTTAAGGAAATAGGTGTATTTAAGTATATAATTTCTCCAAATAATTAAATTAAAACAAATTTAGATAAACAAATAAGTTAAGCATAAAACGTTTGTGTGGCACTCACAAATTACACGTTTCAGAATCTCTTTTCACTTCAAATCTCAAGACATTCAAGGCTATATATCAATAGATATGACACGTTTATTATGTTTTTTAATTAGCCAATAATTTAACAAAAGTGTCAATTTTGCTGTTTTTGGGACATTTATGTTATTGACATTCGTGTTTAAATATTAGTTGTAGAGCATCCAAAGCAAATTCACTTCAAAAGTAGATTCATTTAATTTTTTAAGATCTTTTAAGATCTTTTGTATTCAACAGAAAACCAATTTTGAAAGAAATAAAATGCACTACTAGAACTTGCTAATTTCTTCCAAAAAGTCTGTTTAAAAACATTTCCTATATTTTACCTGCAAAATAAGTTTTTCTTAAAAATTTAAATGCCATTTTATTTGTCAAAAAATCTAGAATAACTTATTTTTTTTCGAAAATCCCACTTTTTTCGACTTATCTACCGTGCGTCGTAACGTCGTATTTGATTAAAAGCTCTAGTTCGAAATTGTTTACTAATGCAAAACTTACCATATTCCTATATTTCGCTAGTAAAAATCACTTCAATGTTCACTATTTATGTGTGTCAAAAAAAATTTAAAAATAAAATTGAAGGCTAGTTTAAGGAAAAGGCAACTTAATATAAAATTGATGATCCCTTATTCAAGGTTTCTTCTTAAGAACCTGAATATTTGCTCTTTTTGTTAGAAACAAGTTTTATGAAAATAATTAAAAGCATTACTAAAGTTTTTTTCAAATTCTAAATTGAGTGAAAACAAAAATTTTAGTTGTCATGACCCCTACGACCCCCCCATCCCCCTGGATCCGCCATTGTAAACCGGATTCATGGTTTTTTTTGTAGGGCGTAAACAAAAAAAGATTGGTAATGTTTTGGCAAAAGAAATTGAAAATTTTGTACGGTTTAACCCAAGGCAGCTATCTTGGACCACTTATTTTAATCATTCTTTCCAGTATTGATTTGCCTAATTGCATGTCAAATTTGTTTCTTTTGTTATATGCTGTTGACCTCAAAATTTTTAAATTCTTGAAAACACAATTGAACGCGTCTAGTATTCAAATAAATCTTAATAATATTATTAATTGGTGTAAACGAAAAAGATTATTTTTACAAGGTAAAGAATTAATAGCGCAATAAGTTTTGAATACGAAATTGATGATATCTGCCTCAAAAAATGTTTGAACCAAAAAGATTTTGATTTTAAAAAGTAATATCTAGAGTAAATTTGATGTTGTTTTTTTTGACGAAAAATTCAAGAGTCTTTATTCGCCAATTGCTTAAATAACATAAGAGTATTTTTGAATAATTAGGAACCCACACACAAATGAACTTTCAAAATATAAAAAATCCAAAAGCGTTTTACTTTACGAAAAACTTTTAAAGGAGTTAATCTGTAGTCTTATGAGACTAGGTGTACTTTTATCGATTTAAAATTACTTGAATTTAGTAGAAAATTAAGTTTTGTTCTCTTTGCGTTTGATGTCTTTAACTTAAACTTTAATATTGATTGCCCGATGTTACTTTCTGTGTAAAATATTATTTATACTCCTTCTCGTTTTTTGCGACCTTGAAATTAATACTTTTTAAATGTTTCTTATCACATTACAAATTAACAGCCCTAAATTGTCGATCATCTCTTACGGAGATGGCTACACAGTTCAACATTCACCTTTTCTGGGTGCCGGGCCATAGAGACATTCCAGGAAATTGCAAAGCTGACGAACTTGCAAAAAGCGGAACAACTTTACCTCTGCTGGCTCACAATGCTAGCATAGGTATCCCTTTAACTGCATGTAAACTCATGCTAAAGCAAGATACCATAGAGAAAACAAACTCCAGGTGGAATAACACCACCACTTGTGTCGCAACTAAACTAATTTGGCCTATTCTTAGCGCCAGGCGCTCAAAACAATTAATCTCTCTGAGTAGATTGCACATTAGCTACGTTATAGGTGTCCTGACTGGGCACTGCTTAATAGGAATGCATGCTATTCGACTCGGAGCCCCTGCAAATGATTTTTGTAGGAGTTGCATGGACGAAGAAGAAGAGGAGACAATCTCTCATCTTCTGTGCACATGCCCTGCCTTATCACACAGACGTAGAATCCACCTTGGAGACTACTACTTTAACGATACCAGCGATCTAAAAAATTCAGACATTACTTGTCTCCTACGCTTCATTCGAAGCTCCAATTGGTTCAACGAGTTAAGCTGATTAACTGATCCATGTGGTATCACAACGGACCATACTTTGGTCTACCTAAGTGTGTTGGATGTCCCAACCAACAGCTACTTTAACCTAACCTAACCTAACATTACAAATTACGTTAAACATAATCCACTCAATAGTCGTTGTGTTACCTTAGATGATTTTGATGTTGCCATTGATTTTAATAATAAATGGGAAAGTCAGTTTGTTTGTTTGTTTGCTTGTTTGTTTGTTTGTCCATCCTTCACGTCGAAACGGAGAAATATTCTGACATTATTTTTTGTGTCAAAGTAGCTACGGTGGATGGAAAGTGTTTTAAGATGCTTTAAACCGTGGTAAAATATCTCACTCACAGTTCATTTTAGCAAATCCGCCGGTAACTTTTATAATTATATATTCAATATATTTTTTTAAGAACACTTATTAGTAGCATATCATTAGTTGCTGCCAGCTTTTGGACCTTTCATCGTTGCCTGTCATTACGTGTTTCTTAAAATGACGTTAACACACGAAACTATGCTGAAACACTATTAAATTATTAGATGGGTGTTCAATATTTGTAATTTATTACACAGTAATTCTGAACTTATTGCAAGTGTTTAAACTGATTCACAAAATAAGATGCATGACGTTCAATTTCTCTGTCAAATAGCGATACTAGAACCAAGAAACGATGTTGTTTCGAAAATAAATTCATTGGCAGTATTTGCCAATGTTCCATAACATCATCAGAACAGTGCACTTCATATCCAGTAGAGTTTCTTAACTCACTTGTTCGGTGTGCACTCACATAAGCTGCAATTTAAATAAGGCTTGTCAATGATCCTTGTACGAAATTAAGATGCCCCTTGACTAAGTAACAGTCTTGCACTGTGCAAGACTTAATGTCACCCAACTTGATCGAAACATTATTTGTCCGTTTGTCCGTGAAAATGAAATTATGCCTCGAATCCAAATAATTCATACAGATTTACCATTCCAATTCAAAAAGCTTCAATTCCACATTAAAGTTAGTTTCACTATGACAAATAATAAAGCGCAAGGACAAACACTAAAAGTGCCAGGGGTGAACCTAGAAAATCCGTGCTTCATCACTTTAACAATAGACAGTGTGACTTCTAGTTCCTCGTTGTTTCTTTTGATTTTAGAAAGTTAATTAACAAACTCATGTAAACTTATCCCTGGAATGTCTCTATATGGTATTTTGATATATTCTATTAATACGAGGGAAAAACCGGGGGTAACAGCTTACATGTCATAAACTGTAACTAAATATATCTCAAAAACTGTAAAAGAAAGTGTTCGAAATTTTCCCTAAAGGTTTTATCAAGGTTTTATCAACTCGTTTTCTTTGGATTTTCAAGCTGATATCGTTAAGGTTTGATAATTGTCAAAATAATTGTGTTTTGACAATTATCATTCATTTTGTTTAAGAGAAACACAAACGCTTATTTTGAAAACCTAACCAGATTAGTGAACCACTGCTTTGTAAGAACTTTTTCGAAAAATTATGTTAACAAATTGTTTGATATTTACTACCAAACCAAACTCACTTAAGACTTTATTGTATTAAAGTCGGATGACGATCACGGAGACAATTGCTTATCAATCACAAAATGTCAGCATCTTTAAAAACAAAAAAGGGTTTTACCACAGCACTGTAACATTGATAGGAGTATAGCCACAGTTACAAAAAAGCCTCATTTATATCCAACCACCAATGCTGGTCTAATCTAGGTATGAGTTGGAAACTTGTTCAGCTGCTGTGTAGCAGCTCCGGGGTCCGGACAGTGCCAATGGTGTGTCTCATTTTTCAGAATACGTATTCCATCTAAGAGAGGTGCGTGCTGCTCTTATTTTACGGCTCTGAAACATTTTGCTGGTAAAGATTGGTTTAGAGATAATTAAAGTGCCTTGGCTAAAGTTGTATAGCACAATGTTTTAAGAAAACTAGTATAAGCGCACAGCCAGTGGTATAAAATACACGTCCTTACCGACAACGACGACGAGACGACGACGAAAACGATGATGATGCCGACAACCCTATACTCGTAGTAATGCATTTATAAAATGCTCCATCAGCTTAGTTTTAACTTGCTACATGTAAAAGGTATATGCGACTGTGCAACTTGCCCATTTATGGACAATGAAATTTACTGCAATGTTTCCTGCAATTAATATTGCACCTGATTAAGTTCGGAATGTTTGTAAAGAAAGGCACAGAAAGACCAGGGGTGGATCCAGAAATGGTAGAAAGATAGTGACCTATCATTCTTTTTATTTATTAAATGAAGAGTCTTAAATAAAACTTGTTCAGTATGCCCTTCAATTTTGGCTTTAAGTTTAATTTCTTAGTTAAATGTTTGTATAACCCTTTTTTGTGAGTGAATGTCGTCTTAGGCCCTGAAATATCATATAGATCCGCTACTGCACTACATTATTTTCTTTTTTTACTTTTAAGGTTATTTATTTTTTAAGACTTAAAAAGATATCGGATTATTGTATATTTTGGGTGATGGAATAAGTCATGTTTACAACCATGAGTAACCAATTCGAAAGGATATACATTTCGATTTGGACACTTGCAATTTTAGCTGAAAACTAAATTTAACTACCTCTCGTCGTCGTTGTTGGTCTTTGGTATGTTGTAATTTTTCATGATCAAGCAAAATGTTTTGAACTTTTCCATAACGACAAACTAAAAGCCATAGATACTTTTATAAAGATTTTAAGGTGCTACGCTATGCCACACTGTTAATTTGATTGAAAAGCGCTTATAAATGTTTATGTATTTTTATTGCAAACTGGAATTATTATTATTACATGCATATAAACTTTTTTAGGAGACAATTTATTTCTTAATAAGCTGAGCAAGCAATTATACATTCGACTAATGGTTACACTTTTCAGAATTTGTTTTTCTATTTTTATTTTCATTTTGGTTTTTGGTTTGATTTGGTTTTAGTATCAACAAGTTAATTAAGTAGTGATTGGAACTACATAATAAATATAATTGGTTTTAATTTTATCTTAATGAATGGATTTTATTTCATCGTGTTAATTTAAAGGCTCACTTAAAGTTAAGTAAAATTAAGGAATGCCATGAATATTAGATTATTTATGTCTCACTTTAATTGTACATATTGACATTTTGGATTAATTAAAACCTTATTGCCAGTTGATTGAAATTTAAAAAAACTAAAAATATAAATTCGTAATTTTTAAAGTTACCAATCTAAAATCCACTTCATTCAAATCAAGAACAGGGAGAAACTCATAGAATTCAATAGAAACATGACAAGAGATCACAAAAACCCCATTGACATCACACTGAGTTCTTCGGATTATGTCAATGTCATCAGTGTATGCAGTAATTGGGCAGATTTTTTGAAAGTTAGTGCCTTTAGTGTTGACGTGGAAGCTCTGCACTTTTCTTTCAAGGACGATGTTAATCACCTTGTTTAAAGTCATTTTTGACATGGCAAGGTTTGGTTTATTTATTGCAGCTCGAATTCTCTATGGTCATCACACGGACGAGTTTGGCTGGGATGCTAAAACTAGACATGGCTTTATACAGTTTATTCCTGTAGATGCTGTCATATCCGGCCTTGAAATCGATTAAAATAGGGTCTGTGTCGATTTTATGTTCTTGGGTTGTTTGCAGTCATAATGGGAATATTTAATCAACTGTGGACTTTCATGGTCTTAGGTGACACTGATTAGGACCTATCATATTGTTCACAATAGGCTTGAGATGTTCACATATTACGGTGGAAATGATTTTGTAAGCGATGTTAAGGAGACTGACATAGCTCTGGGCTGGCCAGCAAGAAGTCCAAGAAGTCACTAGCCAAACGAGACCAACGCAATGCTGAAAGGATACTAGCCGCAGTCTACCGGCGGCGGAAAGAACTCCGGAGCAAACGCGAAAACTCGAGTGGGCTAGTGGCATTCTTAGCAATATCACCAAACCGATCTGCAGTGACTCAACGTCAAAGCACAATAGGTCTAATAGAGGGCGACAAGCCCGAACCAAAAAGGCAGAAGGTGAATTCGAACAGCACAACAGGCTTCAATAAGGATCTTTCCTTTAGCGACGCGCTAAAAGGTAAGATCATAGCAGTGGTCATTGACAGGGGTCATGTGGATGGTAACATCTCTCATGATCAATGGGCAAGCGTCAAGGCTCACCTCGGTTTCAGATTTTTATCTGTCATCGAGGAGAATCCGGGACCTCTCCCAGACACAGCCGATGCAGGATGGTACCAAAATCGTATCAAACTCATCGCCTGTGGTGATCAGAGATCTTTCGATCTATACAGGGCTGCTGTCAATGGCTTGCCAGAGGTCTGGCTGGGTACCAAGCTCGAGGTTGTTGCAAGGGAGGATATTCCTTGCCGGCCAAGAGCACGTATAATGGTCCATACTAACATTCTAGACGATTTCAGATCTATCCCAGATCGCTTAGACTATACCACCCCTAAAATGGTATTCGGTAAAAGCTTCCATGTGTCCATCCCTTCAAGATCCTCCTGGGAAGAAGAGAGACCCCTGGAAGACAATGCTATACACTTCTATACAGACGGTTCAAAGACCGATTACGGAGTTGGAAGTGGTATCTATTCGGAACAACTGAATCTTAGTCTATCATACAGACTTCCCAATCAATGTAGTGTATTCCAGGCAGAAGTAATGGCGATTAAAGAGGCACTATTCTGGCTCAAAGAAAACATTATATCTTGCAAGGATATACGAATCTTCTCGGACAGCCAGGCCGCACTTAAATCTCTTGCGTCTGTCTCCACAAACTCACAATTAGTCCACGATTGTCGATCATCTCTGAATGAGATGACAGAACAGTTTAATATTCACCTCATTTGGGTGCCGGGCCACAAAGACATTCCGGGAAACTGTAAAGCCGATGAGCTCGCCAAAAACGGAACACTTCTGCCTAGTGTTAGACAAAATCATAACATAGGAACACCACTTGCTACATGCAAATATCTTCTCAAACAATATGCTCTAGAAGCAACAAATGCTAGATGGTCACGGAGTACCACCTGCCTAGCAACCAAGCAAATATGGCCAAGCATAGACTTAAATCGGTCAAAAGGCTTGATATCCTTGAGTAGACAAAACATAAGCTCTACAATTGGAGTAATAACTGGACACTGCCTCATAGGAAGACATGCTCTGAGGCTAGGGGTCCACACAAATGACTTCTGTAGAAGCTGCATGGACGAGGAGGAAGAGGGAACAGACCAACACCTTCTATGTACATGTCCAGCACTCTCCATTAGAAGGAATAACTTTCTTGGTAATCCCTTCTTCGACAATACCAGTGAACTGGCAACGATTGACACAAAGTGTCTCTCTAACTTTATTAAAAGCACAAAATGGTTTGTTTAATTTTCATTACACTCCCATGAGTAACCTCATTAGTGGTATCACAATGGACCCTTGAGGTCTAAGTGAGTCAATGACATCTGGACAGCCACTCCAACCTAACCTAACCTAAGGAGACTGATTTCTCTTTAGTTTGTGCAGTTTAGAGGATCTCTTTTTTCAGTTTCGAATTTAGTGGGGGGAAGTGGATAAGTGCACTATTTTGAACATTTTACGCTGGATATATTGATCTTTTAAAAACATTACCCAAACTAAATTTTAAGACTTTTTTTCGTACAATTGATAAATGTGAATTAAAAAAGTAGTTGAAAACATTCGTTTAATTTATATTTCAAGTCTTTGTTGAGTGAAGTCTTCGATGAAAAACATATTTATTATAGTAAGAATAGTTTAGATGACATTTTCTGTGGTATCTCAAGTATTTTTGGTAAACTTTTTTGAGACAATTTTAACAATCTTTAATATATGACCTAAGTCATGAAGATCAGTATAAGAATCTAGAGTTTTCAAATGACTTGGATAAAACGGCACTTTCTTCACAGTGTTTTCAATGGTTTCCTTGTATCTACGGCCAAGCTTTAATGTCAACTAATTTTAAGAAATGTCTTCGAACAACTGCTTAAATCAAAACATCCACTTAAAAAAGTGTTAAAATCATTATAAAGTTAAATTACAGTTTAACACCGGAATTTCGAGAAGCTGATGGTCTCTTTATGAAAGCGAATCATCTTTAATATAGTAAAACTCATTTTTGACCAAACTTATTTGTCAACAAATAGATCATCAGATGAGTTATTAGTACGATAAAAGTCTCTCAAGACCAAAATGATTAAGAGACACAAGGCAATTGTGATATTGATGCAGTTCATTGAAACGGTTTTTTAGAAAATGACAACACATGAATAGAACTATTGCATAGTTATTTCTTAAGACAGTTGCATGGAATGATAATATTAATAATATGTTCTAAAGGCTATTAAGTGGGTGTTATATTTGAACTATGGAATGTTCAATTTCATAAACGGATCGTGCTTTATCGATAAAATCCAGTTTCACACAGGATTGTTTCGTATTGGTGCGTATTACAAGTATAAATTTGTGACCGATTTATCGAATAAACTTGGGGGCATCTGAGGGGAGTGTAATAAAATCCCATAACACATAATCCCGCCAAAAATGGCAAAAAATCCTAACTGCATGAATAGATAAAATATCTCAAATTATACTTAAATAAAATAAATGGCTTATAAATAAATATCATTGGCAAGGCTTATCACGGGTTGTTTAATCCCGGTTTTCCAAATAAACTCAACCATTTTCGAGATTAACATTTGTTTTATACTTTTATTGAACGCCGAATTGGAACGGAGAATTTAACTAACTGTATTGAATATTTAAGTAAAATAGTAGAAAAATCTTCGTTCTCGTTGATTCTCATTAATATCTCCCACCGTTACTCTGGGAAATAAAATCCATACATTGCTGTTGATTTAATATTGAAAAGGCAGGATTTCGCGTTCGGAATTCTGTTATACGGGATTTTGTGTATCGAGATTTTGTGAATCGGAATTTTGTGATACGGGATTCTATAAAACCGGCTTTTAATTCGGTATTTCGTACCCAACTCCTCTTAAAAGATTCTGATGTTCTAATTTCGAAAATAAATAAATACGGTTGTGCAACAGCTAAAGCGTGTGTTTTAGAAAGCTACGGCAACATCTAACTGATGAGGCCGACTGTCGCAACCCGGCGAAATACATTGTAAGTCGTAAAATACCCATTACAACAGCTTAAAGATATCCAGTGCCTAGTGAGAGTGACTCACAACTTTCAGCTATTTCTGACTCACAACTTTCAAATATTCCCGCCAAAGGTGAAGGGGTCCTTCAGATTAAATATTGAATCAGAACGGCTGTGATTAAGTACTTTTCATGACAAGAATTACACTTTCAAAAAAAAAAAAACTTTTAGGTGGCACAAGTCTCGAGCATGACAGCTCTACGCATTTACCATTACGCCACGTGTTATAAATAGTAGCTGCCTACTTGACTAGAAGAGTCTAAATTTTGACGAAACCGAAAAACAATGTTACTGACATTTTTCGATTCTTACGAGACCGATACTCGCAAAAGTCTTGTCTTGTTTCATCTTGTCGAAAGCCCTTACGAATATAGGTTAGTCAAAAAATTGTAAGATTAGATCCTCCTCTACTTATGATCTTTTCTACAAATTGTTTGACCTCCTACATTTTAGCCAGTCTAATATCATCAAATTTAAAAATTACAAATTTGCATAGAAATCATGTAAGTTCGTATACACTTAGGTCCTTTCTCTTATTAAAATAAATTATCTTTACTTTAAAATGTCAACGTATCTAAACTCACATATGTACCTCAATTTATTGATTGACGTAATAACAATAATAATTCCAACATCAATTAGTCTTATGCAAACAACCCACTGATTTGTTATTATTTGTATTTTCATATAAATATTTTCTATCTCGTCATTATGCCCATAAGATAGAGCGGCACACTTAAGAGTCTAAGAGTCCCAACCTTTCTTTTTTTTGAGATCTTGTTGCAGCAACATTGACACTTACTCAGCATAACATAATTATTATTATACCTTCATCTTGTGCAATTTGAACTCTATTCAAATAAATTTCCTTTAACAAAACCAAAAACAACGTCAGTGCGTTCTTTCTTAATCCCTTCCAAGTCTCAAAGCCTCTAAGCCTCTAAGCCTCTTTTTTTTTTTGTAGAGTGTACGTCTGTCGATGGATTCCAATTCCAAGTGTCATTGCATTTAGATTGCGGCAAAAAAAAGAAACCTTAAGCATCCCCACTCGATGCCACCCATTGATTTTCTATGAATTGCCACACTTCCATTCCGTCCATCGTCATCCATTGGATCCGATCAAGCGAAACAGCACATTATAAAAAGTTAACATGAAAAAAACGAGCAACAAAAAAAAAGTTACAACAATCCGTTGCATCGAGTGAACGTCGTCGGTCGTCGTCACCGCTGTCGTCGTCATCGCCATCCAAAGTTTAAAGCGCAAGGGTTTTCCTCCTTCGCTCCGGTCTGTAAACTTAGGTATAAGGTCTGATGATGTAGCCCAGCGCTTAGCTCAGCTTCAGCACACGATCAATGCCGCAGGCCAGGACGGCCGTGGCACATTACATATGTGGAGTGAGCTCTTGTTAAAAGGTCAAGAACTTCCAATGAAATTCAATTCGATGAACACAATCGCGAATAGGTAAGGTACGGTTTGTGCTAGTGAGATATAGAAGTGAAGGAGCACATTAAAATATAATATATAAATCGATCTCGAAGAAGAAAACTGAAAAAACCAACGGGAACTATAGCACATATCTTATGCGATTTGCTGCAAGTATCTTACAGATCGCAGATCGCACACAACATAACACGCCATTACAATGGTGATCTAATTTCTTCCTGGAATAGAGTCATCGCTTATGATAATTCAGCAGATAGCGTTCTATACGTACGGCTACGAGATGTGCAGTGGCTGTGGTGTGGAAATTGTGGCAAGGGCTCCCCTTACACGCTGGTATCTTTTACCACTCTATATTGTCAGTCTATATCTTTAAAGCTTAGGTATAGGTTGAGGTTCTGTCTTCATCGTTGGTTGGTTTGGTTGGTCGTGGCAAATATGAAATTATAACCCCAAGGGAAAGCATCTCCCTGCATCTGCCCTGCTCTGCTCTGCTCTGCTCTTTCTCTTGGTTCCTCGAGTTGATATCTTTTTGAAGCAACAAACTAGCTCAACGATCACACAATGGAGCAAGACCATGACCACAAAATTGCGACACGATCCTATACCTACTCGTAGATACATAATGACGAAGTGGTGGAGGCTTTGAGTTTGAGTATTGAGTACCGTATCTATCCTAGAAACCTCAGAATGTATCTATCGTTTGGACAGACAGACCCAATCGCTAGTTCTCGGATTACAAGTTTTTTGTTTTTCTTCTTATTTAATCATGGATGTGTAGACGTAGTTAGGTAGGCGTTTTGATTATATTTTGTTATAAGGGTGACCAAGCGAATGAAATTGATTTATCTTGTCTTGAATTTGACGGTTATCTCAGGAACTGCATTTAAGATTTATATTTAATAAAATGACGCTATTTTTAATTTTATGTATTTGGTGTTCCAGAGACTTCATTCAAGTGTCATTTTAACTGTCAAAGTTTTGAAGATTTTCAGAAAAAAAAAATGAACACTGAGCTGAAATGTACCCAACTTCAACACTTCGAAAAAGTGGTTCAATAGCTTCAAATATGTAAAATTGATTGATATATTTGTCAGCTGACAGTAGAATTTAAAAATCTTTGACGTTTAGCAAAAAGGACACAAATCAAAATCTGGCCAAACAGATTCAATGAACTTAATATCAAAACAAATAAGAATTTGTCTATCTTCTTAAAACTAAATTAATATACGATATTTAGCACTTCTTCTAGACTGAAGATGTTAGTATTAAACGACCGAGTCAAGTAAAGGTCGTTACACGAAATCAAAAACTTTGAGTAAAACCTTTTGACTCAAGACCTTTTTACTTAAATCACAAGAAATAATCTACAAGATTTGTCACATTCAAAATTAATGAAAACAGAAATTATTAAAAAAAGGAAGCACATTTTTTGCACATTTCAGAAAATTTATTTTAATTTATAGAAATTTGAAAGATAATAGAGATGCCAATTCGATTTGTTTGATTGCATTGTTAAAACAGAAATAAGTCTTTGTTAGGAGTACATAAAGTAGGACAAGTTAGACAAGTTTTGAAGTTGGAAGGAACAGAATGGTGAGCTTATTTTACATTGAAATTTGCAAGAATTTTGTTATCCCTCAGTACTTTCAGAGGTAAACCGAAGCTTTTTGAATGTTCTTAAATGATGGTATTTGTTTGGGTAGTTCGAGATGAAACAATTACAGATGGGGGCCTGTACTAAGAAGAATCACTGTAGCGTGTTTCAGGCAGAACTTTTGGCCCTCTCTTGGCTTAGAGAAAACGTGATATCGCCAACCGATATATGCATCTTTTCAGATAGTCAAACTGTTTCAAAATTATTGCACTATGTCTCAATAAACTCACTAACAGCCCGAAACTACCGATCATCTGTTGTGGAGATGGCGGGTCAAGCTGACGAGCTTGTAAAAATGGAACAACTTTAGCTTTGATTCAAGCAACAAATCCAGCACCGATGTATGTATGTACATCTAGCTACTTGTTAACTTATTTAAAGCACGGTACCATAAAGGAAGCGAACCATAGATGGACTAATATACAACCACTTTTTGGTCAACTAAACTAATCTGGCCAATGCTTGGTGCTAACCTAAATGCTCTTTCTAAGCAACTCATTTCGGTTGGTAGATTGCAAATAAGCACCGTTATAGAAGTCCTTACAATACATTTCCTAGTGGGTAGACATGCTTTTTGATTTGAAGCTTCTGCACACGATTTTTGCAGAAGTTGCATGGATGAAGAAGAAGAGGAAACAGTGTCTCACTTTCAATGTTTATGTGTTACACTGTCACAAAGAGGGAGACCCCTACTTGAAGACTTTTACTACAATGATCCTATTGATCTAAGAAGTTCTGACATCTATTGTTTTAAACGCTTTATAGCTAGCTCTAAATGATTCAACGAGTAGGGTAGATCTTAAGATCCATGAGGTATAACAACGATAACAACGGACCAAATATTGGTCTAATGGTGCTGGTTTTTCCGTCCCGTCAGCAGCCAACCTAACCTTGGTTAATTCAAAAGTAAAGGCATTTCAACAGCATTTTGAAATATTAATATCAAAAAGTTTTAAAATAATGTCAATGTAGCAAAACAAACTTATTTCCAAATGATTCCTTGTCATTTTAGTAAAATTAGCGACTTGCAGCAGAACCTGTGTTATTACGGATAGCTTGATATTTTTTCGTAACAATTGTTTTTGACTTTTTGGTAGTCAGCGTTTAGTGCAAGTAGACAACAAAAAACAATATAGTCCAAAATCCCATGAATTCGAAATACCGAAAATCCCAAGTCCATAAAACCAAAAATCCTGAAAACCACAGAATCCAGAAAGTACAAAATCTCTAAATCATTAAATTACCATTAATATGTCCAAAAAATTATATTAAATGAAAAATTTGGTCGAATCTATAAATCCCAGATTCCAGAAGATTGCAAAATCCTAAATGATGCTCGAAAAATTACATTAAATATTAAATTTAAGCACATTTTTTTAAAGATCAGGTTTTTGGGTTTTCTGCATTTTGGATTTTCTGTTTTTTGAATTTTGGGACTCTGTCCGTTTCCCAAAGACTTGATTATATTTAAATTTCGAAAATGGATATACTTCCATGAAAATTTAAGTGAACACAATTTGTTTCCAAAAAAAATGTGATCTTAAAATTAAAGAACTTTTTCGAAATAAGGAAATAATAACTAACTATTCCAAAATAGAAATTAAAAATGTTTAAGAGTTCCAACTTTTTAAATAAGTCATAAAATCAAACTTGATATTTTGGCTGAAATTTCAAAATATTGGGTTTTTGAGTTGATGAATATTTTTTAACCTGCTATAAACAAAGATCCCTGATTATAAATGTTTTTAAAAAAATGTTTCTTAAGAAAAAACTTGGCAACTCTTTTATATCGATTTTTTGATTTTCTGACATTGTAATTTTCGAGTTCGTTTTTTTTTGTTTGGTGCTTTCTCTAATATAGAATCCTCAAATGTACCACCGGCCTCTCATCATCAACCAAGATTGGAATGAGGAAACCAAAAACCACCTCAACCGCGACATAGAGATTTTAGTGTGCGCGACGAAGACGACGACGAGCAGATTTTATGTATTGGCTCCTGTCAAAGTTGCTGACCACGTTCTTTTGGGCCAAATCGAACATGATGCTGTTACTCTTGCTGCTGTTGTTGTGCATAGAGATGGAGATGGCGCATGGAGCATGGGGCTGCTTCAGTTCATTTGGCATTGGCATAAATGTACTACGTGCAGGAACACCCTTTAAGTGGATCGTGAGCTTTGGGAAGCATATAGGTAGGTAAGGCATCTAATCCCCGGCATCGACGACGGACAAGACGGCCGTCGAACGATGGAAAACACTCGCATCTAATCATTTTGTTCAACTCATGGACTTGGACGATGTCAGGTGTACGTTCGCGGCTGCATTTTTTTTGTCGGTCTTCAAAATCTTGTCTTCTTGTGAATATAGTAGATATATATTCCTTTCTCTCTCTTTTCTTGTTGTGTTTAATTTAGCTTCAGTTTGAGCTCCTTATTCCGTGGCAACAACGACAACGATGACGGAGACGATGCGACGGACGAAACGGCCAGCTAAAAAAACAGTTAGTTGTTGGGCCAAAAGGAGTGTAACTATACTCTAAACCTACTATAGCTGTATACCGAAGTATGAACCCATTGGTAATTGGTTGTGCCTGCTGCTGCTATTACACCTGAATACAGCAAAGAGGTTAAAGATTTCCTTCAAGACTTTTAGAAAGGTGGTCGTTCTTTTAGGTTTTTATTTTTTTTTTCAGTTTTATTTTTGTTTTAAAGTTAATGAAGAAAATCTTTGAAAGAAAAAATGTTTGTACGTGTTACAGTTGTTGTAAATAATGAAGTGCAGCGTAAACGGTAGAACGAATGAACTTTTGTAACCCTAAATGCGTTTCAAAGGGTATACTTTTATATATCTTATGGTATGTAATGTAGATAGGTATAAGAAAAAAGCTACATGGTTTTTGAGATTTAAGATGTTAATGGAAGTAGAAACTGGGTGGCTAATGGTGTGTGCTCAGCCTTTGTCCATCTTAATGGGTTAAGAAAAAAGGTGTTGGGTTTTTCTTCAGTTTTTTTTTAGTTTTTATTTATTCCAAAGGAAAAGATTGTAAGGCAATTATATAGAAGGATAGATAGATAGGTAAACCTACCTACCTTTACATTAACAACAAAACAATTGAGAACTAAGAACAGGAAATTTAAGCGTGACCATGTTCGAACATCACGATATATGAAAGATTTGAGGTTAAAGAGGAAGAAGTTAATTTTTTGGTTCATTTACACGAATTGAAAAAAATTAGTTAAAATAAATATTTTGTACTGAAGAATGTACACCTAAGTCTGTCTATCAAGTTTACCTTACTAATACCAGATAATCTTGTTTTTCAAAATAAAAGAAATTAATAACTAGAGCTCTTGTAATAAAGGTGAATTATTTCTGTAAATCCAAGTTGTGATCATCGAACTCCTAATTGAACCTATGTGTCCAGCAAAATTGATATTTTAAGTCCTTAGGCCGCTTGGGGCATGTTTCGCTTACTTCAGAACCACTTATTTTGAGGAGTTCTTTTTATAATGTGAGCTATCCTTGAGTATTAAAATTTCACGAACTCCCATAAAAATTGCACTTATTTTTCATTAATCTACTTTCATTATTTTTTGGTACAAGTCAGAACGCAAACGTTGTTTCAATTTTAAGGGCCTATATTGAATGTAAACTAAACCTAACGTCATTTCTGCATTTCATTTGACATTTCCCAACCGAGCAACGCGTTTAAATTACAAATAAATGAGGAGGCGCAACATACCGTTTAGAAACTCGATCCTATTGACTTACAACTCTCAACGATTCTTGTGTGCGAGTAATGTTATCAGAAATGGAGGGGACCTACAGTTTTAAGCCAAATCTGAACAGCTAATTTGAGAGAGCACTTTTCATGACAAGACTTACTCTTCGAGTATTTTGTCAATTCCTCGCTAGAGGAAGTATACCCATGAAAAAAGTTTAGGTGGCACAGGCAGGGATTGAACCCAAGACCTCTGGCATGAAAGTTCAACGCTCTAACCATCACGCCATGGATAAAAGTTATTCATTTAGGCTTATTATGAAAATGGGAGTTCAAATTAAAATGCATATAGTGGAATTCATCAATTTTGTCGGTCAATTTTATCGTTCAAATGTTCCCACAATCGCAAATATCGTGAACAAATGCAGGAGTTGTGAAAACGCCAGTGCATGCTCGTACTGCAGAATATATTGCTGCTCTTCACGATGGTGTGGCTGAATAGCCGTTCACCTCAACTCGTCGTCGTGTCCAACAATTGAACCTCTCACGTTCGTCGTCGATGAACATTGTGCATAAAGACCTGCATTACACGCTTACAAGGTGCAGTTGTCTCAAGAACTAAAGCCTCTTGACCATTTTAAGCGTTGCGGTCGTCAATGGTCAGAATAGGTTTAAGAAAAGGCTACAGTGGATCATCAATTTTCGAAAAAAATCAATTCAGTGATGAGGCAAATTTTCACTTCAGTGGATTCTACAATAAAATGAATGTCCAAAACCCAATATACTCACAAAGAATGACTGTTTGGTGCGGTCTATGGGCTGGCGACTTCATCGGCCGTATTTTTGTTTAAAATGGACCGGTCAGGCAGTTAATGTGAATGATTTTCGCTATAATGAGATGATAACGAAATTTGTATGACCCGAATTTGAAGATATGGATGTGAACGATACGTGGTTTCACAGCTAATAAAAGAGTGGGTCTTTTGTGCGACAAAATTCAACGGAAGTGTTATTTCACGTCGAGGTAGCGGCACCCATGTGGCCTATATTTTATTACATACAGAATTGAACCATACCAATATTATCATAACAAAAAGAAATGACAATAATTTCCTAAATAATTTGTGTTTATTCAAAATCAACATCGGCCCTTAAAATTTAACCACCTTTTATCAATGAGTCAGCTGCTTCGTATCATCGTTTATATCGCAAAGTCTTATTAGTTTACATTCAAGCCTAAGTACCTTAGTCATTAGTCACTAAGCAACTTATTATTTAAAAGAATTACCTCGAAACTTGCGAATCAACCTTCTTAGACTTATTTCTGCAATCCGGCATTTCTGATTTTGCACCTGTTAAGAGTTGATACAGTTTTAAAACATACAACACGTATGTCCAAATATTCATTAAAAACAGCTTTCAAAACAGAAATAGCTTATAACAAAAAACCTATGTTGATAGTAGGCAAGGTACCTTAATTTTTAATAAATTGTCATTACAATAGATCGAAAGACAATAATTGTAAAATCCCGTCAAAGCATTAATACTTATATTTAAACAAATGTACAACAGCATTCGAACTAAGTCAATTAAACAACGTCAACGTCATTTAGAGTCACGATTTGGCCAACATTCAATCCTAATCCTTAGTCCCAACTCTTGTCTTCTATATATCTCTTTAGATACCCATTTAGTCAATTGCTAAAGCGGTGGCGGCGGCCGCGGCGTCAGCAACAACAACAGCAAATGACGATACGCGATGGTGTAACATGAACTTTACTAGAAATCATTCTGTCTTACTCCATATTTTTCTCAATCGAATAGGATCTATTTAATTGGACACCATGTAACAGCTGACACTTAATCAGCAAAAATTAAATGTACAATAGACAAAAAGACACAAAATGACGAAATATACTTAGGTTAGGTTTTAGGTTTGAAATCTATACCCTCTAGCATCCATCTCCCTGATGGCTGTGGCTGTGGGACTGTGACTCTGACTCTGACTGTAGCTGATGTGCTGTTACATTTTGCTAAGTGATTCGACGACCAACTATACAACAATTACTCTAACTTTGACTAACCAACCACGTTTCCTCGAGCTCTGACTTGCACCGTAACAGGAGTAAGCTATAGAGCACTGCTTGCTAGATTGTTTACACAACAACAACAACAACGAAATGTCGAATTAGCATTTGAAGACATCCCTCTTGCACCTGCGTTTTGCAGCGTGATCTTTTCCTGCTAAGAGTGACTATTTCAGTTTGTAAAGTACTAAAAGAAAAACCTACAGCTGGAAAGAAAGACAAACATGAACTTTACGGACTGTAAAGTGACTGTCTTCCCACCAAACCGACAAAAAAAATCTGCTTAGATCAGCTTCAGCTTTAGCTTAGTCTCAACTCTCTTCTATGCAACTTTATGTGCTGTGCAAGTCAAGTGCGGATCTCTTTTTGGCTGGAATATTGTTTTGTGCACATCTCAGCACTCATAGATTCCGTTAACGATGACACAATTTACCTTATACCTCTATCTATAGGTAGTTGTGCCACAAGTAGGTTTGGGTATATATAGAAGAGTCAACATTATAAAAACCGCGGAGACGAGACTCTCATTTGGACTTGGGGGTTCCTGGTTTTATTTTTTTTTTTAAGGTAGGTACATAAAATCTTCGCGAACACTTTGGTCTTCCAAGTCTCACTAACTGGCATAAATGATGTCTTAGCTAAACAACAAACATACATTGTTGTGGGTGGTGGATGGAGGTGGAGGAATGAACAACAACAACTTTAGAATCTAGAGTTGCAAGAAATATACTTAAGTGGAACTTAACGGAATTGTCCAAAAGTACTTTATTATAACCAAGTTTCTCTAAGAAACCAGGGCCGTATTTGAAGAAGTGACTTCTTTTTTTTTGGGGCTATTAAATAATTTTTCATAATTTTGTTTTTAAAGCAGCTTTACCATTGCTTAAAAGGTTTTTGAAGGTTGCCATTGCTGACTTTTGGGTAGATTTGTGAATAAGACTTTTGAAAACCTCAAAAGACTCGGAAAACTTTTGTCGGGGTTTTTATTCCGAAAGATCAAGAAGGCAGATTTTTAACCTTCAAATCGGATTATATCAACATAATACGGCACGCCAAGTTCGTTGAGATCCTCTTTCGCACCTGCATCTAATACCTTTTTTGACATCAAAACCATCTTTTCCGACATTGTTCTGTAAAGTTATAAGTGTTGTCATATGCGGCCTTGAAATCAATAAAGAGATGGTGAGTATAGATTTGATCCTGTTTTTTTTTTTTGTAAAAACTGCCGTAATGTTTATATTTTATCAATGGTGGATTTTGCTGGTCTGAAGCCAGACTGATATGAACCTCTCAAGTTGTTGACGAAAGGAAGGCTTCAGACGTTCACATAATACGTCAGATAGAATTTTATACATAATGTTCAGGAGAACAGTCACAGTTACTCAAACAAAATAGGAGAGATTTACAGCAAAAATATGAAGCCGATGGAGATAAACAAGGATGAATCATGACGCCAATACTTTTTACATAAAATGATATCTCTATAAATCAAAAATAATTTTGATACTGACAGATGTTTCCTGGTCAAAATTTTGTGAGAAAGTCAGGATCATGTTTGAATGGTATGCTACTGGATCTAACTCATTGTCTCTGTTGTCACGTGGTAAGTGCACACAGATAGGAAAGTTGTTGAAGTACCCTTAAATTTAAACATAAAGCACAACATTTGACGCAATGGGCTGAGTAGAAATCTGCACAAATATCTCGGATTAATCTCTTAGAAGGTCCAATTGAGGAATGAAGACCATCAGCTTCATTATAGCTTAGCGGTTTGGGCTTTAAAGCAGAGTGTGACAATTTAGTTTGGATTTCCCTAGCTAATGGAGCATATGCCGAGAAGGTTTCCATTTCCTGGGTGTTTAACATTTCGACCAACTCTGCTTTCCTAGAAATTGAGACATTAAATCATAACACCAGCTAATGCAGTAGGAACGACTATTGCATACACATATTATAAAGATGCATAGCTTTTTGCATTCACCTGCTTTCAATTTACACTGACTTGTCGCAGATTTGATTGTCTTCGACATTTTTTGGGCTTAGGTATCAACAATCTGGTGTACATTTAAATGAAAGGATTCCCAAAAACAGTTATTGCCTCAAGTACAGGACCGTCTCGTAATTTTTGCGTCCAGAAATACCTTCTTTCTTCCCCCCGTTTATTCCGACATCTTCTTCTTCTAAGAGCTACCCGCTTATTCTTTAGTTTGCTTGTAGGGACAGGTGACGAAGTCCCAACAGTTTATTTCGTGGTAACCTTCTTCTAAGGAAGTCACGCACGGGCATAGCTTGTCGTTGTCACCGCGAGAATAAGCAACGTTTATATTCTGGTTTTCAGCACAAAGGGAATTTATGTACGACGTACGAGGCTTAGGCTAACCGGTTATCTTTTAGCTTGCTGCTGGAGACAGGTTATTATTAGATTATAAGAAGTACAGTGTTATTTAATCTTTACACATAGTTTGGGAAGTATATGCAATAAATAGTAAGTTTTAGTGGTAAGGAAAATAAAGTATATGAAATACCTCGTTATGGAAGTAATAAGAGCCTTACAATTACGATTCAAGGAAACCCAAGTTTTTTGCTGTCTTGATGTATCCTGGGCACTGAAAATTCTACCTCAGTTTCGTACAAAAAAGCTGTACACGTACCAAAGTACGTCTGGAGCGACCCCTTTCAAATATTGTTGTCGGAATCGTAAAAACCGATGTATCAGCTGCGATAGAACTTGAGGAAAATTATATTTATGCTACGTTCCAGAACCATTAACAACACATTGCACAATGGTAGTAACAGAATGCTTTAATATGAAGGCATCCGAAGCAGGCATTTAACTGTTGTTGTGATTAAAAACGTTGCTCTTAAAAATGAAGCCACAATAATAGGACAACATTTTTTTATGTTTTATTGATTGTTGAACTTGAGACTGTATAAAAGATTACATTCTCAAATATATAAGGCCCAAAAATCATCAAATACGGCCCTGTCTATGTCATAGTGAATCTTCGACTGGTTTTATTTCCCGCCATATATATAATATTAATCACCTACGCTATTCATGCAAATGTCATGTTTGTTTGCAAAATCGTGTTGACCCAGACAGCATGCTATATAGAATATACACTGCGCCGCTATCCTTATCCAAATCCCACCATCATACTACACCACAGAGTCTGAGAGACTCACTCAAAATGTGTCTCATGTTACTTTTTTATAATATTTTATTTATTATAACCGAAGAATCAAATAAAATACTGTAGCCTGAAGTCCAAAAAACTTTGATCCGATATAAATAATTCATATTCACACCTAAAAATTTTAAGGTTCGCGTGTTGTTCTATGCCTCGGTTACTCGTACCAATCTAACAGCGACCGATCGAGCAAATGCGGCAAATCAGCGAGCATATAGATTTTGTTCTGTCAAACTGCGAACAGAAACAACAACAACAACCAGAACAAAAGTTGTAAAGACACAATCTTTCAAAAAAACACTCCATAACCAAACCACATCACGTTACTTAAGTTTGGAGGGGGAGGGGGGATAAAACATTTCTATCATATAAAAGGTTCCCATAATTTCCAGCTTTGATCATGGATATAAAGATAACCAGAACCGCACCGAACCGCACATAATATTCCATTCCATTCCATCCATGAATTCCTCTTTTTTGTGCGCGCGCGCACATTGCATGTACTCTGTATCTGTTCAGCTTTAACTACAGTGTAGACTCTACCTTACCTACATACATAACTGTTAGTGGTTTTGGTTCTTCAGCTCGTTTGGTTTGGTTGATTGTCAATGTGGCCAGAAGTGAAAGGTTACAATTACTTTTCCAAACAGTCGTACCAACCGACGCGACGCGACATAACAACAAAACGGAATAAAAATCCTTTTATTGGATGACAGGGGCTTATTGTTAGGTTAAAATTTGCGCGCGAAACCATAAGTTTGAATGTTGTTACTGTTATTGCCGTTTGTTAGTTGGTTGCACCGCCAAACCACCAAGCCGCCATCCATAATGCCCCATTGATGAGGATATGGCTTTGTGTGACTCTGTATAAAATGATCCCAGAGCTCGAGTCAGAGGAGGAAGTCAATTTGGCTCGCGCGTTATTCTTTGGGAAGATGTTCGCTGTGTGAAAATAGCTTCGCGTAAGATAACTGCAAATTTAACATTTTGACTTTTGGACAACAAAAAAAAAAACAACGCTAACAAAAAAATCAAATAAATAACAACAATCCTGGCTTAGAAACACACAAAAAAAGAAGCCAACAATAAAAATACAAAACTTTTTCTAGATAAACGATGGGAAGTGAAAATAATAAACGGGATATTGGTTGGATAAGTCGGTAAGGCGGTATATGGTGGACGCGGTGCGGCCAGGCCTCCAGGGAGGGATTTTGGTGCGAGGTTAGACGTTATTTACCTATAAAAAAAAACAGATTATTGCTCATCATTAAGGCTTCTTGGGTTTCGGTATTTTTTTGTGTGTTGTTTAAACTTCACATAAATGATCTCAGAGGCCATTCGAATGGCGTCAGTTTGCCTTATTGGGAACTTTCGTTATGAAAAAGTTATAGTTGCAGGATCAACTGAACATTGATCCGATTGCAAGCTAACTCGTTCTCATAGGCTATTAAAGTGGACTTATTTCTATATAGTGAATTGGAAGATGCTCTCACTGCGATTTACCTTACCTAATTTTCTATATCTACTACTTTGAATTTGAAGCGTAAACGTTTTGTAGCTTTTAGAAATGAAAATCTGCATCTCAAAAAAGCCAAAATTATTCTGGGAGTTCTGTCACTTTTTATACCTATACACTCGTTTTGTTTAGCTTAAAAAAAATATTAAAATTTAAATTGAACATAATTGTGTTAAAGAAGAACTTTCGTTGGGCGCCATTTTTTAGTTTTTGTTCAGAATTGGATACACAATTTTTTATTTGCAAACAAACTGATGAATAACAAATTTGGATGATGGTAGTGCCTTTTGGTCGTAGGTAGGTAGAGATGGAAGTCACAAGCCACCCTTTCTGCACGACTCAATTAATTTTGGAAATCGCCGTTTTCATACCATAAACTTTTAAGACCTGTATTGAAAAAAAAAAGATGATTTTATGAGGGATTAATGTTGACAAAATTAGAGATTTAAGAGTCATTTCGTCGCGTTCAGAAATATAATCAGGTCTTTTAATTTCATCCCGGAAAGTTCATCAGGATCGTTAAGAAATGCCCTTCAAATGCTTGACATTCTATAACTGGCCATGGCAGGAACTTTACAGAGAAAGGGAATCACAGTTTCCCTTTCATGGTACTACGACGATGAATATTGTGAGGGATACCCAATTTTGTTCCATGCACTCTTATCGGAAAGTGTCTGGTACATAATGTAGTGACCCTGGCTATATATTGCCTGGGTCGGTATAAGAGATCTGTATAACGGTTTTTGTTATAGGGAGGCCATGTCTTCCTGGATATAAGACAATGTATTGGACTGATCCAACTTGGGTTGAATTTTGTTAGAAAAATTGAGAACATTTTTCATAGCTCCAAGAGCATTGTTTACCCTTTCCCCAAGTGAGCTATGAAGGTCCGATCTTTACCGGGCCAACTCATCAGCCCCCTCAATAACATCAATGTCACTTTAACCCGCTACCCAAATAAGAATGACACGGAGGATAATGTTTAGGCTGGATAGATCATCCCGACATTGTTGAACTAGTCTAGAGGATGCTGTAGTCGAGTTGATAGCCATAACAGCGGCCTGGCAGTCCGATAGCCGTGTTTCTATTTTGGTTTGAGTTCGATTTGAATATTTTGCATGCTTCTCCGATTGCTAGTAACTCAGGATCGGAGAAGATTCCCAACCCAACTCTACACTCGATTTTTGACCCGTCAGTAAAGATAGTACAGTATCGAAGTCTTTCGTGTAACCTTGCCATCCTATCAATCCTTTCTGGCAGGAAAGACGACTTCAAAATCTTTACTGAGGTTCAAGGAAGGGGCGCAGAAGTCGGTGTCTGTCGCAAACATATCCTCTGGAATCATTTCAATAGTGTTTTCATGCCTATACGGCTTGGAAAACCAACAGTTTGATTCTTGAAGTCTTACCGCGTTGCAGGATACTAAATATTTAGTGTGTAGGTCTACTGGTAGAAGGTGCAGAATAACAATTGAGGTATCTGTTGGGCAGGATTTAAGGGCCCCTGCGCCGTGCAGTGCACTAGCTTTTCTTAAAACCCTCTTTAGTTTGTCGATGTTGTATTTCTATATAAGCGTAGGCCACCACACAATTGATCCATATGACAAAATAGGTCGTACAACAAACAGATGTGTACGTCTACAAAATCATCTTCGATTAGGCCTCACGAAATGTTTTCCAACAGACGTAAAAGGCAATGCAAGCCTTATTAAGTCATTTGTCAATGTTTAATTTTTAGTTAAGTTTAAGATCTAGAATAATTCCTTGATATTTCGAAGATAAGGTCAGGACTTGACCGTTAAGTCGGGTTGGGTGAAGGCAGATATTTGAAATTTTGATGAAATTATAGGTCCGCGCTCATTAATGTATGATGATTTTTTGTATAGCTTTTAATTAAGAGAATTTATTAAAATCTGTGATGTCTTGATGTCTTTCGCTTTTTTAGTAGGTGTTTTTGTATGATGTCTAATCGAAAAAGCATCTTCGAATCCCAATATATTCTAATAAAATTAGGTGTGGTTTTGTCGAAAGTATTTTTTTAACTTCCCATAGGAAGTTATTGTAATGGGACCGATTTGTAAAATTGAAAATTTTCACATTTCTCGACGTTTCAAGGTCCCTAGAGTCGAAATAAAAGATTTTTAGAAAGATGTCTGTGCGTGCGTGTGTACGTACGTCCGTATGTCCGTACGTCCGTACGTCCGTATGTCCGTACGTCTGTACGTTCATGAAGTTTTTTTCGTTGTCCATAGCTCAAGAACCAGAAGAGATATCGGCTTCAAATAAATTTTGTTATACAGATTATAAGGCAGAAAGATGCAGAAAGGGCTCTCAAGAAAATTGCGTGGGTGGTTTTTTTACCATAGCAGTTTAAAAAAAAAGGTGAACATTTTGGTTAAACCTAAATATCTCATGAACCAATGATGCTAGAGACTTGAATTAAATTTTATAATATATATTGTAACGTAATACAAAACAATTATATTTTTGGAAAAAAATCCAATTAACGGTTTTCTTTATAAATAAAAAAACTGAAAAAAAATGTGTCACCTCGAAAATTTTACGACTAAAATATGATTTAATCTTCAAAATAAATTTGTGCAACGAAGAATAATGTTTTTGACATCTGACAAAATTTTGAGAAAAATCGAATTGACAGTTTTTTTACAAAAAATAAAAACCTAAAAAAAACAATACTAAAACTTGGTAAAAATATAAAAATCCAACAGTCCGTTTTTTCATAACAAAATAAAATCTACAAAAAATAGTACGCAAATTTGGTAAAAATTGATACATATAGACAAACTTTTAAGCAAGACAAATCGACAGACGGGATGGGAAGTTATCAGTGTGGGTCGCATCCCAGCCTCTTTTTTCATTATAAATTATTTCACAGGTTTCAGGATTTCATGGTTTGCCATAAATGCAAAGAAACTTTCCATTCACTCAACCTCGCACCTACCCTTTCACTTTTGTAAAGTGCAATAAAGCCAATTTTTTGACAAAACTTGGCTTTATGACACCAACCATTTCATTTTATTTCACTACAAAAATTGGCCTTATTTCGCTTTTTGAAAGTGAAATAAAGCTGAACATATTTGTTACGCTTTCTTGAAGTATCGAGTTTTTGGACGATCTGACATTTTTTTTAAATGTTTATATAATGCTTGAGTTTGGTCGATAAAATTTAAAACTCAAAATGTCGCAGTGTCCCAAATAAACACAAATTTTTTCAGAATGCCTAAATATAAAAACACAGGACATATTTTGGGCGACATGTAGACATAAAGTAGTTTTGGAGTTATGATATTTTAAAATTGATTTGGCTATTATGACGTTGATGTTGGGCTTTGTGGGAAAAATGTTTTGGGTGATAGAACAATTTTTGTGCGATATGACATTTTTAGTATCAGGGCGTTATTTTATTGGGCAATAAGACCAAACGCTTGTTTTTATTTGAAATTTCATAAAAAAATGCCCAAGGGTTCGGTAATATTGTCCAAATCTTACAACAAAAAAAGGTTAATAAAATTGTTTTAGACACTATGACATTTTTAATTTGAGCGAAAAGACCTAACGACAAAATTAGTTTTGTCCGTAAATTGTGGCTTTATTAGTAAAAGCAAATATTCCCATTAATTAATTATTTGACACATATTCGATCAAGTGAAAGGTTAGGATGGATTTGCAGTAGCGCATTTTATCGCTTCTTATTTCCAATACATTGTAGATGATTCAGGGCTATTGCTCACGGTTTGCTTGCATGAGTTGGGACTTCACTTAAGTGTCTGAGTCTTTTCCAGAAAAAAAGTAAAAAAAGGTCAAATCGCATCTTCGAGACGACGAATTGACGTAGCCTAGACGTCTGATAACACGATTTAGGATCATAGTTTGCAAAAGATCATTTTTGGCATGGTGCCCCAGAGTTTTCCCAAATATATGTCTACCATTTCAGTTAAAAAAAAAACTCTGTAACGCCTTTTGTTAACATTGTTCCCGACATAATTTGCGAATGAAAAAAAAGTCCAATGATGCCACCACTTGACAATTCATGCAGAACTGTCACTCGCTGTGGATTAATTGGCTTTTGGACAATAACGTGCGAAATTTTCCAAGCCATTTCGTTTTTAATGTAGCCGCTGAAATAATGCACCTAGTCCAGAAAAAATGATTTTTCGCCCGAATTCGTTGTCTAACTTAATCTGCTCTAAAAGACATAACCTGCGGAAACGGAAAGATATCTAAGTAAATGATCATGGGACTTCGATTTCTAATTCAATTGGACCTTTTTAAGATCTTTGTGCAGAAATCTCATCAGACTAGTTAGTAAAATGTTGAGCTATTAAAATCGATGGATGTTGAGTTGATGTCCGTGGATAAAGTCTCACACTGTCGGCTACAGCAGCCACATTCATGGGTGTTGTCAACGTTTGGAAGCAATCGACTCATTTTCAATCTGAAAGTGTAATATTGACTTTCTGTCAATATTTCGAGAGATGAACAATTGTCAGTGTCAAAATAATTACTTGTTTCAAAATAAAACACTTGAAGTGAATTAATTATTCAATTGATCCGTGATTCAACCTCTGTAGATTATGTTCACTCCAAATAGAAATTTTACTTTTTTCTGTGCCATATAAACTAAAATCAAATCGATGACTTCTGAGTTTTTGACATTTCAAATTAATAGGTCCGCTCCAAAAGTTAAGGTTTGGTTACTTATTTTTGTTTTCCTTACGACCACTCTTCAGATGCACTCTTTTAGATAAAAAGAATTAATATTTTGCTTGTTAGCAATGAGTTCCAGTTTTGTAATACCTACCTGTAATCAATTTCTAAGTATTTGTCACTGGAAAACTGAGTCGTATTTTATTTCCTAAAATTTCAAGCTATTTCAATGCAATCGAGTACTTTTAATAAAATATTCAAAACTTAAGAAAACTAAGGTCAAAAAACATTTTATGAGACGTTGCACTTGAATGCTCAGTTTTTAAGCACAATCAATTGATACAATTCTATTTTTTTACAGATTTTATCTTGATGTGTATTTAAACTTCACAGTTAAAAAAACAATCTTTTTTAGACTCTGATGAACACCAACGCCTTTCAATGCTTCTCAGCTTGAGTCTAACTCTTGTCAAATTCAAATCCAACAATCAACACCTATGTAAACATTTATCTAAATATTGATTTTAACCTTAGTAATTACTTCAATATACGTACCTACTTGTAAAAATGTTAAATTGCAAATTAATACAACAACAACAAAAAATTATATGGATATTTAAGTAAATTATAACCAGTCGATTTGATTTCCATTGAATTGTGACCACATTGACATACTTATAAACTATACAAATATCCATCAGCTATATAAATATAAATTACAAATATGTAGATAAGATACACTTCAATTGTTAAACAAATATTGAAATAAATCTTGTGGTGTAGTTCAGACTTCTTTTTTAATGAATTCAATTTACTGATTGATGCAATTATTAGAGATACAATCAGCTGCTTTGTGGCAGGCTTGCAGAACTTGAATTGAATCCACTACTCTAATGTATGCTGCTTTTATAATTCGCAACTTTTGTGACTAAAGCCAAAGAAATAAGTTAACTTTACTTCATGTGTATAATTAGCAATCAATTTAGTTTTTTTGTTGTTGTTTTTGTTAAAATCAATAATGCGGCTCATTAGTCAAAAGTTTATTTATACAAATGGTTCTGCATAACTTTTCAAGTAATAACCAAACCACATATTTGCAGCTTTGAAGTTGAATGAAAATTCCAATGATTTGATTGATAATAATTTGTCTGCAGAAATATTTGAGATCAAACAAATAATTGACTAACATATTATAGAGGTGTGCCTTAAGAATGGGGTTTTGAGGGAATTTGACTTTAAAAGATATATCATTGAAAAGTGCCGACAGCAGCCCTCCCTCACTAGAATAGTTTCTTAAGTGGTTAAATAGTTAAAGGTGTACCGAAATGAATGAAGGATTTGAATTTGCTTTCATTCGTGAAATTGTTTAGTGGAAAAAGAATGTACGTAAGTGGAAAATGTAAATGTTGGTTGATAAGCCATATTTTAAACATTTCAGAAGTAAATGAAAATTTCTGAAATTTCACGTGAAATCTCAGTAAGCAATGATCCAGTTTTTATGCGATACATTTTACAACCTGGGGCAAGCATTTTGAAACATCTGATGACACTTCTAAAAATGAGGGTGTAAGCCAACGGTACCACATATCCTATAACAGGTTTAAGACCACTGTCATCATTTAAAACACTGATGCATTCTTCTAACGAAAGAAAACTTCCGTTAAAATGGATTCTTCGGATTTCCTATAAGATTAGAACGCTACAAAGTTTATGATATTTTTATTCTGATCAAGAATGCAAAGCGAAACAGGAAATAAATCAGATCTGTATAATCTGTTTTATTTAATTCTAGTATATCAGTTCTAACTGTAGTACCCGTAGCGTGATGGTTAGTGCGTTGGACTGCAAAGTACAAAGAACGGGACCAAATGGACGCTTACAGAAACGCGACTATTGACGCACTACGTAAGCACAAGAGTGGCTTACTGACAAGACTCAAAAACTTGTACAGACGACTTACAGACCCACACGACTTGGAGGTTAGGACACTGAAGTCGTCAATAAAAAATGTCAATCTGTTGATTAAGGAGAACTACAGGTTATCAATTAACAAGTACTGGGACCGCAAGATCCGGTCAGTTAATTCCAGTGACCCTAGTATGTTCCCTAAAATCAACAAAATATTCAGGAAAAAGAACGACAATGACCTTCCGTGTCTGAAACTCCAAAGAACTGAAGAGAACAGAGACGTACTCAGGACAGCGCAAATAGATCCAGAAGAAGCCATCTTTGACGATGACTTTTTTATAATTGAAGATCCGAAGGAAAAAGTGGAGGCGGTGGGAGCTGCTTTCCAGCAAGTGTACAAGGTGAATGTTAGCATTCGCCCCAACCACGACCTGGAAAACAGAGCCCTACTTAATCACTTTTACCTTCGAAATGATATAACACGATGGCGATCTGAGAACCGCGGTTTTATGCGGTTCGATGACGATTCCTTGGCAAATGCCATAATCGCCGAGCAAACGGGACCAACTCCCTTGTTAGTGACGAAGGTTGAGCTTCAGCTCATCTTCAACTCAATACAAAATAAAAAGTCAGCAGGTGTCGATGGTATATCCAACGTTGTACTAAGACATTTACCGATGGAGGCAATTGACATTTACACCACACTCTTCAATAATGCACTGAATAATGCATATTATCCAGTGCATTGGAAGACCGCTGTGGTTCATCCTCTCCCGAAAAAGGGAAAGGACAACTCCAACCCGTCAAATCTTCGGTCGATAAGTCTTCTTCCGAGTATCAGCAAAGTTTTCGAAAAGATCATCAATAGGGCTCTGACTAAGTGGGCTGCGGACAACAAAATAATTCCGGATAAACAGTTCGGGTTCAAGGCGGGTCATGACACAATTCATGCTGCGTCTAAACTCATTTCTGACATCCAATGGAATAAAACAAAACAACAATGCACAGGTGCTGTTCTGGTTGATTTGGAAAAGGCCTTTGACACCGTATGGTTAGAGGGTCTTTACCTAAAACTGAGCAGGCTTGGCATAAGCAAACCATTGTTGTATATGCTTTATGATATGCTTAACGGTAGAAAGTTTGTTGTCAAAAGTGGCAATGTAACTTCTACCACAACATTCTTAATTAAAAATGGTCTTCAACAGGGAGCGGTGAATTCGCCGATTCTCTTCAGCATTTACACCAGCGATCTGATAGGTTATCTTACAAAGGCAATTGCGTATGCCGACGATCTAATTGCGTACAGAACGGCCCGAAAGGTTGAGGTTATTAGAATTCACTTGCAGCGTGATTTCGACAAGATTCAGCGATATTGCGACGATTGGAAACTGAAAATAAATGTCCAGAAGTCGGAGACAATTCTGTTCCGGACTCCGTTGGCTAGGGCCACGAGGGATACGTGCAAGAATTGGCGCAAGATGGTCATCGTTGATCTTCACGGGCAGCCATTAGCGAGCAAAAGTGTAGTGAAGTACCTCGGTATCTGGTTAGATCAGTATTTATATTTCGACAGACATATAAATGCTGCTCTGACCAGGGCCAGAGGAGCCTTCGCTCTGACGAAACGTCTGTTTTTTATCAGTCGGCTTGACCCCAGAGTGAAGGTAATTTGCTACATGGCCCTCATACGGCCGATGATTGTTTATGGTTGTCCTGTGTGGTTCAACGTTGCCCCTTCCCAGATGGAAAAGTTTCGGGTGTTCGAGCGGCAGTGTTTACGACGCTGTACCGGCTTATATCGAACAGCCGAATCTTCTTACGTGCATTACTATTCCAACGAGGTCCTATACAACGGAGCTCGAATCAACAGAATTGACAATTTCGTGATAAAACTCGTTCGAGGTCACATTGCAAGAGCTATGTCTTCGACCAACAATTTAATTCTCGGGGCGTTCTATCCGAACGACGAGTATTTTGAAAGTGCACGCTTGAGCGGCTTCATTCCACCAGAAGCATTCCTCTTTTTAGATAGATGCGGTCTGATACAGGATAGATTGGCAGTTCCGTTAATCTACCACGTCAGACGACGAACCGTGGATAGGCGACTCCTGTACAATCGGGACGTCATGGCACAAGGCGGAGCAGAGCTCCTTCGGTTCAGTAGGTATGTGTCCGAAAGGGACCGAACTGATAGGGTGAAGCAGGAGAGCCAGTTTTGGTGGCTTCAATCGGCACTTGATAGTGAGTAGTCGGGATGGGGTTTTAAGCCTTGGCCGGCTTACATACTTGTTTTATAGTTTTAGGGTTTAGTTTTAAGTAGAATAGGCATGGTGGCACAAAAAAAAACATACAAAAAAAAAATACAAAAAAATACAAAAAAAAAATTTAAAAAAAAACGGAATCATCAAAAAAAAAAAAAAAATTAAAATATGAAAAACAAAAAACGTTAGATAGTTAGATTTGCTGCTGCGGTTGTTCTAGTTTTAAGTAGTTTATAGGTAGAATAGGTAGTTTTAGTTAGCTTTAAGTTTTATATTAAGGACCTTATTTTAAGTAGTTTTTAAGTAAAAATAAAAAAAGATATTGACATTATTTTTTTCTAAATTTTCTAATGAATACAAAAATAAATAAAATGAATTGAAGTTAAATAGATCTTAGGGCCGAAAGGCATTAGCATTAAGTATTATTGTTTAACTTAGAGTGTCCGTATGGGACCAGTAAGTTAGTTGTAAGTTATGGTTAATTAGGCTAGTTTTATGAATTTTTGTCTAGCTTTAAGATAGATTTAAGAGTGAATTAATAAAGGGGTCTTGGGTTCAATGCCTGCCTGTGCCACCTAACTTTTTTTCACGGGTACTGCCTCTTATGAGGAATTGACAAATCCTCCAAGAGTAATTCTTGTCATGAAAAGTGCTTTCTCAAATTAGCCGTTCGGATTCGGCGTATAAACTGTAGGTCCCCCCATTCCTGACAACATTACTCGCACACAGGAATGGTTGAGAGTTGTAAGTCACTAGGCCCTGGTTCTTCATGGACTGTTGCGCCACCTAATTTATTTTTTTTTATTTATATCAGTTCTAACTGAAAAATTATTTTCACTCAGAGTAAGACTTATTTGTCGATAAACACCTTCTTGACGTTGAAAAAGTAACTCTTTCCATAAAAATCTGAATATCTAGTCTATGCGAGCTATGTCGTATATAGTGACATTTTTAATTCTTCGATATTATCAGTTCGCAATGTGATCGGAAAGTCATTTGACAGGCATGTAACCACTATCCAAACTTATCTTGAGAATTCGTTTGTGAAGGTATAGGCTTGATTGACTCATTACCTTGAAAATGTAATCCACATTTGTCTTTAAGTTTTTTTTAGAAAATTATGAGGTAAGCCAGACTGGCATGACTAGGGATGTTCTTAGGTAGCGTGAAAATGTTTTGTCAAATTGATAGCCATAATCACGGCCTGTTTGTCAGTGCAGATAACCGTGATTCTATTTTGGTTTGAATTCGATTTGAGTATTTTGCAAGCTTTTCTGACTGCTAGTAAAATCTTTAGTGAGGTTTAGGGGAGGGTTGCAGTAGTCGGTGTCTGTTGCAAAAATATCCGCTGGAATCAGTTCATTAGTGTTTCCATGTTCATAGGGTCTGGAAAACCAACATTTTGATTCTTTAAGACTTAGCGCGCTGCATTTTACTAAATATTCAATTTATAGTTAAGCGAAGGCAACCACACAATCGATCCATATGACAAAATAGGTCGTACAATAGCTGTGTGCATCCACATAACCATCTTCGATTGAAGGGCTTACTCTTGCCCAAAAATTGTTTTACAGGCGTAAAAGACCTCCTTAACCCGTTCTTCAATGTTTAACTTCCAGTTAAGTATACGATCTAGAATGATTCCTAGATATTTGGTCCGGAAGATAAGGTCAGGATTTGACCGTTAAGTCGGGGTAATGTAAAGGAAGGAATTTTAGTGTTTTGGTTGTTAAGAGCATCAGTTTAATTATGCTTTCAGCATCTATGTACGTCAAAAAACTACAATCGTTTCTTATGTTTATTTTAAGTTTTCAAAAATGGCTTATGTCATAATGCCTACAAATTTAGTATACAATAAGGCGACATGTTCGTGCGTTTGTGTTATTTCAACACATTTGTTACTTTTTTGGTCCATTTTTGAACCATCTTTTGGGTCTTACGTCTATAATTTTTAATTTTCGAATACTCAATCTTCCTCCTTTAGAGAAAGATCCAAAATTATAATTGTTCTGCGTGAGTCAATCAATTTGTAATCAAGTCCCAAATACAAAAGCTTTTATAACAAATCTATTCAATGCGAAGTTGAAACAAGTGACTTTTCTTCTTAATCCGAAGATAAAAATAAACACTTAAATGTTCAAACAAAAAAAAATAAAGCAAAACCACTAACGCCTCCAGGATAAAAAAGAAATCTTGATACAGGCAAGTCTCGTGTGTGAATTTGAATAGCAAACACAAACAAAAAAAAACGTGTTGCGGGCGTCTTGATCGTGTCATCTAAGGCCCATAAACCTCTTGAAATTATTTGCATTTGCTAATTCACAAAACCTCAAAATCAAAGGTGTTCAATGTTTTCATACATACATCTCGTGAACATGATCGTGAACTTTATGAATTCAACATTATGGTGGTTCTGGTTGCCATTGGCGGAGCCCAAAGAAAAGAAAGTCACACTAACCACACATAAATTTCTCCATATTGATTTGCACAGCACACAAACTTGTGCTACCATCACCGATCAGCGATTTAGATGGAGCCATAAATTCAAGACATAAAAAGAAATTATTAATGAACAAACTCAACATAAAATCTGGGACAAGAATCTTTTGCACCGATGATCATTGCTTGCTTAAGGCAAGTTTATTCCCAATATTGAGGTCAATATTGTTGATTATCAACTTGACTTAACGCCCGCCCGTTTGCGTCTGTCAGCGTCAGCGTCATCTCTGTCCGCGTCTTTTCCTCGTCGTTCCTTGCGTTGTAGTTTTTCAATCGGTATCTTCTTCACGGATTCAGACTTAGCATCGATTGAAGATTCATAAAGTGGTTACTTGTTTGCTTGACACCAAAAAGAACGAATGAAGAACTTAAGCTAAAAAGAGAGACTCATAGGTGGCACACTGGGGTACCTAACCTACCTCTCCTTGCAACTTGGTATATCTCGATTTGAAGCAGGAAGTTGAAGAAGAGTTGAAGTCGAAACGAAGAAGAGTAAGCAATCATGTTCATGAGTGATGCGACCTCTTTATCCAAAAAAAGTTGTCGTTTAAAGAATCATGATGATGGTCACTTTAAGCCTCGTATATAAGAAGTTCGTGTTTAAAAAGATACTTTAGTGAATTTATGATGATATACCTGTTTTTAAAATCGATTTCGATGAAGACTGAAGACCGTAGACCGACGACGAAGACGCTGCGCCATCGACAATGAAGAGAAGAATTATTATTACTGATGATGATCTTGTGTTAAACGCGGAACATATCCATCACGACCTAAGTGTACATTTGGATTGAACTATTAAATCAGTGAATCACGAGGAAGTATTGGATGAGACATTACAAACCAAACTGAAAGATATTTCGAAGACGACGACGATGACGACGCGACGCGACGTAAGATTCGATTCGTCGAGTCGGTCGCTTAACAAGCCACGAACCAAAATGTCATTATTTATAAATAGAAAACATTTGAACTCGAATGAAAACCACACGTGGTGGGATGTGGAATGGATTAATGGTGGATTTATCTCATCGTATATATAACGGTCGGTCGTATACAGCTCGGGAAAATGGCTTACGAAGAAACTGGTTGTCTCTATACTTAAAAATTGAGGATATATCGCAGGGATTAAACGAGCTTTGTGAGACCTTAATGACCTTATAGTGCAAGAGTGAAAGTGTTACCGAATGGGAAAACCAAAATCCAATGAAGAAGATACCTTACCGCACAACTGAAGAAATCTGCTAAAGAAGAAGTGTTTAATGGACATTTATAGTTGATGATGGGTTAGTGGGAATTTCAAACTTTCTTGTTTGAAGAAAGACAATGTTTAAATTAATAATACAAATTTCATATTTCTTGAAAATTATTCAATGTAGGCTTTTTACATATTGAATTAGAATTGCTTAAGGAATTTTTTAAAATTTTGTGAAGATAAGCTCAGTTAGATAAAAGTGACAGCTTTTTTGTTACTTACTTACTTACTTGCTTAAGTCATAAAAGCTTACTAAGTCTCTGGGTATATGGCATCAACTACTCATATACGCCATCTTGTACTGTTCACGACGATAGAGAAAATAAGTTCCTGACCCGTTTTCCCTTAAATTTCTTAGATGGAGTTCTGTAGAGACACTACTCTCAAGATACTAGAAAATCACCACTTTCTCTACCTCTTGTCGGGAAATGTTTATTCGAATGTATGATATAGTTTTTCTAAGGATTACTTACAGCCCATGTTTATTTTTCTCTCTTCACCTTTTTATCATTCAATGGAGAAGCAAATGATTCTCTGTGATAGCAAGCATTGCTTTAGGTAATTTATTCCTCTGTTTCCAGTCAAGGCTCTACGCACTACATCGCTGATCAATATCCGACTTGGTCTCAGTGTGCACCCTTCCCTGATCCCACTTTAAACCTGAAACTCTTCTGTCAGCATTCTTCCTTATAACGAAGTCCCATACAAAATATAAGGGCAGCTAAGCAATCCGGATGAAGAAGGCTTGAGTTTTCAATACGTTGTTTCCTACATACACCCTATATGTTTGGCTTATTACACCGTTTTGGTGAAACCGTATTGCATATGCTTATCTATATTTCATGGAGTTGACAATAGAAATAAACTTACACATTGTAATGAGTGGGAAATATTGAGTCTGGTAAACCGTTCCACATTAGTTTAGTACGGCTAAAGAAAGAATCCCGGAACTGATAAGCATTCCTAGAAGTACGGGCACCACGGTTGAATTATTTGAAATATGACAAGCATGAGACCTCTCCGCGGTATTCAAGGGTAGCAAATGTTTTAGTAAGAGAATGATCGCCTATCATTTTAAGAGCTTTTTTCCAATTGTATCCAAAAGATTCAAGTACGTTACGAGATATGAGAATTATATCAAGTTTTGGACAATTGTTCAGTGTATTAAAAAGGAAAGAAAAGGCTTTACAAAAATGACAGGTTAAGTTATATTTGTCTAAGACCATGTGAGACCTGTCAATATAATAGTACAGTACAAAATAAGTTTTAATATTATACTCGTACATTAACAGCAACAAATTAAACGATTATTTCAACACTCCCTCCCGTTTTTTTTTTTTATAATTTAATATTTAGTGTAAACAAAAATTAGCAAATTCCATAAAGTTCTCTTAATCTAAAAAATTTCTCTTTAGCCAACGGTTTCGTCAACGTATCAGCTAGTTGTTCATTTGTAGAAACGAACTGCACATTTATCTTTCCTCTGTTTTGTTGATCGCATGTGTAGAAGAACTGTGTATCAATATGTTTAGTTCTCTTTGATGATTCTGGATTTTTAACAATTGTTATCGCTCTCTGATTGTCGCAACATCTGTGTAGGATTAGTCTGCTTGTACCCGAAATCTGTTAAAATTCGTCTCAGATATATGCCTTTGTTGCTGAACATAAAGCCACACATTCTGACTCGGGGGTTGATGTTGCTATGACACTTTGTTTTCTGGAACTCCAAGCTACAGGTCCGCCGTTGAGAAAACAAACCCATCCAGTTGTACTGCATCTGGTGTCAACATCACCTGCCCAGTCAGCTTCACAATAAACAGTCAGCGTTGTCTCGTTCGAGCCCACTCCATAGGTTATTCCATTTTACAAAGTTCCCTTTAAATATTTGAGAACTCGTTTTATCCCTTGCCAATGCATTTGTGTTGGGTCCTCCATGTAGCGACTTAGAACTCCAACGATGAAAGCTGTTTTTGTAAACTTCATACCTGGATAGGCAGGAATTGAGACAGGTATACTATCGTTATTGTGAAAACGTTCTATAGTACCCTCATCACATAAGCACTTTGGTGTATTTTGATTTTACCTTTGTCTCTATCTCTCTCGATCTGCATTCCAACAAAGAATTCGGCTTCTTTATACGTTATCTTGAACTTGTTATGTAACTGCTTCAAAATTTCTCTGATAACAGTCATATCATCACCGCAGACAATTCCATCGTCCACATTTGATTGTTGTAGTCAAAACTCCAATAAAAATTGCACCACCTTCTTGTTCCACTGGCGTTATGCCTGCTTCAATCCATACAGTTTTCTTTTCATCAGACATACACGATCATCCTCTGAAAAACCATATGGCTGTTACATAAAAATTTCATTCTCGATATCTTCATGCAAAAACGCAGTCTTCACGTCGAACTTGTAAATGTTAAGATCAACAGCGGCTGCAACTGCTATGAGACTTCGTACCGATTCATATCTAACAACAGGTGCAAAAGTTTCCTCATAATCGACTCCACGCTTTTGCGAGCACCCCCTTGCTACCAGCCGAGCCTTGTAAATATTTATCGATCTGTCCATCAGCCCTATACTTCTTCTTGACAATACAACGATTCGTGATGACATTTCTATCAACTGGTCTAGAAACTAAAACCCAAGTATTGTTTTCTTTTAGTGCCTCCAGCTCATCATTTATTGCCTGCAACCATTTCTCTGAATCTTCAGCCTCCATAGCTTCTTCCAGATCGAATGGATCTAACTGTCATTAGCAAAACTCTTAGGTGGGTTAATCGGAGACAAAACCGATCCCTGGCAACAGTACTCGCACACAGGAATGGTTGAGAGTTGTAAGGCACTAGGCCCTAGTTCTCAAGGGACAGTTGTGCCACCTAATTTATTCATTTATTATAAGCTTCTATATCTAAAATACTAAAACTTAGATTTGTATATATTTAAGTAAAACTGGACAATATTCAAAACCTTCAGTTTTTCTTGGAACAATTATTCATATTTCGTTTAAACTATCTAACATAATTAGTTATGAAAAAAATATTTTGGATAATTGTTTAATTATAATGAAACTTTTCATTTCAAAGCTTTAATTTTTTCCTTAACCTAATTTAGAGGTGTTAAAGTATACTACTCGTGTCTTTCCATTTTCGATAAATTTCAGAATCATTAATATCAATAATGTTTTTTTGTAATCACTATACCAGACCATGAAATCAAAAAATTTCAAATCTATAATCATTTATCAATATCTTTTATTTCCAAATAAATAGATTAATGTGTACTACATAATATCTAAGTATACAATTGAAAAATAAATTATGCATGAGTTTGAGTTCCATATTCGACACAATATGATGATTAGATTTATTATTCAAATATACACAAGTCTAATATATCTGTCAAGGTTTTAAGTGTGAATATCATACCTCTGGGCATTTGTTATGAGAGAATAAAAGTGCAAATCATTGTGCGCGCAAATCTCACCTTCCACTTCCACATCCACACCATCATCCCACCAACCACCATTAACCATCATAACCTCGAAAACAGTCTTATTTCGATGCCTGATGTCATTACTCAATCTCGATCAGTGCATCCATCAATCAAAACCATAACCAGCAACAAGCTTCGCTTCTAAGCTCTCCAAAATAAGTTTCACAAAACAAAAAGTCATAAAACAAAAACTAAATCAATACAAAGCCATCTTAAAGAGATCTTTTTTATCTTCTTAGATTTCAAATAATTTATTTTCCACATCTCATAGATACAAATCTAATTTCGATATTGTGTGAAGTTGAAGCAATAATTGCAATTCAACTTCTGTTTTTTTTTTTTTTTTAATTTGGATCCGATGTGCGAGATTTGATCGGTCCCGAGAAGACCAATGCAGCATACACAATGAGTAGGCAATATAATAGAATTCCAATGACAATGATGATGGCTCATTGTGCCTTCGAGGTCATTTGACAAAAATAGAAACAAAGACTCTTCGAGTTTCTTAAATAGTTGTGATTGCAGATCTGATAGAAAGTCAGGCATACAAAGATTATTGCAAGAAGCCCGCATAATCATCATCATCATCTCATCATTTTATATCTCGTTTGAGACCTTCAAAGACCCTAGGGACATGTCAGGTTTGTGTGTTGCAGATTCCAACAAATTCTGTATGCCCCACTTGGGACCATCTCGGTTATCGTCTAAGCTTGACATAATGCTATTTGATATCGTGGTTGCCAGATTAAATTTTAAAGATCTCAATTGGTTTTGTGATCGATGAAAAGATAAGTCTTAAACCTTAACTAAATTCAACCTCAGTTAAAGATTTGAGTATTTGATGATAAGGCAATTATAAACTAAGCCACAATTTTTTAAGTTAAGACTTGAAATCAGTGGATTGAAATTGTTAAGTCTTCTTTTTTAAATACTCAACAAGGTCAATATGCGTACTATTAGAATAACCTGTGCATTTAAAAGCCACTTTCTTGACTGTAAGGCCTGGATGTCTTATACTTTAATAAACTTATGTAAAAAGAATTCAACTATTTTGAAGATCATCACTGATTTATTATATAAAAATGAATAAGTTGGCAACTCTTGTGTTATTCTTTTCATGAAGTTTCATGGTCTTCTGTGCATATAAAGAAATTTAAAGAATAGTGCAGTTATGTCAGTTAACTGTGCCTTGCCCGTGGGTTGTCATCCGTTTTGCATACAAAATTCTTGTAAATTGTAAATGACGTCGTCTAGCAAAGCAGTTAAGCCTTTAGCTTTAAGCTTCAAAAGAAAATTTATACATACTCTAACTCTTTGGTTTTCTTATAATGAATTTGGTTTGGTGATGTAGCCTCGTTAGAATGGCACCTTGCATCGCTGGTGTATTTAATATTACCTACACGTCAATTGGCTTGAAAAGAGGCAAATTCTGTTAGGTTTATTTGACTTGTTGTTATATAAAAGTTGACTTTATACCTTTTTGTTTAGTTAAGGGTATTGAATCACGTTTGTGGGAAGAGCAGTTGAATGTTTTGATTCGAGTTTATATTAGATTTAGAGGAAAATGGTCGAAAACATTTGGGTGTAACAACAATAGTCAAAAATTATAATTTGTTGAGTAATTTTTTAAAACATTTTTTCTTTCAAAAAAACAAGTTCTAGAGTGGTACCGGCAATCGAACCTTTTTAAAATAAATAATTATTTGCCTTTTCTGAACAGTTTTTTTCAGTTTAATGATTTTCATGATACACAGCGTCTTTTTAAAAGAGCACCACAAAAAGGGTTAGAAACTTTTTTTTTATAAAACCATCTTTAATTTGCAGTAGTACCCGTAGCGTGATGGTTAGTGCGTTGGACTGTCATGCAAGGGGTCTTGGGTTCAATCCCTGCCTGTGCCACCTAACTTTTTTCACGGGTACTGCCTCTTGCGAGGAACTGACAAATCCTCCAAGAGTAATTCTTGTCATGAAAAGTGCTTTCTCAAATTAGCCGTTCGGATTCGGCATATAAACTGTAGGTCCCCTCCATCCCTGAAAACATTACTCGCACACAGGAATGGTTGAGAGTTGTAAGTCACTAGGCCCTGGTTCTTCATGGACTGTTGCGCCACCTAATTTATTTATTTTATTATCTTTAATTTGCAAATGTACGTCCTCAAGAGCTCCATCTTTAAGCTCTTGAACACCTTTAACATAGCCTCCAGCAGTCTTGTTGGAAGAATACATAGCCGTTGCCTACGTCAATATCATCCTATTTTGGAAACTAGTAATCATTAGTCAAGCTCGGTAGCATAATTTGTTAACCATAATAGTTAATAGTTAATAATATAATAATAATAATACTTAGAACGAGTTACACTTCCAGCTTAATAACAACACTACATATGATTCATTTAACAGGTCTTTCTCTGGGTGGATGGAAAACATCGTTTCTCCACCTTGACCTTAAAAAAGAGGTCCAATTTCACTTATGTCCCTTTTTTCCAAAGTCATGGAAACGCTAATCAATTTTCAGCTTAAGAAATTTCTTGAAGACCAAAAGTTTCTTAATGGACTGCAGTATGGCTTTCGCAGGCAATAGGTTCACTGGAGATCTCATGGTTTATCTCACCGTTTAGTGAAACAAATCTATACATCGTTTTGGAAAAAAAAAAGATAAGTGCACTTGATATTTCAAAGGCATTTGATAGAGTTTGGCATCAAGAACTCTTATCGGAAATTCCTGCATTTATAATTGATGTTTCTCTTAGAAACCCAATGTTGTCTACTGGTGCAAAAGATTTACCCTCTCCCAATGCCACTATCCATGGTCGGTACTTGCATCGAGAAGACTTTACAGCTTGTAACGAAACCACTCGGGTGTAAACCTCTCCTTTCCTTACTACCATTACAACCTCGGGCTACAGGCTCCCGGGGCTGATCCTGGCAGCAGAAAGGAGAGGGTGTCCAGGCCACGGTAGCTTGGCATGCTTGCATCCGCACAGACTAGCTCGCCGACGGGGGGGTTCTTGCCACCGTAGCACTGGACGGGGTTACGACTTCATGCCATAATAAATAAAATTAAAAAAAATGAAGACCCGAATTGTCCTTGTGTTGGGAAAGTGATCCCTATAGAGGGGGAGGGTCGTTGATGGAGTTGACCCTCGGAGGATTTGCCCACCCTTTGTATCCATCGGATACCACCTTGGCTACTACAACCTCCTATTTATGTAGTAGCCCCTAACTCACCCTTTAGCTCCGCCTAACGCACACTACTCCATGTGCGTCACCTTCACCTCAGTCCTAGAGTATTTAACTGGCCATCCTAGCTAAACTGTTAAAAAAAAAGAGAACAACCGCCTTCCCAAATCCAAAATATACTCAAAAAAGAACCCGAAAATCCAACTGAAAATTCAGTCAAGAAAAGACCATAATTTTTCCCTTTTATTTTTTTTTACGTTATAATCGAAAATTCCTTTATTAAAACAAAACTTATTAAAATAAATAAAAATCTACAATAAAAATACAATTTATCAAAAAAATTGAAATTCTATAAAATTTAAATAAAAATTAAATGAAAATTAAATAAAGATTAAATAAAAATTAAACAAAAATTAAATAGAAAATTTAAATAAAGAAAAATTTTATAAAAATTAAATACAAAAAAATTAAATAAAAATTAAAAGTAAGAAGAAACAGGAAAAGAAATAAGGAATAAAAAAAAATAAAAATCATCTGGTATCATATACCACAATGTGGAATAAATACAAAAAAAAATAATAAACCAAAATCAACAAAAAAAAGAATTGAAAAAGAAAATAAACTCACTTTGATTTTGTTCCATAAAATTTTGTGGGCAGCCCCACTGTAGTGCACTACACGCCGGGTTGCTTCTCCACCTGCAATTAAACCTTTTTTCCAAGGATCTATTTATTTATTAATTTTTCTGGTTTAATACTTTTTTTTTTTTTTCCATATCCTAATTTAATTTATTATTCTTTTATTTTCACTTTATTATTTAAATTTACGAATTTTCCTTTCTTATTAAAAACTTATAATTACACACAAACTTTAACACACGACACGAATTCACACACTTGGGATTACACGACAAAAATCAGGAGGGAAATAAAAAGTAGGTAGGTATGCACATATATATGGAGTAGGTTGAGGGAAGGTACACTGGGACACTTTCACTTTTACAGGGAAAATTTTGGGGGTACTGCTACGGCTGCTGCGGCGCTGCTGCTGCTGCTGCTGCTGCTGCTGATGCTACTGCTGCTACTGTTGTTGCTGATGATGATGATGATGAGGGGGTATGATAAATCGCGATGCCGGTGATAGGCAGTTGCACCGGGCACAGATTAATATTGTCTATATGTTTTTTTTTTTTGTTCTTTTATTTTTGGCACGGGGGCAATTGTAGGAATTATAGGTAGGTACCTATATAATTTTCTTTTAGGTGGCACGGGGCACAAATGGGTATTATTATATTATATATATTATTATTATTATTATTATTATTATTATTATTATTATTATTATTATTATTATTATTATTATTATTATTATTATTATTATTATTATTATTATTATTATTATTATTATTATTATTATTATTATTATTATTATTATTATTATTATTATTATTATTATTATTATTATTATTATTATTATTATTATTATTATTATTATTATTATTATTATTATTATTATTATTATTATTATTATTATTATTATTATTATTATTATTATTATTATTATTATTATTATTATTATTATTAGTTATTAGTTATCTATAAGTATGATTATTATTATAAGTATGATTATTATTAGTAGGTACTATTTATTATTAGGTAGTATTATTTGTATTATAGGTATTATTCTTATTGTAGGTATAATGATTATTAGTATATTATTATTAGGTGGTATTATTTTTTTTCTTAGGTAGGTATCATTATTATTTGTAGGTATTATGCTTATAGTGAATTATTATTAAGATTATTATTACTGGTTTATTATATGATTACTATTATATTGATATTATATTATTATGGATTATGATGATTATTATTATGTATTATTAGTATTATGTTATTTTATATTATGATATTATTATATTATGATTTATTATTATTATTTTAGGTTTCCTACAAAGCTTCTTCTTTCAGTGAGTTTTTACGAACTGAAAGAAGAAGAGAAGAAACCTTATTTGTTATTTTTCTTTACTTCCTACGTGTCTCATGCACAGACTGCAGCCGGGCTTTCGCAATTTTCATTTTTTCAAGTCCTTGCAGTGAAAAATACTTACTTTTTTCCCTTGTAGATCCTCCAGCTCATACAGGTTGTTGCCTACGACCTTGGCTATCTTCATTTTCACGAATTTGGGCCCAAGTTTCGCGCAGAACTTCTTGGAAGCGTGACTCAAGGCGTAATTCCTTCGGAAAACTAAATCTCCTTCGGCAAACTTGACGTTCTTGCTCCGCAAATTGTAGGTGTTTTCATACTGGGAGTGGGCATTCGCCAATGCCTTCTTTATGTAGGCGTGCAAGATATTCATCTGCGCCGCTTTTGAAACAACTTCCACATTAGAGTTGTTCAACCCATTAATTTTGCGGAGCAACTTATAGTCGGAACCATGCTCTATACAACTTTGTCCAAACAACGCTTCATACGGCGACATGTTGATCGCCGAATGAATCGTCGTTCGGAGGGCACTGGCTATGGACTGTAAGTTACAATCCCAGTTTCTTTGGTCTGGATCTATGTAGGATCTGACTGCTGCAAGAATTGACCGGTTGACTCTTTCACTGGCGTTCGCTTGCGGGGAATATGCGGCGGTTCGAACATGGTTTATCCCCAACGATGTCATTCGCTTCTCAAACTCACGGCTTGTGAACTGCTTACCATTGTCGGAGAGTATTGTTTCCGGGATCCCAAAAATGGAGAACACCTGTTCCTGTAAAAACTTCAACACCGTATCTGTTGTTGCTTTGCGAAGAGCTTTCACCACCACAAACTTAGTCAATTGGTCCAGCGCAATCACAATATGCGTGTTCCCGTCTCTCGAGCGAGGATACGGACCCAAAAAGTCGATGTACAACATCTGGAAGGGCCTCTCAGCCAAAAATGGTTTACCCATCGGAGGCCTCAGGGTGGCATTTGGGGCTTTCGTGGCCTTACAGATGTCGCACCTCCCAATGAATGCTTTCACCTGGGCTGCCATGTTAGGCCAGAAGAATTGACGCTGTAGTCGGAACAGTGTTTTAGCGATACCGCCATGCGAAGCTCTTGGTGGCTGATGAGCGAGTGCGATCAATCGTTCGGTTAGAGATTGTGGAACCCAAAGCTTCCAAACGAGGTCATCCTCTAACGGATTACCTGTGCAATGTTTGACCTTCTTGTAGACGAAATTTTCCGACACTTGAAGATCAGGTAGCTTATCTTTTTGTTCTTGGATGCTGTCTATGAGCTTGAGATATTCCGTAGATTTAAAGCTAGGATCCTCAAGATCAATATGCAACACATCGCAAGGATCTGTCAACATTGAAACCTCGGAAATCAGAGCATCGACTCCATGCACTCGCGAAAGTGCATCAGGTACGACATTCTGAGATCCTTTTCGGTGCTCGATGGTGAAATCAAATCCTTGAAGCTTTAAGCTCCATCTCGCCAAACGACCGCTGAGATCTTTCTGATTCATTAACCATTTCAAACTCGCATGATCGGTCACAATCTTAAACGCATGCCCTTCTACGTATGCGCGAAACTTCTGAACTCCCATGACAGCAGCCAGACATTCACGCTCGGTCACATTGTAATTACGCTGGGCCGCATTGAGCTTCTGAGAGTGGTAGTAAATTGGACGTTCGTTACCACTGTCGTCTAACTGGCTCAGCACACAACCAATGCCGGTGTTGGAAGCATCACAAAGAATGATGAACTCCTTTGTGAAATCCGGATTGACTAGAAGCGGGGCGGTGGTAAGTGCCGTTTTGAGTTTTTCGAAGGCTTCAACCGCCTCATCGTTGAAGATAAACTTCTTTCCCTTCTTCAGCGTATCCGTGATGGGAGCCGCCAGTGAAGAGAAGTCTTTTACGAATCTCCTGTACCATCCTGCTAGTCCCAAGAATCGTCGCACTTGTTTTGCCGTAGTGGGAGTGGGAAAATCTGAGATGGCCGTCACCTTATCTGGATCCGTCTTCAGGCAACCATCTCCAACAATGTATCCCAGGTACTTTAATTCCTTGAAGCAGAATTTCGACTTCTGGACGTTCATCGTGAGTCCTGCTTCCTTCAGTCGACCAGCCAAAATTTTCAGCAGCTCGATGTGCTCTTCGAACGTGCTTGACACGACCAACAGATCATCCAGGTATGGAAAGATTTTCTCTCGCAGTTGATGAGGTACCACTTTGTCCATCAATCTGACCATGCGTTGTGGCGCATTACAGAGGCCAAAGGGCATAACAGTAAACTGCAACAGGGGCATACCGGGCACAGTAAACGCCGTCTTTTCCCGAGAAGACTTCTCCAACGGAATCTGCCAAAATGCGTCTTTCAGATCCACACTTGAAATGAAGTGTGTATCTGGAAGACGCGATAGCAGTCCTTCTATATGAGAAAGAGGATACGCATCTTTCTTTGTCTTGGCATTAACTTTCCTGTAGTCTAGGCATAAGCGATTTTTGCCGGGCTTTCGCACTAAGACTACAGGAGAGCTCCATGCACTGGTACTTTCCTCGATAACTCCGAGTTTAAGCATGCGATCCAATTCCTCATATAGCAGTTTCTGTACTGCTGGGGAAATCGGGTAATGACGCTGTTTAATGGGCTCAGCATCCCCTGTGTCGATGGTATGTACCTCTAGCGTGGTTTTTCCTAAGCCTTGTACAGCAGAGGAAGGAAACAGGCTAATGGCATCTTGTAACCTTTTTGATTGTTGTTCGGTCAGCACATGAGCATTACGGTCTGTCTCAATCGGGCAAGGAACTGAAGAGATTTCAGAGATCAACTGAGGAGCAATGTCAAATTCCTTCCAGAAGTCGATACCCAGGTACAGTTTCTGCTGCAGGGATGGAACCAGATACAGGGGAATTGTTTTCGTCCTCCCTTTATAGGTTATCTCCACACAGATTCTGCCCACTATAGCCTGTTGTTTACCGTCCGCGGTCTTCACTTCGGAAGTAAGTTTCGAGAAGTTTTTGCCGAGTTTTCGAAGGAAGTCGAAGCCATCCGCACCTAGGCAGCTTATGCTAGCTCCACTATCGAGTAACCCTAGTAGAGGTTCTCCGAAGATGTGAACCGTAGCATAAGGACGGGGATCGTCTGAACTGCATAAGGTGGTAGCTTCAATGGCTTTGTACGACTCCTTCTTTTCTCGAAACTTCTTCCTCAGCTTAGCCACTTTCTCGGAAACGACGGTGTTTTGACTTCCGAAAATCCTTTTTCGAACTTCCATATAGTTTTGAAGTCTTTCGTGCAGGGGTTTCAGCGGTCTTCTGGGAGTAACAGGTGGTGTAGATTCTGGAATGGTCTTCGGTTTTGTCAGGATCCTGACGGCTGGGACTGGAGGGATTGATGATGATTTGGGTAAGGTGTTGTTGTGTTGTGAAGAAGGAGTGGAAACGAGTTTCATTTGGACTCCGGGGTCTTCTCCAGAGAGCAATTCCCCCGGGGCTTCAAACTGCTCTCTGGTTCGTTTCCCGAGCAACGAGGACATTGAGGCGTGGTGGTGTTGTCCCATCCACACTTAAAACAGAAGAGGGCTCTCTGCGGGTCAGGGCATTTAACGAAGGAATGACCCTTACCCTTACAATTCCAACACGTGTAATTGCGAGAGTCCCTCTCCGTTTTCGGATGGAATGCCTCGAGCTCGGGAGAAAATTCCTCTTCCACCCTGTCTTCTACAACCAGCTCAGAAACTGCGCTTCTTCTTGTCGGGGGAACAGCTCCAGGTCTTGGTCTCAGAGCTCCGGCTTCACGGTCAAGGAGATATTTTTCGACTTTCCTGCAGACATGAACCATATGGGTCAGAGTCCGAGTGTCGTACGTGATGAGCAACATTCCCATCTGCCTTCTCACATTTGTCTTCAGCACTTCAATGATCTCCAGATCAGATTTGGGAATCCTTAGCATGCTGTTGAGCTTCTGGATGTCAGCATAGAAGTCATCGAAGGACTCGTTTTGACCCATATGCCTGTCGTACAGCTTCCTTGACAGCTCGGAGTCGGATTCCAAGCTCCGGAACTGCTCGATGAGGGCATCCCTGAGCGTCAGCCACGGAACTTCCGGATTACCCTTCAGGTAAACCCAGAACCATGTTTCCGCTTGTCCGGTAACAAAGTGGTGGAAATTTAGGACTATTTCGTCCCAAGAAGCTCTGTTACCGGTCTTCATCCTCTCCAGCCTGAACAAGAATTCGTCCACCGTCATCTTCTTCGGGTCGAATTTCAACCCCCACTTGTGGAAGTTGTGGTAGCGGGTGCCTGTAGAACGGGGTGGTGCATGGATCTGGTCATTCGGTTCGCTCAACGTGAGGTCATGTAACCGGCGCAGGAATTCATCCATATTGGAAGTGTCAGCTGCTGCATTCCGTTGAGGGGGAGGCTGCATCCGAGGGGGAGTTCTGCTCTGAGGAGGGGAGGAAGATCTTCGGACAGGCTCACGAGACGTCGAGAAATGGCTGGGTGCTTCACCTGGGTTCATTTGCCTGGAACCCTTGGCAACTGGTGTTGGTGCTGCCAGCGTCTCTCGAATGATGTTGGCCATTTCATCACGAAGAGCCGTCCTTGTTCTCTCCATCTCCCCAGAAAAGAACCGGAAATCTTCCGCGCGACTTGCCCCGACAGCAGCAGTGACCACGTCCTGGATGTACCCGGTGAGTTCCTCATCATTCCCTCCCAATGACTCACGTGCCCGTGGATTGGTTACCGGTTGACGCGACCTTGTCCCATGACCCTGAGCCAACAAGGATGCGGCTCCTTCACCAAGTGTTGCACCATCCGTTTCCTGTGGAGGCGGGGGTTGAGGTGTGTCTTGAGTGACACCTAAGTCCGCAAAGGAGTCGGTCAGGAATTGTGACCTCAGGACCTGGCTTCGCAAGGGAGCCTTACCCTTTGACCTTGTCACACGCTTACGCATTATTTTTTTTTTTTCACTTCACTACGAGTTAAAGAAAACGAAAATCCCAAAAGAAAGAAAGCAACAAAAAGGCAAAAGACCAAAGAATGAAAAGAAGATAATGAAGAAAGGTGAGAAAAAAAAAGAAGAAGAAAAGATAAAAGACAAGAGAAAAAGAAAGTAAGAATCAAAGAAAAGATTTAAAAGGAGGATTAAAAATTAAAACAAATATCTAAAATCAAATTAAAAATCAAATTGAAAAAAAATTATCAGGAAAAATTTTAAATTAAAAAAAAAGTAAAAGCTAAATTTACACCGAACTTAAAAAAAATTAAAAAAAAATTAAAAATGAATACAAAAACCGAAACTAAAAGAATTAAAAAATGGAAAAAAAAAATCTATAAAATAAAGAGATTGAAATTTAAACTAAAAAAAAATCAACTTAAAACAAAACAAAATTTCAAAAAAAAAAATCAAAATTAATAAAAAAAGTACCAAATAGTTATTGAAAAAAAATCAAAAATAAATAAAAAAAAAAAAATCGCGAATCGAAATCACCAAATGAAAAAAAATTAAATATCGTAAAAAAAAAAATAAAAAACTTAAGTACCGAAACCAAAAAAAAACTAAATAAAAAGAGATAGAAAAAAAAAGATAGAGAATAAGAAAGAAGGAAAAAACAATATCATAAAAGGTTGAGGTAAAGATGACAACACCCGAAGCAATACGATCAGAAAGAGCAGGTACGAGTAAAGTACCCTCTATGAAATCACTGAAGTCCGATCAGGCTACAAGTAATTACACTGAGCCCACAATATGGTATTTTGGTTCTTGAACGTCCTTGTATGCCAGGGCTTGTGCTTGCATTGTCCAGCTGGCTTTCCCAGCCAAGCTGACAGCCAAGCATCAAGACTCTTGCGCAGCGAATCCAGAAAAAAAATACTTCCAAAATATTTACTTCCAAACAACTGAAGCATGACTTAAAAATAATCGCAAAACTTAGGCTTTGAAAAAAAACAATAGTGAAAATAAACTTGACGAAGTCTGCTGCGGTAGGAAACGCAACTGCCTGAACATGGGGGATTACCCTATTTAGCGGACGCTCCTACCACTGCTAGACAAAAAAAATTAAAATGATTAATAGGATTTTATTTGCTACAAGAACCATTCAAAAGACCAAAATACTATATGTGTACCCAGTACAATCACTAAGTAGAATCCTGATCGTACTTCCCCAAAACGATGTTAAAGGTTGGACAAATTCGGGCCCCACGTTGGGCGCCACCTGTAACGAAACCACTCGGGTGTAAACCTCTCCTTTCCTTACTACCATTACAACCTCGGGCTACAGGCTCCCGGGGCTGATCCTGGCAGCAGAAAGGAGAGGGTGTCCAGGCCACGGTAGCTTGGCATGCTTGCATCCGCACAGACTAGCTCGCCGACGGGGGGGTTCTTGCCACCGTAGCACTGGACGGGGTTACGACTTCATGCCATAATAAATAAAATTAAAAAAAATGAAGACCCGAATTGTCCTTGTGTTGGGAAAGTGATCCCTATAGAGGGGGAGGGTCGTTGATGGAGTTGACCCTCGGAGGATTTGCCCACCCTTTGTATCCATCGGATACCACCTTGGCTACTACAACCTCCTATTTATGTAGTAGCCCCTAACTCACCCTTTAGCTCCGCCTAACGCACACTACTCCATGTGCGTCACCTTCACCTCAGTCCTAGAGTATTTAACTGGCCATCCTAGCTAAACTGTTAAAAAAAAAGAGAACAACCGCCTTCCCAAATCCAAAATATACTCAAAAAAGAACCCGAAAATCCAACTGAAAATTCAGTCAAGAAAAGACCATAATTTTTCCCTTTTATTTTTTTTTACGTTATAATCGAAAATTCCTTTATTAAAACAAAACTTATTAAAATAAATAAAAATCTACAATAAAAATACAATTTATCAAAAAAATTGAAATTCTATAAAATTTAAATAAAAATTAAATGAAAATTAAATAAAGATTAAATAAAAATTAAACAAAAATTAAATAGAAAATTTAAATAAAGAAAAATTTTATAAAAATTAAATACAAAAAAATTAAATAAAAATTAAAAGTAAGAAGAAACAGGAAAAGAAATAAGGAATAAAAAAAAATAAAAATCATCTGGTATCATATACCACAATGTGGAATAAATACAAAAAAAAATAATAAACCAAAATCAACAAAAAAAAGAATTGAAAAAGAAAATAAACTCACTTTGATTTTGTTCCATAAAATTTTGTGGGCAGCCCCACTGTAGTGCACTACACGCCGGGTTGCTTCTCCACCTGCAATTAAACCTTTTTTCCAAGGATCTATTTATTTATTAATTTTTCTGGTTTAATACTTTTTTTTTTTTTTCCATATCCTAATTTAATTTATTATTCTTTTATTTTCACTTTATTATTTAAATTTACGAATTTTCCTTTCTTATTAAAAACTTATAATTACACACAAACTTTAACACACGACACGAATTCACACACTTGGGATTACACGACAAAAATCAGGAGGGAAATAAAAAGTAGGTAGGTATGCACATATATATGGAGTAGGTTGAGGGAAGGTACACTGGGACACTTTCACTTTTACAGGGAAAATTTTGGGGGTACTGCTACGGCTGCTGCGGCGCTGCTGCTGCTGCTGCTGCTGCTGCTGATGCTACTGCTGCTACTGTTGTTGCTGATGATGATGATGATGAGGGGGTATGATAAATCGCGATGCCGGTGATAGGCAGTTGCACCGGGCACAGATTAATATTGTCTATATGTTTTTTTTTTTTGTTCTTTTATTTTTGGCACGGGGGCAATTGTAGGAATTATAGGTAGGTACCTATATAATTTTCTTTTAGGTGGCACGGGGCACAAATGGGTAAGTATATGTACTTTTCTTTCTTTTTCAGGGGTCACGGAGGGCAAGGGTAAGTATTATAATTTTTGTAGGTATTTACTTTTATTAGGATGCACGATAGGAGGTAAGCACTTATATATATATTTAAAGCACTGTTAAGTATTTTTTTTTTTTATTGTTAGGTATATATATATATATATATATAATTTATTCTTTTAGGAAGCTCACTGCACAGGTAATGTATGCATATATATATTTTCTTTTAGGAAGTACACTGCACAGGGCACAGGAAGGTAAGTATTATATGTATTCTTCTTAATTTATTTTTTTTATTTGAACTTTTACTGTCTTTTCTTTTAAAATAAATGTATACGTTTTTCCTTTTTTTTTTTTCTAGTTCACCTTAATCCACTTCACTATTAAATTATTTGTATGTACTTTTGTCTTTCGTTTTCCTCGATCGTCTCGCGTTTTGTTCTTTTTATTTTTTTTCGCGGCTTGCCCGTATCACAACCTATTAACTAATTCTCAGTTTTCGCGGCTCACCCGTATTAATCCCAATTATCAACTAACTTCTTTTCTTTTGCAAAAACTAATTATTTTCCATGGCCATGGTGATGCTCCGCCCCTTTTCCAGCACTTTTTGTTGCATATTTGTCGTTGACAGTTTTTGGCCAACGGTCCTTTTATAAATTTACTGTGCTCTAGCGGAGGTCTAGGCAGTGGTCTGATTAAAGAACGGAGCATCCCATGGCCTGATGGATGAGGTGTTCTTTAATATTTAATTGTTTTGCGATCATGTTGTTAAGTTGATAATTGGGTTAACACAGTCATGGGCGGCGAATTAGACCCATTTATTATTATTATCATTATTATCATCATCATCATCATTATTATTATTATTATTATTATTATTATTATTATTATTATTATTATTATTATTATTATTATTATTATTATTATTATTATTATTATTATTATTATTATTATTATTATTATTATTATTATTATTATTATTATTATTATTATTATTATTATTATTATTATTATTATTATTATTATTATTATTATTATTATTATTATTATTATTATTATTATTATTATTATTATTATTATTATTATTATTATTATTATTATTATTATTATTATTATTATTATTATTATTATTATTATTATTATTATTATTATTATTATTATTATTATTATTATTATTATTATTATTATTATTATTATTATTATTATTATTATTATTATTATTATTAGTTATTAGTTATCTATAAGTATGATTATTATTATAAGTATGATTATTATTAGTAGGTACTATTTATTATTAGGTAGTATTATTTGTATTATAGGTATTATTCTTATTGTAGGTATAATGATTATTAGTATATTATTATTAGGTGGTATTATTTTTTTTCTTAGGTAGGTATCATTATTATTTGTAGGTATTATGCTTATAGTGAATTATTATTAAGATTATTATTACTGGTTTATTATATGATTACTATTATATTGATATTATATTATTATGGATTATGATGATTATTATTATGTATTATTAGTATTATGTTATTTTATATTATGATATTATTATATTATGATTTATTATTATTATTTTAGGTTTCCTACAAGCTTTCAGCTTAGGTGCATCATAATCCATATCTTATGAAGTAATCAGATATTTGACTTCCGCAGTGTTAAAATTTTCTATGGCAATGGAAGAAGTTTTTTAAGCCTTTTAATCTGCCTGTAATTTTTAAAGTTTTTTTTTCATCCAAAACTCCACTACAATTCTCATATCTGGACTAGTGCTCCAACAACGGACTTGAATCTTTTGGATGGAAGTGAAAAGATGGGTAAAAAAAATGATCGTTCTATTACTGAGAAATGTTCTTCTCTTGAACACCGTCGTCGCCGTAAGCTCTTATGCCTATCATTGTTTTATCGATAGTTTCACAAATAATGCTCAGGTTGCATTCTTCCCCTCAAACAATCCAACATTAATACCCGTACTTCAAAGAATTCTCATCAGTTTACCCTTAAGCTCCATTTCAGACGAACTTTTAAGTATAGGAATTATTTCTTTAGCGGCACTACACGAATGTGAAACTCTCAAGCAAACTCAATATTTCCCATTCATTACAAAAGACATTCAAAACTAATGTGTGTGGGTATCACCTTTCTAATAACGTCTTCCCTTCTTAATTGCTTAGGGTTTTCCTAACCCCTTGAGTGCGAGTGCACAGTTAAAGAAAAAAAGGCTTTTCAACAATCATTCTACGTTCAAACGTACATAGCTCTCGATGAAAATATAAGCCCTTATTACTAAAGATGATTTCTCGGTGGACATCTTTATCATTTTTTGAAGTGCTCTAATTTTTCGCAATGTGACTGTAAAATGTTCACCACTTTTAGGTGAGTTTTGAAAACGTTAATGACTTGCTAAAGGGTGTATCCTTCTCAAATAACGAGTAATGATAACTTCAGAAGTGACGATAGACATTTTCTTTTTGTAAATAAAACGAAATAAAAGGTTTTGTTGCATTAAACTGCTTTATTACAGAAATATAGTGAAGTTCTGAGAAATTCGAATACATTTTCATTCGTTGCTCGCAGACCTTTAAACAGCAGAATTCTAATGAAAAAGCATAAACAGAAGTTAATCACTCATAATTACATAATTTACTTTAACAAAAAGTTTTTTTTTATTCTTTTCAACGAAACTCAAGATTGATTTATGCACGAGTTTGCAAAAACTACAAAATTTTAAAACAAAACATGTATTTCTCATGTAAAATGATTATTTGTACATTTAAATTTAAGAATTGCTGAGAAAGCTGACACCATTTAAGTTCAATTGACAAAATTTTATTTTTGTTGCAAAGCTGAGTTAAAAAAAAAGTCAACAAACAAAAGTATTTGTATTAGATTGCAATTTTTTGAGGTAACTTGATGTCAAGACAGATTGATGTGTCAATCTCACTTCCGTTATATTTTTGTATCTAATTTCAATAATTCTAGCTTTTAAAAGAAAATTGCCAAATAACGATTTACTTTTCAAAAACAGCACGTTTACTAGTTGAAATTTATATTTTATATTATGATATAATGGGTTCAACCACGTATTAAATACAAAAAAGAGGCTGGGATGCGACCCACACTGATAACTTCCCATCCCGTCTGCCGATTTGTCTTGCTTAAAAGTTTGTCTATATGTATCAATTTTTACCAAATTTGCGTACTATTTTTTGTAGATTTTATTTTTTTATGAAAAAACGGACTGTTGAATTTTTATAAAAAAAATTACTGAATATCGGAAACAATATTTTCTGTGAAATAAAATAAGTTTGAAGCCAATATTTGTAATTTTTGAAAAGCTGTTTGAGTCGGAAGTAAATTTTTACCAAGTTTTAGTATTGTTTTTTTTAGGTTTTTATTTTTTGTAAAAAAAACTGTCAATTCGATTTTTCTCAAAATTTTATCGAATGTTGAAATAAATATTTCTTATAAGTTAAAATTAGTCAGAAGCCGTTATCTCAAATTTTTGAAAAGATATTTGAGTCGAAAATCAATTTTTACCAACTTTTTTTAATTTTTTTTCGGTTTTTAATTTTTTGTAAAAAACCTGTCAATTCGATTTATTTCAAAATTTTACTGAATGTTGACAACAATATTTTTGAAAGATAAAAGTAGTTTAAAGCCAATAACTCAAAGTTTTGAAAAGATATTTAAGTCGAAAATCAATTTTTACCAACTTTTATTAATTTTTTTTTAGGTTTTTATTTTTTGTAAAAAAAACTGTCAATTAGATTTTTCTCAAAATTTTATCAGATGTCAAAAACATTATTCTTCATTGCACAAAATTGTTTTGGAGATGAAATCATATTTTAGTCGTAAAATTTTCGAGGTGACAATTTTTTTTTCAGTTTTTTTGATTTATAAAAAAACCGTTAATTGGATTTTTTCCAAAAATATAATTGTTTTGTATCACGTTACATTATATAATATAAAATTTAATTTAAGTCTCTAGCGTCATTGGTTCATGAGATATTTAGGTTTAACCAAAATGTTCACCTTTTTTTTAAACTGCTATGGTAAAAAAACCACCCACGCAATTTTCTTGAGAGCCCTTTCTGCATCTTTCTGCCTTATTATCTGTATAACAAAATTTATTTGAAGTCGATATCTCTTCTGGTTCTTGAGCTATGGACGACGAAAAAAACGTCGCGAACGTACGGACGTACGGACGTACAGACGTACGGACGTACGGACGTACGTACACACGCACGCACAGACATCTTTCTAAAAATCTTTTATTTCGACTCTAGGGACCTTGAAACGTCGAGAAATGTCAAAATTTTCAATTTGTCAAATCGGACCCATTACAATAACTTCCTATGGGAAGTTAAAAACACAGTTTTTGTACCTTTTTTTAAAAGTGTATTGTGATAATTTCTGATTTAAATTCGATTTATTCTATTTTTTAATGTACCTATCGGAAGCTATCAGACAACAAAATTTACAATATTCAATAGAAGCCATTAGCAAAATAAACTCAAAATTCTATTTGTCAATTTTGTTTGCAATCAAGTTAAAATAGTAGCCTTCCACAAAAAGGCTTTTTTTTTTTATAGATAATTATACAATCTCTCAAACAACACGAAAGGTGTTAGATTTATCGATAGTCCATTGTCCACTATAAACATGCCATTTATATTTTATAATCTCATAAACATTCACTTATAATTAACATCTTTTAATACAAGTTACTATAAACAACAACAATAAAATAAAAATAAATAAGAATTACACTTAGTATGTTTTATCTTTGATATAAAGCCGCCAATTTATAAATTGCTTACACATTCAATGAACACATACCCCACCCATTAAGGCCTTGACTACTAATTACCTCCTTAATCAACATAGAAGACAACATAATCACCCCCATTTCCAAGCAAAGCCAAGTCAAGACATAAGCAAAGCACCTGATCGTAAATAAATCTTAAGCGTTGAACCAAACGCCCTCAAAATCAATTGCAATTAATTTTCCATGTAACAAGCTTTTTCTTACCGTGCGTCGGTCTTAAGCATCGTAGATATCTTTTTTAAAAAGAACGTTGTTTTATATATTTCCAGACAAATTGAATTGTTAATAAGATTTTAGCCAAACTGCCAAAATCAGTGGCAGAAGCACATTTCAATTGAGATTTCAACGGAAGTACAAAATTATTTGAGGTGAACTCATCAATTTTAACCCAAACTTAGAAAGGTTAAACCATGTTAACACAAAATTATTAAACATTAACTAATTTTTTATGAAACATAATAACATAAGTGAAAGTTAGCAAAAATGTGGTTAAATTTGAAATTTGAAACAATAACCAAACAAAAAAGAAAAATGCTTATTCACGAGGAAGTAATCGCATTCATGTACAACGACGACGCTTTGGTAGGAATATTATTCGCGTGTAGTACAAGAAATTATGAGTAGGTAACCGCACTTGTGACAAGAAAACTGCCAATATGGTGACCTTTTTGGCCTTCAGATTGTAACGTGGCGGAATTTCGAATTTCATGGAGTGCCAGCTTGCACCATAAAAACAATATAAAAATGTATGTAATTGCCATTTGGAGGTGTGGTTAATAACATGGGTGATGATAAATATGCAGTGTGTAGTACTGCATGCAGTATGCATTGCATTGCATACTGCAACTTAATACTTACATATGTAGTATATGCATAAGTGCTTTAGCGGTAGCAGAAATTGGATTAAAAATTATGAAACACTATCGAAAAAATGCCGCCTGCTGCCTTTTATAGACTTTATTCGTAGATTGAATGGCAAAAGGTCATAATTACAATTATTGGCATTAATCAGAATGGTTGATGAATAAAAAAATTGAACTGAGTTGGAGTATAATTTTGTTTTTTGTTGTCTTTATATTTTAAATTAAAATTTGGGTAACACTTTTAATTACATAGGCGATAGGATCGATAGTCTAATGTTTGCACGATAAGAATAAATTAAAATTTTAAACTCACTTGGAAAATAAATATGTTTGGTTTGATTAAAATCAAATTGGTTTAATTATATTTTTCGTACGTATGTACATACCTGAAAAGAGAAAAAAAGATTGTTATATTTTATGATAATAACTTAATTATTGATAAACATTTTTTAAAACTATGTGATGAAAAATAATATGCATTTTGACAAACATAAAAACCACTGTAACAACCTTTAATAATAAGGAACTTAAATACAAATATTGATTTGGCGGTGCATTTATTTGCCATTAGTACTATTCATAAAATATGCCAAACTTACTTACTTACTTACTTAAGGTGGCGCTGCAGTCCTGTGTGAACTAGGGCCTCACCCAACAAACTTCTCCATCTAGCTCGGTGCCTAGCTAGATGTCTCCCGTTTCGCGATCCAAGTTGGGCGAGGTCACTTTCCACTTGTGGCAAACAGCATTTTAAATATCGAAACTTTCTTAAAAGCTATAATATCAAGACCTTCCTAATAGTAACCGTACAAAAAAGAAGTTAGAAAGTTTTTTAAGAAGATAATTTATCTGCAACAGCCACTCTCTGGGCACTTGACTGTGTGAGATCGATGTATTATTTTATTTAAAAGTCATGCGTGAGTTGACAATTTTTACAGGGACCTACAATTTTATGCCAACTCATGAAAAGATATGTGGTACATCAGAATATTGTGTCATATCTGTAAATTTCTCATGTCATAAAACCCCAGTTTAGGAGAAAATCCCTACGAGAATCGTTTGGCAATATTCTTCATTAACTTTAACTGCTCACTAGGCTTCCTCGATAGTGACGTTAATTCCAACGCAGATATGATCACAAACTTAATTCTTTGAGAAATGTGTATACCCAAAGAAAAGTAATGGTTTGATTCGAGCTGTAAAGAGGTTATTAGGATCGAGAACTGAATTTCCGGATTTACAAAGTCAACACCATTGAAGCAAACCGGAATAAGTTCAAAAAAGCTAGAAACACCAGTAATGGACATATTATTGCAAGATCAGACAAAACATACTACAATGTCCCAAAAGAAGTACAAATTTCTGTTCATCGTCGGTTCCTACGCTCATTTCAATGACAGTTCCTTGTGTAAGCTCGATTAATAAATCCAATTTACTTGCAGCACAGTAAACGATATTATGGGACGAATCTTCTTTAGCACCCGTACAGTTGCTAGAGTACTTAAAGATGTTGACATTCACAAACCCGCTGGCCCGGATAGTATCCCCCTATTGTTGTGAAGAGCTGTTTTTCAATGCTGCCAAGCTAATGCTCAAGCTTTTCCACCTGCCCTCTTTTACAGCTCTCTTTCCAAGTGGAATAAAAAAGCCTTTGTTAAGCATGTGTCTAAAGGTAAATCCCCCCTTCCCCTCTAACTGTCGTCCAATTACACGTACGTAAATTCTTTCCAAAGTCATGGAAAAGTCCTCCAAATAGTGGAAGAAATTTGAAGTCTATTTGGAGAAAGTAAGATTATTGCACTTGATATTTCAAAGGGATTTGAAAAGTTTGCCATAAAGCTCTTTTATCGAAAATGCGTGAAATTAGTATTGATAAGTCTCTTGTTTGTTGGCGTAAAAAATTACTTTTCCCTACCTTCAAGTAGTATTGGATGGGTTAAAATCTGAAATCTACAAAACAAACGCTGGTGTGCTTCAGGGCTCTGTATGGGCTCCAATACTGTTCATTTTATAAATGGTCTTCTTTTTCTTCCCATTTAATTGTTTCGCTGATATTTGATATTTGACCCAAAAACCGTGTTGAATTTAATGCTTCAAAAGCTCAATGCTGTCTACTGTCCCAAAAGCGTAACTTTCCCTCAATGCAAAATATGTTTTACCCCTTAATTTTTATATTACTAGGCTTTTATTCGTCCAAACCTTGAGTATAATTCTTATATCTGGGCTGGTGCCTCAATAACTTACTTGAATCTTTTGAAAAGAATTGAAAAAGAGCTATAAAAATGATAGGCAATTATTGTTCTATTACTGACATTTGCTAAACTTGAACACCGCAGCAAGATCTCATGTCTATCATTGTTATATCGATAGTTGTATAAAGAATGCTTTAGTGAAAAAGGCAGTTGCAATCCTCTCCTCAAACAATTCTATTGTAATACCCGTACTTCTAGGAATGCTCATCAGTTTATCCTTGAGCCCAAATTTGGACTTACTGTTAAGTATAGGAATTTTTTCATTAGCGGCTCTACACGAATCTAGAATGCTTTACCAGGCTCGATATTTCCGACTCATTACAATGTGAAGACATTCAAAATCAATGTGCATCGGCAAATCCCTTCTATTTCTTTCCTCCTTTCCTAATTACTAGCACAGTGTTTAATCATTATAAGGGTATTCGTAACCCTTTGAGTGCGCACAAAGGTACAAAATGGTACAAAAAATACTTATTAGTTTTCACTTTATTTGTAGGCTTTTATACTTTTTCAAACATATTTATTTACCAATCTTTCTTAAAACATCAAAACTTATTTCTCACATGGATACTAAAAAGCCAGCAAATTTGCTAACCACCTAGTACCTGCTAAACTCGTGACCCGCTTATACCAAAGTGTGTGCTGTTGACACAGGGATTTTCAATTTATAAAATTACAAAATAAAATACAATAAAAAAGATCCGTTATGGAACACCAAATGTAGTATTATTAAACAATAATATTAATGCATGACATAATCTCTAGCCCATACCATAGGGTGCAACCTCTAGCATATCATTATTATTGCATTGCGGGTATTGGTAACTTAAGAATTACAAATTATCCTCCAACTCTTTTCAAATAAAATGTAAATATTTGTTAGTTTTGTTTTTATTACTTAACAAATATAAATGTATATGTAGTGAGACAATGGCTAAAATTACAACTTAGCTAATAAAAGTTACTGCCTATATTGCCATCTGGTCTCTGTGGTCTCTGTTGTATGTACCTTAAATATTGCAAAATTATAATACCCAAATTGTATGAGATAGTCTGGGAGGTAGCGCTGAACGCTAAACCGTATTTTAACGTTTTCAAAATTAAAAAATATTTCAGAGGGAGTTGTACCTAACTGACTACAATTGAAAAATATGTTTTGAAGAAGAGTTTGTTAAAAAATGAATAAAATAATAATAATAATAAAATGGCCAAAAAGATCACCCTTGAGGTATGCCATGTAAAATATTAACAAAACAATAACTTTGTTTCATGTCCAAGTAAAAACATTGTTTATCATTCATAATTCTTACTGAAACTTAACAAAAATCATAAAGATACCAATTTTTAAAAAAGAAATCCAATCCGAATCCTCTGGCTGAAAGCCTATAGAGCCAAAAACATAATGGTATAGGAGTTTCAAATTGGTAACGACTTTCTTCAAATTGCTGGATTTTATCTTAGCTGATACAAGGTATATAAGAAATGGTAAATGGTCTAAAGAAAAATACAAAACCACTGCTCACAGACTATATGCCTAATACAAATTGTCTTAAGAGACCTTGAATAGCGATCACCACACCTTTAAACAAAATGTTTTTTTTTTCTGTTGTATGCCTTTTGTAATAAAACAAACATAAACAGTTGGATATTAAAATTAGAATTATTTAATCCTGCACTGCATATTGTGTTTATATGAAATATCAGAAGTATACTTTAAATGGTCTTATTCGAGAATTTACACACCCTCTTCTGATCACTCATGCTTTCAATATACCATATCTACACTTTACTCCGTCGCGTCGTCATCGTTGTCAAAAGAGTTTAAGTTACCTTAACTAGGTATGTTAAATAAATTTTAAATTGAGATTTCGTGCACTGCACTGCACATGAAGACCGCCAAAAGAGAGTGAAATAAAAAATAAAATACCATAAAATAAATAAACTGGAATACAGTACACATTGAGTTACTAGACCATGGTAATAGGTCATTACCACGAGAAGGCGGATACTCGGCTTTAAAAAAGCTTTTGTTATTCAACGAAAAAAGGGGAGCAATGCAAATTTCTGCAGAGTCTTAATAAAAGAAGACAATAATAATACGAGGAGCCATTTTTATACGATTCAATGAAGTTCTTTGAAAACGTTTTAGATGGCGGGCGGTTTGATTAATAATTATAAACAAATGTTAAGTCAAAAAGTGTATATTTTGAGAAATAAAGATAGAAAATTATTTTAAAAAATGCTAAAAGCAACCAAAAATTACCAATAAATTGTGTGATGATTTGTTAAAATAAAAATCTTTGTCTTTTAGATACAGTTTTAAATATTTTACTTAGTTTCTAAAAAATTCTCAATATTTTGATGTTTTGATCGAACCTCGAATTTAATACTTTCATAGATTTGAAAAATACATAGTGTAGCAAATTTTTAGTGCTTATTTGGATTTTTAACTTTTATTTTAAAATATCTTTTTTCAACGTTATTTTTGATATTATTTTAAATACTTGATATGATAGAATTATTAAGACGAAGCATTCGTTACAAGAACAAAAATCAATTTAAATCTTTTTTGAATTTTTCTGTTGCAAACCGTTTTACTATAAATGGTTCAATGCTACTTTAAGACTATTTTTTGAGACACTTGCAATCTATTATTTTGTGAAATATTATTAGTGTCTGAACTCCATTTCAAAGAAAGCGATTATAGATATGGAAAACGACTAAAAATTGTATCCAAAACTAGTTACTTCATGAATTAAGATAGTCTTAAAAAGCTTTGTAAAGGGTGTCCCAAAATTAACGCAAGATTTGAATTTGCCGCCATTTGTGCAGTAAAGTGTTGGCAACTCTGAAAAAAAAAGCAATTTGACAGCTAACAGTATAGGGTTATTAAAAATGGAGCGTTACACGAGAGAACAACGTGTCTTCATTATTAAAGAATATTTCAAAAATAGTGAAAGCTTGGCGGCTGCAGTTCGAAAATTTCATACAAAATATGGTCGGAATAGTGTTTTAACTTCGTCAACTGTGAAGAGATTAATTGAAAAATTCATGAAGACTGGATCCGTTGGAGACGCCAAACACACTGGTCGTCCAAAAACAAGCCGTTCAAATGTGAATGTCGAAGCAGTGCGTGAGAGTGTTGCTGACAATCCAGGAACCTCAATTCGACGTCGTGGACAAGAATTGCAAATTTTAAGAACCTCTCTACAGCGTATACTCACCAAAGATCTGTGTCTTCATGCTTACAAAATTCAATTAACACAACAATTGAAGCCTAATGACCATGGACAGAGAAGAGAGTTCGTTGAATGGATTATTGAACATCAACAAATGGACCCTGATTTTTCGAGCAAAATCATCCTAAGCGATGAAGCACATTTTCATCTTGATGGCTTTGTCAATCGCCAAAATTGCCGCATTTGGGGTTCGGAGAACATGTGATTGTCGAAAAACAAATGCATCCACAACGCGTGACTGTATGGTGTGGATTTTGGGCTGGAGGCATAATTGGGCCATATTTTTTTGAAAATGATACTGGTCAAGCAGTGACTGTTACTGGTGCTCGATATCGCGACATGATTACACAGTTCTTTCTGCCAAAATTGGATGATATTGATGTGTCCAATATGTGGTTTCAACAAGACGGTTCCACATGTCATACAGCCCGTGAAACAATTCAATTACTGCATGAGACATTTCCAGGTCGTGTACTCTCTCGTTTCGGTGATCAAAATTGGCCTCCTAGATCGTGTGATTTAACACCATTAGACTTCTTTTTATGGGGTTATTTGAAATCACAAGTCTATGTCAACAAGCCCACAACCACCCGTGCATTAACGGAGGAGATTCAACGCTGCATCAACGAAATTCAGCCACATTTATGCAGAATGGTCATGGAAAATTTCAACAAAAGAGTGCGCATGTGCATGCAAAGCCGTGGAGGCCATTTGTCCGATGTGTTATTCCATACATAACCCTATCCTATGTACTTTACGAGTCAATAAAAATATAACTGTCAAAAGACTAAAAACGGCGTTTTCTATTTAATTCAAATCATGCGTTAATTTTGGGACACCCTTTATATGTGCTGATTTAAATTTTAAAAATCAATATCAAAATAACCTTACGTTTTAGAGTAATTTCGAAGTCGATCTTGAATTAAGGCTATCAAAACCGATTAAAAAAAATGCAATTTGATTGTCAGGAACAACACTTTGTCTACCAGTGTTATAAAGCTCTATAATCTCCGAGGCATCTTTTCAACAAGTTTTTTTTGTTAAAGACGGGGGTGTTGTTCTTCCAAATTTTGGTGACTTTCTCTTTCAATACATTCTTGTAGTTTGGGTTGCAGTTCTGGAACCTTTGCGTGATTTCTTTTCAAAATGTTTCAATAGTATTTAGGTCCATTGACAGAGTTGGGGCCTTGAGCTCTCTCTCATAACGAATTGTAAAGAAACGTTACACTTCTTCTCTTTCACCCCGAACCTAAAATAATTAAACATAACACCAGCCGATGGAGTAAGCACGAGGCTCTGACATTTTATTCACATATAAAGATACTGAGGAAATACAGGGTTTTTCAATATGAGCGCTACAATAGTAGAGCGATAGGGACATCAAACGACGCCATATTTCTTGACGCTCTTTTGACATTTCTCTTCAATAAGGTTTGCCTTATACATACGAGCCAACAACGAGTCGAAATTATTAAAATTTACTACCGAAATTTGGAGTTAGTGGCCTCAACGTTAAGAGCACTACCTCCAATTTATGGCTGAATCACAAACACACTTCAGCTTCAGCTTCGTCTGCGTTACGGTGGGCCTGCTTCGAGGTTGCTTTGAATGACATTTTTATTATTTCATCCCTCCAAAGAGCAAATATTTTGTTTGTTGACATTTTTTTACAGCTGTTAAGCTGTCAGACAAACAAATATTCAGATAATTGAACTAGAGCTTCCGTTTGGAGTCATATTACGTTACATTACGTTCTTTTCCTTACGATTGTCAAATGAAACGTGAGCTCGAAGCTCCATTGTGATAGCGCATGCATTGAATTCCTATGGCTGAACTCGTAAACGTCAGGCGAAGCCGAAGCCGAAGCTGAAGAGTGTTTGTGATTCAGCCATTATGGTCGTCATAATCGTCTTAGAAGATTAACCATTGAGCGTCTAGTGGACAAATTTGAATCCACAGGCACAGTACAAAATGTTCCCGTACCAGTGAGACAAAGAAGTGCCCGTAGTGTCGAGAACATTGCTGCCGCTGAAGCTTCAGTTGCAGAAAGCCTAAATGTGTCTCTCACACGTCTCTCGTTCTCAAGCGTTGGGCCTTGGACTTCTCTTAAAAAAACTTTTGTAGCGCTCTTATTGAAAAACCCGATATATATGATATAGCTTTTGCCATTCACCTACTTTCAATTCACAGTGACTTTTCCCGAAATATTTCATATATACATAGATGTGAAATTTCTCTAGCAATTGGTCTTTTTCTCTTACTTAGATTGGGTACTCATCTTGTGTACATTTAAATTAAAGTATTCCCGAAAACAGTTAGTACCTCGAGGACAGGACCGTCTCGCAATTTTCGGGTCCCGAAATATCTTTTTCCTTCCTCCCGACTATTACAGTATTACACCATCCACTTTATTTTTAAGTGTGTAACAGAAAAGGCTAAGGCCAACCGATTATTCTGTAGTTTGCTGCTAGGGACAGGGAACTCAAACTCAATCCCAACCGATTATTCCGTGATTACTGATTAAAAGAACCTCCAACAATTTATCCAGCACATTGTGAAAAGACCACTAAAATATCCATTGAAGGGAAAACTTATTTTAATGAAAATTTTATAATTCGAATGTGTTATTGAACTTTATCCCTAATTTGACAGATGAAGTTTCAACAAAATAGAAGTTATCAACTATACAAATTCAGAATTGCCTATTTGAAGACCATCTACTAAATTTGCAAAGCTTTGCTCCTAATCTCACGTTCAAGTTTTCAATTTTGTTAAAACAACTCAAATTTCTAAGAAGACTAAATATTATTATGAAATAAAACCTACACCAAATAAGTTCCTATATCCTATGGCGAATGTAGTCTTAAGGTACTTAAATTCTTATTTAATGGTATTCTCCAAATGAAAAAGTAAAAGATGCAGGCGACTTCCCGTTCAATTATTTTCTCTGGAATAAAGAAATGATTTTTTCATGCTATCTTCACCTTTTTACTTAAACTTATGTTTAAGAGTAATAAGACCAACTGCTGAAAACTCGTCTTATTTCACGAAACCAAAAAATTTGGTTTCTTAGAAGAATGTTTATTCAATTTCATTCTCAGCTTTTAATAAACTTAGCCATCGATGGCATCAAAAAGAATATGTATACGTTCCTTTTCAAATCCTTGTTAAACCAGGATCATTTTCTCTTATATGAAATTCCAAAACAAAGAAATGAACAAGCTGTATTTGTGAATTTTTTTCAAAACTATCAGCAATCACATTTTATTGTTCTAATTCCAGATCAACTTGTAACTGATAACACTCTCTCAGCTGTATTGTTAGCAGTGTTATAGGTACGAGTACCTATGGTCAAATACGCCATAAACATAAACATATTTCAATAGAACTCTCTGACAGAAAGTCATGTTCGTAATGGAATTCAAAACCATGTTGACCATGATTGTAATATTGATAGCATAATTCGTTCTAAGAACGACCCACCTCCCAAACAAAATAAAACAATCCTAACAAAACAAATGATATCGGACATATTCTTCGAGCACCTAGATATTTTATTTGTTCAAGCTCATACCATGCTTAGGAGTATATAATGTTTGCTATAGACGTAAGTTTAAAATAAAGTATACAAAAGTTATAAGAGGTATGTGGTGCTTGGCGAAGCTGTCTTTCACCTCGTTTCCAGTATTCCAAAGAGTCTTTAGTCGCCATAATTCAGTCGCACAAATTGGAACCACTCCTTTACCACGCGTAGTTCATATGAAGCTATACCTATGATCTACGTATAAAGTCTACACTCTATACTCACACTCACTCGGTCCCGATAGATAGAGTCATTTAAATAAATATTTACAATGCCTTTAAGGCGCTTGGGTGCTGAGCTGATTGTGAGTTGAAGCTCAAGCTGAAGCCACCCCATGTCGCCATCGTTTCCTCTAGATACCGCACAAAATTAACACCTCAAAGTCGTCTTCGTGATACACTTTACCTTAGAAAACTTAACATTTGCAACATCTGCTTCATTTCTACGCTGGGGCTATGCTACGCTACAGATAAAGGTGAGGTAGGTAAGGTTTGTACATATATGAAGATATTATAGGGAAATATATGTTTTTGGAAAACTAACAGCACCACACCGAAGAATATTGGTGGTGATATTTCGGTCTTTGAATTTGGTTTACAGAGGCGTTTTTATTCCACCCACGTTAGATTTGCGCATTCAATATCAGCCTCAGTCAGCCTCCGTCCGTCAGCCCCAGCCTGCTGGCTTGAGCTAGCTTTGAGGTATTCAGCAAAGTGCAACATTATTCAAGTGCAGTATGATATTGTTCATATATGCAACTTAGGTACATAATCGGGAACACGTTCTGCATGTTAATGGGTTTATCTATCGCTAAGCTAGCGCTGTTTCGAATGGCGCGCATTATTTCTTTGGAATTGAAAAATTTGCATTTAATTTGTATGGATTACTGTTTTTGTTGTTTTCCTGGCTCTCTTTTATTTGTTTGTTTAGTTTGTTTTGTGACAGATATAATCTTAATCCTTGTTTTTTTTTTATTTGTTTTATGTTAATTGAGGAATTTAAAATTAGAATTTGAAGAAACAATAGACAAAGTTTTAAAACGGAGTCCAGATGTTATCGGGGGTGGTGTACAACACAAGTAATTCTGGGAAATTGGATGCTTAACATGGTGGTAATATGAGACGACACGATTGGTAATAAGATAAATTAAATCCACAGCTGTAGGATGCAAGTTGTAGAAGTTTATGTTGCATCGAAAATTAAAATTGATTGTTGAAAATATTTTACTGAAATACCGACTCCTTCTGTCATTATATCGTAGCCGATTTTTCGTGCCACTTTTGCAGACACCAAACCTGTTGTTATGTTAAATCTAATTCATTTGTAATAATATCCAATTTTGACTTTCAAATATTGTTTGACACTTTAGCTACGTGTCTTATATGATTATACGTCCCTGATAAATCTCTATCCCACTTAGTGGACTTTGAATTGTTTAATTCAATAATAGATTTTAAACTAACCCCTGAAAGTTAAATATTCCACAATTGTTCAGGATTTTCCAATAAGAGGTTTCATTTTTATATTTAAAAATCGAGTGTTTTTTGATTTTTATGGATTTTTATTTGTATGTACAGGAGAAAGTATATTATTTACAACGTTAAAAAATAGTGGCCAAATGGTCTCAAGGACTATGTCACATCCTTTTCATATAATTCTGCATGCATTTGAGAATAAAGGTCCTTGATAACTTAACAAATTCCATTAACATACATCCGTCTACTTAACAACTACACAAATAGAGGGCTATTGAAAATGATACTTCTTATTGGATAACCCTTTATGCTTTACTTATGTCCTCAGACCTATGAAGTACATAGGTGTTCCCTAGCGGGACAAAGGGCCTCAAAAACTCCTACGTTCCATTGTGTGCGATTTCTGGCCATGGTTTTGAGCTGCCTCCAGTTCTTCTCCAAACTTGACGGGCCAGAAAGCCCGTAAAAACTTGCATATTAATGAATGTCTGCAGTTTCCTGGTAATCGTTGCTGGTATTGTGCATATAACTGTACTGATTCGACGTTTAAGTGGAACAGTCTTAGCTTTGTCTTCAAGCTGAGAGATTTTTCAGTCCAAACATTGGACAACATAAATAAATTTCTAACTCCGCGATGTTTTAGAGAGAGGATAAGTGAGGCGGTTCCTCCGTTTCTTGTCTAGGTCACCTGCAGCATATCACTGATCAACAGTAAGAAAAGACTTAGTGACAATATGCAACCCTGCCTGACTGCACTCTGGACTTCAAACTCCTCTGATAACTTTTCTCCTTAGAAAACGTAGTATTCAGATCCATAATAAGTCGCCTTAATAATAAACATGAACTTATCCGCTGTCAAAAGCCTTCTCAAAATCGATTAACAGCAGGTGAAGTATTGATCGATATTTGATGCACTGTTCGATGGCGATCCGCAGCGTGTTGATGTAATTAATGGAGAAGGATCCATTGCGGAATCCTGCTTGTCCAGCATCGAGTATTGCTTCAAGGTGTTCTCACACAATTTCTAAGATTATCTTCGCTATTATTTTGGCAACTGCAAGCAAAACGCAAATACCTCTCCCGTTTTCGCACTTCATCAGGTCTCCTTTTTTTGAAAACTTGACAATCATTCCCTTTTTCCACTCTTCGGGAAAGTGTTCAGACACCCATGGTGCTCTTATAAGCGGTTGCAGCATTTCACTTGATGAACTTGGCGTTGCTTGTTCTGGGGAAAAGCCGTCTAGCCCAACCGCTTTGCTGATTTTGAGTGGCAATTCAGAAGATGTCAATTCCACTTTGCTGTCGAATGCATGGTTTAAAACCAAAGCATAATATTCCTTCTATCTTCTAAGCTGATCCTCATCCGAGATCAACAAGGAACCGTCTATATCTTTCACATGGTGTTGTTTCGAGCTCTGAACACCTGCGATTTCTTTGGTTTCTTATAATAGGTTCTGCTGCCGCACTTATTTTGGGCTTCTTCTGCTTCTTAAGCCAAAGCGTTGGTGTGATTGGGCTTAACACGTTTTTATCTTTATCTTTATATTTATCTTTATTGTAGCATCAATGTTATAATATTTTTTTCTTAAACTAATTTGCACAATTTACAGAGACATGGTATAAGGCTACCTTATTACTGTCAATATTATAATTATTACATCAATCAACCAAGAATACAAAAAGAAATAATATTGAAGGAAAAGCTAGATAAAAACCTTCATATAAAACAATAAGAAAATGGAAGGAAAGAAAGGTGGGCGGTGAAAAAAAAAAAACAAAAGATTCAAACCAAGCTTAAAGTCTTACAACAAGTCAGTAAAAATATATAGAATATAGATATAGAACAGAAAGAATAAATTAATTAAAATAATTAAAATAAATACATCAATGAATAAATAAATAAGTAAGAAGATAAATAAATAAATAAAATGCACGACTGGGTCGCACGAACTTGCTCCTTTATGCAAAGAGTCTGTTTAAAAAAGCACCTATATAAAAAGGACAACTCATCCCGGAAATGAATTGGTATTTACAATAGTTATAGTTATAAACAATACATACATATATACCAAATGCATTATCTAATTTGGATAAAAGATGGAATCAGCCCTATCATGAATTTCATCGTAGTCGGAATTTTTACGAATCCCGAAAAACTGTATCATGAAATCCGTTCGTAATGCAAAATTGTATGAGATTTTCCACTACGAACGGATTTCATGATACAGTTTTTCGGGATTCGTAAAAATTTCCGATTACGATGGAATTCATGATAGGGCTGAATATAATAAAAGTTTTGTCAATGTAATGCGCTCTTTCGGGCTCACGCACAGGATTTGATCTGGTGAGATGGGAGGGGGTTACATTTAATACAGTTAAAATAATTAAAAAAAAAATATTTTAAGATTCAAAATTTTACCTGAAAAGTAAGTTTTTCTTCAAAAATTTAGATGCCATTTTATAAATCAAAAAACCCTTGATTTTTAAAATTTTTTTTTTGAAAATCGTTAGAGCGGTTTTTTTTTAAATTAATTTTTTATATATAAAATTTTTAAATTTTGTTCTAAAAATATTTTTGGTATGCAGTTGTTTAGTGATTGTAAATATACGCTCTACATTTGAATTTCGTAAAAAAATGTTGACCCGTTTTTGAGATATAGAATTTTGAAAAAAAAAAATTTAATATTTTTTTAAAAATCCAAACAATACAAAATTTCACTTTTGATAATCAAATATTGTTAAGGCAATATAAGAGCTTATTCAGAAAAAAAATTATTGAAATCGGTTGATAAGTTGCTGAGAAAATTAAGAAACAAAATAACGGTTCTATGAGCGGTACCTTTCCTGAGCAATACAAAAATATGTTTTTCTTATGAAAAGAAGCCAAGTTTAAAAATAAAATTTTAGAGAAAATTTAAAAAAAATCTATCGGTTTGTTTTTGAGAAAATTTGAATTTTCGTTTTTTGGCCAAAAAAATTGTATGGGGGCCACTGTTAGTTTTGGTCTTAAAAAAAAAATGAAAAAAACGCCTAACGCGAATCTGCTGAAAACCTTAACTTCCAAGTTTGAACTCAATCGACCCAATGGTTTAGGCTGTAGGAGCGTGGACAGACAGACAAAACAGACCGGACGGAATCGCGGGACCCACTTTTTTCGACTTCTCTACCATCGTAATATCATGTTTGATTAAAATCTCGAGTTCGAAATTTTGCACGAATGCAAAACTTGCCATATAGTTCCTATATGTCGCAAGTAAAAAAATAATTTAGTAATTAAATAAATAATAACAATAACAACAGAATAACAATAGAACAGAAAAGAGTAAATAAAATAAAATAATTTTAAATAAATACATCAATAAATAAATAAATAAATAAATAGACAAACAAATAAATATATCGGGTGATTTTTTTGAGGTTAGGATTTTCATGCATTAGTATTTGACAGATCACGCGGGATTTCAGACATGGTGTCAAAGAGAAAGATGCTCAGTATGCTTTGACATTTCATCATGAATAGACTTACTAACGAGCAACGCTTGCAAATCATCTGCCACAACGTCGAATTTTCAGTGAATGGGCCCTAGAAAAGTTGGCAGAAAATCCGCTTTTTTATCGACAAATTTTGTTCAGCGATGAGGCTCATTTCTGGTTGAATGGCTACGTAAATAAGCAAAATTGCCGCATTTGGAGTGAAGAGCAACCAGAAGCCGTTCAAGAACTGCCCATGCATCCCGAAAAATGCACTGTTTGGTGTGATTTGTACGCTGGTGGAATCATTGGACCGTATTTTTTCAAAGATGCTGTTGGACGCAACGTTACGGTGAATGGCGATCGCTATCGTTCAATGCTAACAAACTTTTTGTTGCCAAAAATGGAAGAACTGAACTTGGTTGAGATGTGGTTTCAACAAGATGGCGCTACATGCCACACAGCTCGAGATTCTATGGCCATTTTGAGGGAAAACTTCGGAGAACAATTCATCTCAAGGAATGGACCGGTAAGTTGGCCACCAAGATCATGCGATTTGACGCCTTTAGACTATTTTTTGTGGGGCTACGTCAAGTCTAAAGTCTACACAAATAAGCCAGCAACTATTCCAGCTTTGGAAGACAACATTTCCGAAGAAATTCGGGCTATTCCGGCCGAAATGCTCGAAAAAGTTACCCAAAATTGGACTTTCCGAATGGACCACCTAAGACGCAGCCGCGGTCAACATTTAAATGAAATTATCTTCAAAAAGTAAATGTCATGGACCAATCTAACGTTTCAAATAAAGAATCGATGAGATTTTGCAAATTTTTTGCGTTTTTTTTTTAAAAAAAAGTTCTCAAGCTCTTAAAAAATCACCCGATATATTTAAATAAATAAACGAATAGACAATTAATTAAATAAATAATAATAAATAAATATATAAATAAATATAGTAAAAAGTCAGTCAAGCTAGGTTTGAAATCAAGGTATTATCAGACATAATACATGATGCAAGATATCGCTCATTAAGTTTGGCAATTCTTACTGATACCATATCCATAGCTAAAATGGAATCAAGTTCATTAATTGAAAATGACCATGGAAGTTTCAGAATCATTTTCAGAATGTTATTTTGAGCTATCTGCAGCCGTCGTATATTAGAGATTGCACAATTACCCCATAATGGTGAACCATAGTACATGATAGCTTGGAAAACAACTTTGTATATTAGAAGCTTTTTATCGGTGCTAAGCATTGATTTGCGGTTAATGAAAGGATAAAGAATTTTAACTGTATGATTTATTTTCTGAATCGTTTTTTGTATATGTAAGCCAAATGTTAATGTTTTATCTAAATGCACTCCGAGATATTTTGCATCAGATTTCCAATCTATACTTGTGCCATCCATAATAAGATTATTACTTGGTAAAAAGCAGGCTTTTCTTTTTCGAGTGAAAAAGATTGCCTGTGTTTTTAAAGCATTGATTCTTATTTTCCAGTCATGGAAGTAGCTTTGTATAACATTTAGACTAGATTGGAGATTAGTTTCGATTATGAAACCAACTGAATCCGAAGAGAAAATGCAAGTATCATCAGCGAAAATTGCTGTTTTACAAAAAGGAAGTAATGGAAAATCGGAAGTAAATATTGAGTATAGAATTGGGCCTAAAACTGATCCTTGTGGCACACCGGCCGTTATATTATATTTTTCAGAAAACCAGTTATTGACTGAAACCTTAAATTTCCTCTGAAGTAAAAATGATTGAATAATTTTTAGTAAAAACACTGGGAAGTTGAGTATCAACAACTTGTGTAAAAGCGCATTATGCCAGACCGTGTCGAATGCTTTTTCGACATCAAGAATTACCATACCTGTACTTTTACCAGACCTTAAGTTACTTTTTATGTGTTTAGTAATCCTATGTACTTGATGGATTGTACTGTGATGCAATCTGAAGCCGAACTGCTCGTTTGGTAAAATGTTATTATTCGTTAAGTGTGAATTTATTCTAGCTTTAATAACTTGTTCAAAACATTTACTAATTGAACTCAACAAACTAATGGGTCTGTAACTATTAGGTAGATTAGCATTTTTACCCGGTATTATCTTGGCAATTTTCTAATTGTTTGGAAAATAGCCAATTTTAAGACATTTATTAAATAACACTTGCAAGTATTTTAAACCTAATGTTGGTAAGTTTTTCAAATATATATTTTTAATGCCATCAAAACCAGCTGATTTCCTTGCTTTAAGATTTTGAAGTATACCTTTGATATCTTCCAGTGAAATCTCATTTTGGAGGTCATTTATAATTATAGGTGTTGAGTTAATTGAGTCAATTGAGTTGCTGACAATTGATTCAATAATGTTATTGGTCATATTGTTAGTGGCCATATGGGTTTCAGAAAATGTTTATGCTAAAACATTTGATTTTTCATTGTTCGTGATTAGAACGTTGTTACCTACTTTAAAAGCAGGAATGTGGGTGTTTTTCTTTTTTATGATTTTAACCACACTCCAGAAGGGCTTACTTCCCTTATCTAAACCCGCAAGTTTTCGATTCCAAGATCGATTCCTATGGTGCCAGATTTCATCTTTTATAATTATGTTGAGTGTTTTTACTGCAACGAGTAAGTTAAGTTCTCGGTTTCCTAGCCATTTTCTTTTAACGAAATTTCGATGTTTTATCAGATTTATTATATGATTTGGTAGTAAGTTTATGCTCCCAGAACTAACTACTCTTTTGGGAACTGATTTGTCTATGCTTTCATGAACAGCATTCGTGAAAAACGTGATACTTTGATCAATATCAGATACATCGGAAAATTCGTTTAAAGTTGTGAGATTTGACAATTTTGTACTTACTTCACGTTTGTATTTAACCCTATCAGCTTTTTTCATATCTAAAATTTCAGTTTTATTTTCTAAAGGTGATGAAAAAGAATTAATTATCACTGGAACATGATCCGAACCTAGTTCTTTTAAGATCATAGGCTGGTCAAAAAGATTGGCCATATTAGTAAGAAATAAGTCTAATGTTGACGGATTTGATCTGCGATTAGATGGGTAGTAAGTAGGATGTGGAGGAAACATAATGTTAAATGGGTGCCTACAGTGAAGATTATCAAGAATATTTCCCCATGCATTTGCACGCAAGCAACCTCAATTCCTATGTCTGCAATTAAAATCGCCACCAATCAGCTTAACACGTTTTATACCTCTTCCATCTATAATTTTTTGATAAACAGTAAAAACATGACTTGTATCAATTCAAATAACGAAAAAGAAATAAATCAAAGTGTCTCATAAGTTAATTATGCACTTTTGATCCTTGGACATTATGACTTCACTTCGATAATATCAGCTTACTATTCTACTTTATTAATCTTTATTTCTTCATACATAGTTATTTCTAATCCAATACCTGAACTATTCAAATTATTAAAGCATTAAATAAATTAAAGAAGCGACTGTTTTATGCAATTTGTAGTCAGTTCTTGTCAATTTTAGCTTACGTGTTTTTTTAATCGTTTTTAAACGTTTTAAACTATTAAAACCCATATCATTATATTTTATTGCTGAGAATGCATTTTGAATAATAAATTCTTCGTGGAATAATAATAATTGTTCTATAGATTTCATAACAAAGGAAAAAGGTGTTGGTTTTATTTTATTGAAAAAAAAAAATAAACAATTACGTTTTATTTTCGCTTTGATTATGGCTCAAATCCAGATAAGATTTTATATAAAAAGTCAAAAGAGAAAGAAATTAATATTTAAAGATTTTTTACGAGGCAGTCGTAGGTGGTAACGCCTTTGGCATCATCGCATCAGATTGCAAAAATAAAAGCTTTTGTTCTCTGAATTTACTTTTTAGATGAATTATTTTTAAAAATACTGATTCGAAAATTATGTTTTCAAAGGTGTTAAAATGGATGACTTCATTATTATTATAATGTATGTAAAATATCAGAATTAACTAGTATTACTTTTACATTTTTCAAATATGTAGTTTTTGAAAAGGGTTCTTAAGAAATTTAAAGGTTTAAATGGATATGGATACGAAATGAATGAGTAATAAATCAGAAATAATACGAGTAAGACACCATTAAGTGGGTCTTGAGACATTTGGATTATTCCAGAAAGAAAAAATCTTTAAAGTGTTTAAAAGATTAATTTGCTGTTAGCACGAATATTTTAGTTGACAAAATTTTATGTGACATATTTTAACAAAGAAAATTTGCAAAAATACAATCTGATAAAAAAGTGAGTATACGCCCAAGTGCACCACTGAAACCGTCTTTTAACAACTTCTTGTGAAGTTAAGTCATTTGTTTGAGACTTCATATAAGACTAACTCTGGTGTACCCTGATCTATATTGATATTTATTGCGCTGTTAGTACTAATGAGAGAAATTTATTGTACATAGATTTGTCTTTATATTTAGAAGAATACCAAAGTTTTCCAATAAGAGGTTTCATTTTGATAAGTCCCTTTTTTGGGCAGCTATTAGTTTTAAAGCTGTAATATTTGGATATTTTACGAAAAATCACTACGCAATTACAATCAACTATAATTGTTACAACAGCATTGGAGTTATAATTCTTTTTTCTATTAAAATGAAACCTCTTATTGGAAAATTTCCACTGTTGAATAGAGTGCCGTCTTATACAATGTTTTTTTTTAACTCTTCCTACTAACTTAACTTTTCCTAAAATTCCTATCTGATGGTGTATTTCCTAATGGACCACCCAGATAAAATATAAATTACCAAAGCGCAATCAATTAACAAAGACAAAAAACTCTACCATCTACTTTTAGCCATGTTAAAGTTTCCATGACAATGATGTAAAAAGCCTTAAGGTTTTTTTAAACCCCTATACTCTTACCTATACTATCGCAGATTTGTGTAAGATTAATTTTTTAACAAATTGCCATGAAACTGAAAGTAAATATCACTGACATGGATAGGATAGGTAAGGTAGTTCAGTACCCGCCTTTTATGTACCTACAAACAAAACCAAACAAACATCAATCAATTCCAAATCATATTCCATCCGCAACATATCGACATGCCATTCACTTTGGCGGACGGCGGACGGCGCGTCCCTATGGACATCGACATTGGACTTCCACAAAAAAAATGAAAACCATACTGCATGCAATGCACGATATACCTCGATACCTCGATATACCTTACATTGTATGTCGAAAGTTGAAAGTGACCAACTCATATTTGAAAGAAGTCGATTGCATGTTTTTTACGGCTTGCAACTCCACAAAATTCATCCAAACATCCACATTGATTGCATCTGAAGCGGAAATTTCATGACTGTAGGAATCAACAACTTTAACAACATTCACCGCCATCCCCAGCCCAGGTAGTGTGTCAATAAACAAAAACAAAATATAAACCGGCAATCAAAATCTGAAAGCACACTCTTGAGGCTCACTCACAAGCCAAGCCAGCGCTGGTGAGTAGCACAGAGCTACCACCTTCTCTTCGCCGCTCCAGACCAAAAAGCCCACTGATTCAAATCAAATAAATCACAAAAAAGCAACAACAAAAGCCTAAAATAAGGCGGAGGAAAGCCTACTCCGCCTATAGGTATCTAGGTACACGAGACGAGTATATATGACTCTTGGAATCGAAAGTGTCGCATTGTCCGTCCGCTGCCGGTTCGAACCGAAGACCCAAGCTATTCAACTTTCCAATTTATATTATTTTTGTTGGTTAGATGTGTAAGGAGACGGTGGGGTGGTCAGGCAGTCATGGCCTGGTTGAAGCGGACCACCTTATCGGCCCGCATTTCTCAATCAAATCAACATAATGTTGAACAGAAATAAATTGGCCAACCGTCCAGCTACAGCACAGCAGCAGCAGCAGCGCTTCCTTTCAACTTTAGAGCTAAGCTCATTAGAAGTTCCTTCCTTTACCTAAAAGTAACCTTAGAGCTCAACGGATTTCACCCAGTTCTCTGATGGTGTATATTGTGTGAGCCATCGTTACGTTTGTGGTTGGTGCGCTTGCGTTTCCACTTATAATGTGACGGTAGCTCGTAAAGTACCGTAACCTACGATAATTGAGTAGAGAAAGAGTAGAAATCCCGTTATTGATAATAAAGCGGTACCCACAGCATAGCAGCAGCCGGTTGCCGCAGTTGCCAGTTGCCATGCTGAATTCTGATGCTGATGCTGATGCCGATGCTGCCATGCCACCGCGTCGTCGTCGCTCGTAGCTCGTCGCCATTGCTTCAAATGCACAACTGCATACCTAATGGCCGACTGGTCGGTCGGTCGGTGGTGCAGTGAGTAGTAAGTAGTGAATAGTGAGAGCCTTGTCCAATGTACGTGACCTCAATTCCGGGCTAGACTGTGCCTGGCCTGAAAGCCTGATGGTGCAGCCACCATTGGACTTCCTCCCGCTCTTGACAACGAGAAAAATATTCTTCCGTTTTTGATTTATCGCCATTTGGCAGCTTTGTGCTCTGCTCTGCGAATTGTGAGAGTAGTGAGGAGGAGGTATGTTTAGAAATGTCTCTGGAAACCGAATCCATGGCATCTGGGGGCCTAGTTATTGTGCTCACTGCTCATACAGCCAGGGCTAGTATCAGCTCAACAGTTGTTTCGGTTTTGGAATTGGAAACGTTCGTCCGTCTGTACGTCTGTTTGTCGAATCAAGCTGCAGTTGTTTGAATTTAATGTCTGCCGTGTGCACGTTTAATGTACTTTTTAATGGCTTCATTCAATTTTTGTTAAAGGTACATTGCGCGCAGTCGCAGTCGCAGTTGGCTTGGTTTGGTTTTTTGGCTTGGTATCTACGACCGGCACAGAATATCGATTGATTAGAATTGTTGACCATTTTGTTCCTTCATTCGAAGACGACCAACGAAGACCTGAAATGATGTTGGTCATAGAACGAGTTGCGGTTAGTTGGATGGATTGGAAGCTTAATCAATGACTACGAAAGTGCCAATTTGGCGACGACTGACGACGAACTTCTACAGCGAAGACGACGATCTCAGATCGAAATTATTTTCGTTGATTGAGATGCTTTGGATGACCAATTTAACTATGGATTTGTGTGCTTTTATTAGGTTGGCCAAGCCATCAGACATTATGAGGCTCGGGATGATCGAGAAAAATGCAAACTCTACTTACCGACGACGATGATGACCGACTGACGCCGCTACCGCCGCCACCGTGCCGAGGGAGAGTCCGACATAGTCTTTCGTTTTTTTTTTTTTTAATGACTCCCATCTTGTAGAGCAATCCCAATTAGGAATGTCTTCTATAGGTACAATGGTTGCGGTATTCTCGAACTAGCATATAACTTTACAATTGTAATAAAAGAATGTTTATGAATTTCATTTAATCATGCAACCCAGCTGCTGTTGCCAATGCCGTCTATTGAATTGGTCAAGACAAACATTCAGTTATTGCGGGTTTGGGTGAGTCGATTTTAATGAGAGCTTGAATTCCTCAAATATAACAAAACATAGCAGAAGTTATTTATTTATAATTTGAATGAATTCGAGAATTCGAAGAACACAAAAATTATAATGATTAGATCTTGAATTTTGTAAATTTATAGATTTACTGAGTCTTGAAGTTAGAAGTTTCATTTAAAGTAAAATAATAAAACTTCAACTCTTAGCATGCTATTAAATTTTTAAATCTCAAGGTATTGGTAAAATTAAACCTTAAAAGAAGCCTTGAAATTAGGCTTTAAGCCAATATTTTGTGTGTGTAAAGGTGGCGATAGACGAAACGTATGTAGAAGATTAGATTTAATTTGCTAAGAAAAGAATCCATAGACCCAGAACTTAAAAATTAGTCTACTTACAAATCTTGGTAATATTTCCTTAAGATAATAGAAATTTCCTTAATATAACAGACTAGCGGCCCGTCCCGGCTTCGCACGGGTAGACATAAATAGGTACAGAATTATTAAAATCGGTCCAGTACTTTTTGAGTTTATTCGTTACATACAAAAATACAAATATTTCCCCTTTATAGTATTAGTGAAGATTTATAAAAGTTTTTGTATAGGAAAACAATAGAGTTTTAAAAATGAATGGAGATGGTAGATCAAGTTTTTAGTTGGGACCGATTTCTAAACATCTTCATTTCAGGATGAATTAAACTTAAGTGAAAAAACGATATTTAATATAAGTTCAAAAGTCTTTTCCTATAGTTGTTTTTCTCATTCCACCTAAGCTGGGAAATCGCCAGAGCAATCTTTTCTAAATAAAAGAAGATCAGAAGAGAACTAATTTCTATTCTGCTTATTTAGGTACTCATAAAGTGATACCAACCATAATAGATACAACCAAGGACTCTATCGTTTTGATAGAACCTCTCGCTAGATTTTTCGAAGGCCAATAATTGTCAATATTATGACCATCTGCAGTTTCGAGGAAATTTTGGTGAAGTTTACGATTAGTTTTATTTAGTGGCGTATCAAACATTGCTACGGTTTTCTTTGGTTATGTCAATGTGTTTATTGATCCAAGGAAGGGTTACCGCTTTAGCTGCCTGATTAAATGCAAACTCACTTCAGCAATGTTGTACCATGTTCTGACTTTGTGACAGTGAAGGAAATAAGAACAATGATATGAAGCAACTTTAGAGAATTCAGTTACTCCAGCTTGAAAATACTTTTGAATGAAATCAGGGTTGCCATATGTACCAGTTTCTTAATAAATTTGTATGAAGTATTGAAATAAAAAAAGGGATTAAACCACATTGTGTTGCAATTAGTACGGTTGGGAACTTAGAAATATTTGATTCTAAGGCTAAGAAATATCTTGAAAAGGCACTAAAATACATAGGTACTTAAATTATTTTGGAAATTATTGTCATTTTTTTTATTATAATAATATTGGTATGGTTCAATTATGTATGGAACAAAATATCGGCCAAATGGCCGTCGATACCAATGGCACACTCAATCCGATGGTCCAAATATTCGATAACACTAAAGGTTGATAACACTAAAGGTTGAGGTTCTATGCAGTTAATGTGCCAAATTGTTTCATCCTTTAGATATAGTATTATTGCTATCTTATTGACATATAACTTTTCTTTCAAATAACCGCAAAGAAAGTCCAACGGTGTCAAATCACATGATCGTGGCGGCCAATTGGCATAGCTAACACGTGAAATAACACGGCTATTGAGCCATTGTTTGCTGCTTGTTAAAACCACATATCGTCCAAATCCATATCTTCCAATTCGGACCATAAAAAGTTCGTTATCATCTCACGATAGCGAACAACATTCGCAATAACTGCCTGAACAGCCTCATTTTGGAAAAAGTACGGCCCAGCCCCTAAACCGCACCAAAGTGTCAGTCTTTGTGGGAACATTGGTTTTCGACAAGCATACTTGGGTTTATTATTCGCCCAAATGCGGCAACTCTGTTTATAAAAGAATTCACTGAGGTGAAAATGTGCGTCATCACTGAAGATGATTTTCTTCTAAAATTGATCATTAACTGTTGCAATTTCTTGCCACCATTCTGAACATTGACGACGCTTGAAATGGTAAAGAGGCTTTAGTTCTTGAGACAGTTGCACCTTATGCATAATGTTTATCAACAACGAGCGTAAGAAGTGCAATTTTTGGGCACGACAACGGGTTGTGGTGGATGACTTCTAAGCCAAACTATGCGAACAGCAGCAATATTTTCTGTTTTATACGAGCATGAACTGGTGTTTTCACATCTCCTACAGACCCGGTTTTCTCAAATTTGTGCACGATTTTTGCCACATTTGGAGGATTAAAGTAGGTATATCAAGATATGAATTTTAATTTGAACGTCCTTTTTCAAAATAAGCCTGATTAACTTTCACGTGTCGTTCGATTTTGTATGCTTCCATGGTTCAAATTGAATTAATCTGAAATTGAGATAATGTCAAATGAAATGAAGAAAACAAACTTGGCATTTATGTGTGATTCATACTCAATATCGGCCCTTTAAATTTAACCACCCTTTATCTTTCAGTTTAGAGCAAACAGTATAATTTGTTTTAGATTTAAAACATTTTAGATAATAATATGGTTAAGAATTTAAGTTAAGAAAGCCATGAATAAAACGCAATTTAAATTTTCCTGTGTTGTTATATTAAAAACAGCCTTTAACGCTCCAAAATTGACAACTCTTGGTGGTGTAATTGGTGTCAGTGCTTCAAGGAAACCTAACCGATAAAAAATTGTTCAACAATTTTATATGCAATTTCATTGGTTAAAATTACTTTCCCACTAATTATAATATTGACGGGCACAATTTATTAATCTTACAATAAAAAAGTCCCAACTTTTCTCTTCACATTGAAGTCAAAATAAGTTTTAACTTTCCCTTCCTACAGCAATATGTGTAAAACATCAACATCATCAATTTTCGACATCAAAACCAACCTTCAAAAACCCATTCCCACCAAAAAGGAGACGACGACATCCCATGTTCCCTTTATTTTTTCCAACAACAATCCAATCCTCTTCAGTTTCGATTAAGGGCATCTCATCTCAGAAGGCCACCCGCCATTATCATATATTTTCATCACAAACATGAGCACAACATAAACAAGCCAATGAATATTATACCTACAAAGCTAAACATAAAAAGTTAACTTTCAAAATCATAAAAGTAATTCAGATCCAGATTCAGTTGACTTTTAGGTCCATGCATCAGGCCTTTTATAATGCCTACTCGTATGGTTTGGATGGATGCTGTTTCAAGTCCAAAATAAATTCAACTGAAATATAAAATATAAAAACACCACTGACGCTTCTCTTGGTAACCACTTTTTGTGCCAGAAAAAGTGTCTGCGCGGCAGAAGCGATACATAAGCTCGAAGCCGGCAATAAAGTGGGTCAACCTTTTGTTTTCTACCAATTTGGCACATCAGCTTTTTTTATTATTTTTCGAAATACATAATACATTTTATGCGCGTTATAAAAACTAAAATTAACATCGTGGTAAGGTGCAGTTTGAGTTTGAAAGAAGATCCAAATTCGTATACTGAGATCATTTTTATCACAACTTTTCTGAACTGCAGTCTCTGAGAAAAGACGAAGAGGCATCATATGGTCACGCGAAAAGCAAAGCCGTTTGTTTGTTAATTTGAGATTTGAAGATGATTTTGAATTCGGTTCGGGTATAAAATAGTGGAGAAACATGGAAGCTGCTCATTAAAATAATTGTGAATAAAAATGGAGAATAACTGGGTCAGTTTTATACCACAACAACAACAAAACAACATGAATATGTCACATATTGTTATTGTGTCTTAGATGGTTACATCTTTCTTTCCGTGCTGATTTCACTGTCTATATAATTTTTCTTATAAATTGTTCATAATGAGATAGTTAATCTGATACAAGAAAGTAGGCATAGATATAGATAAAGAATAAATTATATTTAAATACAAAGAAAAAAGAGTTAATTAATGTAGATAAAGTTTGATTAAAGTCTGTTTGATAATAGCAGGTGCGAAACTAGTGATGAGAGCTTATTTGACTTACAGTGAATTTAAAAATGGTTCTACTTAGATTCACCTGCTTAATAAAGCTAAAGCACTTCAGAAAAACGTACTGTTTTTTTTTTCTTCTTATAAAGGGTGTCCCAAAATTAACGCAAGATTTGAATTTGCCGGCATTTGTGCAGTGAAGTGTTGGCAACCCTGAAAAAAAAGCAATTTGACAGCTAACAGTGTAGGGTTATTAAAAATGGAGCGTTATACACGAGAGAACAACGTGTCTTCATCATTAAAGAATATTTCAAAAATAGTGAAAGCTTGGCGGCTGCAGTTCGAAAATTTCATACAAAATATGGTCGGAATAGTGTTTTAACTTCGTCAACTGTGAAGAGATTAATTGAAAAATTCATGGAGACTGGATCCGTTGGAGACGCCAAACACACTGGTCGTCCAAAAACAAGCCGTTCAAATGTGAATGTCGAAGCAGTGCGTGAGAGTGTTGCTGACAATCCAGGAACCTCAATTCGACGTGGACAAGAATTGCAAATTTCAAGAACCTCTCAACAGCGTATACTCACCAAAGATCTGTGTCTTCATGCTTACAAAATTCAATTAACACAACAATTGAAGCCTAATGACCATGGACAGAGAAGAGAGTTCGTTGAATGGATTATTGAACATCAACAAATGGACCCTGATTTTTCGAGCAAAATCATCCTATCATCATCATCATCAAGATGAAAATGTGCTTCATCGCAGCACATTTTCATCTTGATGGCTTTGTCAATCGCCAAAATTGCCGCATTTGGAGTTCGGAGAACCCACATGTGATTGTCGAAAAACAAATGCATCCACAACGCGTGACTATATGGTGTGGATTTTGGGCTGGAGGCATAATTGGGCCATATTTTTTTGAAAATGATGCTGGTCAAGCAGTGACTGTTACTGGTGCTCGATATCGCGACATGATTACACAGTTCTTTCTGCCAAAATTGGATGATATTGATGTGTCCAATATGTGGTTTCAACAAGACGGTGCCACATGTCATACAGCCTGTGAAACAATTCAATTACTGCATGAGACATTTCCAGGTCGTGTACTCTCTCGTTTCGGTGATCAAAATTGGCCTCCTAGATCGTGTGATTTAACACCATTAGACTTTTTTTCATGGGGTTATTTGAAATCACAAGTCTATGTCAACAAGCCCACAACCACCCGTGCATTAAAGGAGGAGATTCAACGCTGCATCAACGAAATTCAGCCACACTTATGCAGAATGGTCATGGAAAATTTCAACAAAAGAGTGCGCATGTGCATGCAAAGCCGTGGAGGCCATTTGTCCGATGTGTTATTCCATATATAACCCTATCCTATGTACTTTACGAGTCAATAAAAATATAACTATCAAAAGACTAAAAACGGCGTTTTCTATTTAGTTCAAACCTTGCGTTAATTTTGGGACACCCTTTAGTTGAACACCTCCTTTTACACCCCTGTTTATCTTACTAATGCTAGTAATATCTCCTTGGCATACAGAAGGGTAAAACGTATACTGAAAACCTATTGAGTTCATGCTTATTATAGAAAAAATAGTTAAACTGAAGACCGAAGACCCAACCGAACACCTAAAATCCATTACTTATTTACCCGAGTTCAACACGGCTGTCCTACGCAACGAGAGTACCAGTAACACCTTTGGTCATGCGTTAGAACTCGCCCTCAATGAGCTCAATGGAGATAGAGTAAGCCCAGGGGCCGGTATGCCGGGCGTAGAAGAGAAGTGAATACCCCTAAAAAAATACTGTCATTACGGCTACCTACCCCATTTAAGACAGCAGTTGCCGGAATCGGAGCTAATGGTTTGATAATGAATGCAAACTAGAAACTGCACGCAAGAATCTTGCATACCGAGCAAAGCAACAATCTCATTGAACGCGTGCATGCAATTTGGAATACAAAGAGCTCAGGGGAACAGAAAAACGGCTTTGCAGACGGAAAAATCAGCCTGGGAGTAAAATTTGATCTGTGAAAATGAATAAAGTCGAGTGCGTGGTCCTCAACAAGAACGGAAATTCTATTAAACCGTCCGAAACATGGGAAAGCAATCTGATCACCGATCTACTTTAATGAATTTTAAAACGGTCTGCTTACTGAAGAAGTGGAGGCTCTATTACTTCGAGAAGAAGTCCATATGCTACCGCTTCAAACTAATTATAGAATATTTCGAAGAGGTTGAAAATAAGCTCAATCAAAACAAAGCCCCGGGAACAGATTGCATATCAGCCAAACTACTTAAACATGGCGGGCCAGCTTTACATTGAGCAATTCATGAAATCATAATGGACGTATGGGAGCGCGAAGAAATGTCAGAAGATTGGCGAAAATGTTTCATCTGTCCAGTACAAAAGAAAGGAGTAAAGTCACTTTGCTGAGTACCGCCTCTAATCCTACAAGATCAGATAGCCCTATATGCTAAAACTATCGTCGAACAATATCAGTGTGGCCTCATCCCAGACAAATCGGCAACTCTGCTGCACCAACCTTCGTCACAAGTTCTAGCCATCGACAAAGCTTTTAAAATCCAGAAACATTGCCATCACTTCTAAGATGCATATAGATCATAGAACTAGGATGCTTAAAAAAAGGAACTCTGACCTCTTTGGAGCCTTGGGGTGCGCAACTGGATGGATGGCGTCGTCGTCGTCGGCTCGCGATCGGTATAAATGGAGAGACTTGTTATAATAGCAAAGTAACAGATCCTGGTTGTCAAGTTATTGATGATGATGATCGTGATGAATGCGAATCTGCTTAAAATCTTTATTTACGAGGGCAGTACTTGCCATAAGGCTTCCATATTCCACAAGTAAAAATTTAAACTTTTTTTTTACAAAAAGGATTCGTGGGCTAAACATTGTGAATCCATTGAAAAAACAAGCGAGGCGGCAAGGCTCCGTAGAACCCTGGGCCTTAATCCCACGGTCCCGGGGTACATAAAACACCCTGATGGATCATGGTCGAACTCGAGCCTGGAAACGCTTGAACTCTTCATGGAAACTCATTTCCCCGCTTGTAAAAACCCAAAAAGTTCTGATTGCTTGCAATCGAAGACGCTGGATTTTACTCACACGGAATCAAATTTAGAACTAAATCAGGTTATTACTGAGCAGAAGATTATCTGGGCAATAAACTCGTTCAAACCCTATAAATCAGCGGGACCAGACGAGATTTTTCCAGCTCTTTTTCAAAATGCTCTCAATGCAATAACTCCGTGACTTAGGGTAATCTTCATAAGTTGTATCAAACTTAGATACGTGCCTAATAGCTGGAAAAAGGTCAAGGTAGTCTTTATCCCAAAAGCAGGGAAACCGACTCACTCGACCGCTCAGGATTATAGACCAATAAGTCTCTCTTCGTTTCTCCTTACATGTTGGAGAACTTCTCAACGAAAACAATTTGTGCAACTACCAACACGCTTACCTTAAAGGTAAATCAGTGGAGACTGCTTTGCATGAAGTAGTTTCACATATTGACAAAAGTCTTGAACATAAAGAATATACCCTGGCAGCATTTCTTGATATCGAGGGTGCGTTTAATAACGTTAAAACGAAATCGATCAAGACTGCCTTAATTGAAGTTGGGGTTGAATCTGTCATTGTCGATTGGATCTTCACCATGTTAAATGGCAGAATTATCAACTCTCAAATAGGAGTTAGCACTATTGAGAAAACAGTTACTAGAGGCACACCACAGGGAGGAGTCATCTCACCCCTGCTCTGGATCCTCGTAGTCAACAAAATTCTCACAAAGTTCAAAGATCAGGGCATTAAAATAGTAGCATATGCAGATGACATAGTGGTTTTGGTATCAGGCAAGTTTCTTACCATCATCGAAAACATTATGGAAAATGCATTAAAGGATTTATCTTCTTGGGCAACTAAGAATGGTCTCGGGGTCAACCCCACCAAGACAGAGCTAGTTTTGTTCACGAAGAAAAGAAAACTGGAGGGCTTCAACCCTCCCAAACTAAATGGCATTCCTCTAAAACCTTCTAAGGAAGCTAAATTTCTAGGAGTAATCCTTGACTCCAAGCTTACATGGAAGCGTTATACTGAGGAAAGAATGAAAAAAGCACTATGTGCATTCTACACATGCAAAAAGACCTTCGGTGTACGTTGGGGCATGCGACCGCAAGTCATCCAATGGATGTACACAGCGATTGTCAGACCCATTCTTACCTATGGCTCTATTGTATGGTGGAAGGCGGTGGAAAAATCAAGCTATCTCAAGAACCTGAATAAGGTACAGAGACTAGCCCGTATAGGAATAACAGGGGCTCAAAGATCCACACCACAAACTGGATTGGAAATGATCTTGGACCTCCCGGCTCTGGATGAGTTTATAAAGTGCACGGCAGCCAAAACTGCAATTCGTTTAAGAGAACTGAGTTTTTGGAGGCACAGCACTTATGGCCACGGGTCAATCTTACAAAGATATGACACGATTCCAGGACTGAGGGAGACCACCGATTACATCCCCCCTTTACTGGATTTCGACAGGAAATTTTCTATTTTCATACCAGAAAGACAGGGTTGGGATCCCACTTCACTTATAAGTAAACAGGGTATCTCTTTCTACACTGACGGTTCAAAAATGGAATCAGGAACAGGTGCTGGAGTGTTTTGCCAATCTCTCAACATCAGAGCGTCTTATACACTCCCGGCTGACTGTAGTATCTTTCAGGCCGAGATCTTTGCCATTGGAAAAGCAGCTGAATTGTCACATCACGAAAAGCTAAGCTCTTCGGAGATTACTTTTTTCGTGGACAGCCAGGCTGCTATCAAAGCCTTAGCCAGTGAGACCATAAGATCAAAAGCAGTTTTAAACTGTAAGATAGAATTAAACACTAACCAGGTAAAGCTCTGCTGGGTTCCCGGACATAGCAATATAGAAGGGAATGATATAGTAGACGAACTAGCCAGAAAAGGTTCAAAAGCAGACACAAGTAGTAGCGATCATTCAGTTAGGGGACCACTCGTCCCAATTGGGGTACTCAAGAGAAAGATAGACCTAAACTAAAAGAGAAAATCAATAACTCCTGGAAATCCAGAGACGATTGCGTAATCTCTAGAAGTTTATGGCCTAACATAAATGAAAAGGAAACTCGGTACATTCTATCGCTGAGTAAAAAGAACATTCAAATCTTGATAGGTGTACTAACAGGTCATTGCGCCATTGGAGTAATGGCTAATAGGATAGGGGCATTTGCATCCAATTTTTGTAGGAGCTGTCAGGATGAGGAGCAAATAGAAACCATTAAACACCTGCTCTGCGACTGTCCGAACCTCCAAACCAGCCGACTCCATCATTTCGGAAACAGGTTTGTTGGAGAACTGGATGATCTAGCACAGGTCTCAATGTCAAACATGAGGAAATTTATAGATAGCACAGGCTGGTTCGTTAACGAGCCAGTCTACGCTAATCGGTAAGATTGAGGAGCATCGATGCTTACTTTTACTTTTACAGGGGATCACAATGGACCAGCAGGCCCCCATGTACGCAACAGCTTCATGCTGTGCACACCCCTTATTACCTAACCTAACCTAACCTAATCCTGGAGTACAATTTCGGACACACGGTTTAGAACAAAGATACTTTCTTTAGCCACACTACAAGAATGTTGAATATTTTAACCGGGTCAATATTAACCGTTTGTTCCGATGTGTATTTCAAACCAATATTCATCACTATCTCGGTATTTAAATCCTTTATCGTTTTTCTTATTGCTCGCACTGTGTTTTATATTTTAAGAGAGTCCAAAAACTTTTAAGTGCTTAAAAATAAGGAACCAGAGCCTTAAGACTTTCAACTCTCAACTATTTCTGTATTCGAGTCATGTTAGAATTGGAAAGGATCTGTGGTTTTATGGCGAATCCAAACGGCTTATTTGAGAAAGCACTTTTCATGATAACAGCGACTATAGGAGGATTTGTCACTTCCTCGCAAGATGCAAAAAAAGCTTTTATTGAACCCAAGACCTCTGGCATGACAGTCATACGCACTTACTATCACGTCACGGGTACTTTCTATCGTTTACAAAAAATTTGATTTTAAGCAGTTTTTTAAAAGTCTTATTGTTAGGTCTGTGTATTTTGACTTGAATTAAAACAAACCTTATTAAACGTTATTTTAAAATGAGCTTTTGAAACCAATGACACTAAGCCATGTGATTATGTCAAAAGTTTATTGTTCTTGTTACTATCAAAAACATTATCAGCACGCACCTTTTTTAAAAATTAAACCTTATTTATATCTTCTTTAGAGTCAAACCCAAGAGACCATGTCCATTGAAATTGAATCTTTTTGTTGTTGTTTGAAGTTCTCTTTGTCAACAACTTCCACAAACAAAATTTAGCAATTCTTCTTTTTCATTCAACTCAACCAAGCAAAAAAGTGTTGACGTTCATTATTTTGACTTTTCCTTGACAGCTTGTTAAAGAGTTTTCATTTCAGCAAAGTGATGATGCGGTGGTGGTGGTGATGGTTAAGTTGACATTAGTTTAGTGTCATTATAATTCAGTCAACTAACTCTTGTGGTATTTTTAAATTCAAGTTGCGTGTAAGTTCAAAATAAGTCGGACTTCACTTTTGGTTAGGGTCAAAATAATTGCCTTAAGAAGCATCAATTGAAAAATAAGAAACAAAAGTCCCCACGAAACATTAACGTGACATTTGCCACTAGCAAAAATTGTAAAGAGTGTTATGCTGTAGAAATGCAGAACTCGTTACTTTTTCCAAAACACACACAAAGCATAAGTCGGACCTTATGCCATACCATAGCTGTAAAAACGATTAGCCATTCAGGGGCTTACCTCGCGTCCGTCCCGAAGATGCCATTGAGTTCATGTGTAGCTTAAGATGTATGTTAGATGGAAAATAGTAAAAATATTATCCAAAGAGATTAGAATGGTAATGCTAATCATTTGAAAACAACTTGTATCTTTGGTACTCGACGCGACGCGTGCAAACAACATCCATTCCATATTCACTTTACTCGTATTTACAAGCGGCTTCTCGAAAAACAAGCTATTTTAAGGAGAGGAGCCAAGCTAGGATGGCGCGATTAATAGTCTAGAAGGTGTTGTTGCACTAACGGTAATGGGCTTAAACTAATCGCTTAAATTATTTGCTGAATGGATTAGACAGGCATTGATTGATTTGGAAAACACAAGAGTCCGTATAGTAAGCTCTTGGTGAGTTTCTGAGAAACTGCACCATTTTGAATGTGCTTCTTTTGATGACAGTTATAATAAAGATCGTGTAAAAATCATCAAATTTTAGCAAAGTAAAAGGTAAAAAAAGAAGCGACCAACGTTACTTCTTAGACTCTTAACAGTTAACATCTTTTTTTAAGAGCTTTGCCCTTTTCACATGTTTGGATCGGATTGGATTCTTTTTTTTTTGGGACAAGTTTTACGTTATTTTATGGATTTTTTCGTTAAAAATTTGTCTTAAAAATTTGCAAAGATCAAAGGTGTCAAAAGTGGTTGCTGATGATGTTGTTTGTAACATGTGTGTGATGTTGTTCTATGGTGAATGGAAAAATTGATAGCTGTTAATCAAATTAGTTTTATTTCCATAGAAGTCACGACACTTCACGATTAAAACTTAGTCTTAAGTCAATATTGACGCTTTGAATTTTGAAAAGTTTAATAATAATTGATCAAGCGTGATTAAATATTTTAATTTAAAAATACATATATTTTTAAGGATAGTCAAAAGATTACGTTAAGTTTCTTGACCTTACATTTGTTTGATATTTTTTCCTTAAGTCTGACACATTTTATCAAGGAGAGCTTTGAGAGTATTGAAAATGTACGTTAAAATAAAAATGCAGCATGAAAAAAATCATTGTCAGCGATGGGACACACTTTGACATCAGTGGATGCTTTAGCAAGCCACACGTAGAAGCATGACAATATGTTGAAAAACCGATGCATCCAAAAAGGGTTACTTTTTGGTATGGTTTATGGGAGCAATGACTCCCCATGAAACCGTAATTTTTTTTTGAAAATGAGATATTCATTGATTTGTAGTTGAACGATATGCGGCTCTAAAAGATTGGTGCATTTTGCTATAATGTCAATTGTATCAATTTCCCGCCAGGATCATGTTGACTCAGTTGACACATTACGCAAACCTTGGGATTTCTTCCTTTATTGACATTTGAAAGATAAAGAGTACTTAAATAACATTTAAATTCCATTCTTTTCCAGCATCATAAAAGGTTCGAATCATTTTTGATAAAACGGTTTTCAACAGAACAAAGTATACGGTTTGAAAGCAATTTTTGTTTCTTTAACGAATTCATTGTCTAAACAAGGCTATCACATCAATTTGGAGAAAATGTATATACATTGTAGAAAACGGGCATATTTAAAATTTGAGCAAATAGTTTAAAAAGTTCGATTTCTAAATCAGCACTAAAAATTAACTCTAAACCGTATTTTTCAAAACCATGGAAGCATTTTATTCAAGGTTTCACAAATTTTTCTGTAGAATTAATTAAAGACTCATATTACATGAGGATTTCCATATGGCGTTCATCAACTGAAAATCATCAAATTTTATTAATAAATTACGTGTCATCGACTTTACAACCACCAAATCCATACAAATGTCTACCGGGGAAATTTCATCAGTTCATCAAAAATTTTCATGTAAATGATAACCCAAAGGTTTTGATGATATTTCATAAAAATGATACATGCAATCATTATATTGATGAATTATTTCTTAAAATGTATGAAATTATCCAGAGTGATGAAATCAATCATCATATTTTTATGACTCACATTTATTTCATCATATTAATACCTCCTTTGTTCACATTTATGAGATTGAAGAGCTTATTTATACTTGTACCTTAATCATTTATCACATTCGTCATATTTATGTTTTTTTAACATTCATAATATTGATGAAAGGAATTATCATATTTATGAAGGATTTAATTATCATTGACAAACAAATTCATCATATAAATCAATGATTTTTGTGACAATTATTCATTATATTAATGAATACATTCATTATAATATGAAAAACTTCTTCACATTTAGATCATCATATTCACAAATGTATTCATCACATTTATGAATGCTTTAATAACATTTAATTCATCATATTGTGGAATCCATTCATCAAATTTATGAATGATTACTTCACATTCATCATATTGATGAAAGTAATCATCATAATTATAATTGATTTATTAATCTTATTGACGAATGCATTCATCATATATATGAATGCTTTTTTGACAATTAGTTCATCATATCGAATAATACATTCATCGTGTTTATAAAAAAAAGTTATTTTGCTTCCATCATCATATTGACAAACTCATTCATCATTTTTATGAATGCATTCGTAAATTTTAGTTCGTCGTAATATATTTTTAATTTAATCATTATATAAAATATTAAATACTATTTTATCACATTGATGACAAATTTCTTCATATTGATTAAAAAATTCTTTATGCGATTATCATATTTTTTCATGATATTGATGAATTAGTTCATTCAAATGAGGAATTCAGTCATTATGAAGAAGAATTTTGTTCATCATATTGATGAATTTGCTAATAAATATGACGAATTTAGTTTATTGAAGAATTGTTTGTATCATGTTGATTAAAAAATTCTTCATATTGATTAATGTGATCATAATATTGATGAAATCAATCATGATACTGATGAAATCAATCATGATACTGATGAATTTGATCATCAATATCATGAACCTAGTCATTATATTAAAAAAAAAATCTTTATCACATTGATGAAATTATTCATCATATTAATGAATGCAATCATCAAAAGCATAAAATATTGAAGAGTTTTTGTATTATATTAATAATAATTATTTCATAAAATTGAAAATTCTTCATTATGCTGAAGTTTTCAAAGTTTTCAACGATGTTCATCATATTTATGAACGCTGTAGTCAATATAATGACAAATGTGAGTGTAAGTGGTGACAGGTTATACCATAATCTGTGAATGGCAATAAACAACTGGGATTTACACTAATTTAAAGTCAAACTAATTTTTCAAAACTTTCCTCAAATTTATGCAATATTTGAATGTTTCTATACTTGTATAGTACATTTTTGGAAGTCCTAAGAAAAAATAGCTTGACATATAAGTGTGATTAGAAATTTAGTTTTACAAACATAAAATATCATTAAGTTAGTATTTTCATTATCAGAGAGATTAACTTTAACGTTCAACAATATTTTATATAAAGTTTATTTTCGATTTGTCTACAAAATTACTATTTTATAGACTTAAACTTAAAAAATTAAAAGTAATACATATATATGTACACTCGGCCTGTAACTTTAACGACTCAAAACTTATAATAAATTTTATGATTTTTCTCCTCGATTTATAAAGAAACGTTTTATAAATTTTAACTATGCATATAAATCATAAATAATTAAGTAAATTAAGTGTAAGTTGCCTGTTGTGTATTAAACATTTATGTTAAAGTAAGCCTATAAAATTTTCTTTCCTATACTTCACACCATACAAATCTATAAAATACGTCTGCATCCACTTAAACCAAGAACTAACTTATGATGGCCATGGTTATTTTTATTACCATTTATATTACATTAAACAATAAAAACAAAATGTGACAGATTTATAATCAGATTAATAGTAAATTATTATTTAACTCTCAATTAACACCCTCCTGCAGAAATGTGCATATGAGGCTCACAATTTTTCAAAAAAGACCTTAACATCAAATTTTATCTTACCTTATATTTTCTTTGTATCTGCTCAGTCTGCTGTAATATCCACACTTAATTCTGCTTCAACTGCTTTAGTAGGTTCAAAACCCCACCAACAACAACAACATTAGGCAGTTAAAAAATAAAACCGATAAAGTGCACTCAGATTCAAAAATTCATACCGCACATCCGAATGCATTCAATTCAAATCGTAAAAGAATTGTAAAATAACAATAAATTTTTACAAAAAAAAAACAAAAACAAAAATTAACACAAGAATTCACGCCGCGTTACAATTGTAACAAAGCGACAGTAGATTGTTGTTGGAGTCGCGCAAGAATTGAACAGACATTCAAACGTACAATTATTTATGACAATCTATATTATTAATGCAATAATCGTAAACAGACAGCGCCACTCGGTGGAGACTTGGGGCATTTAATTGCTTTGTAACGATAAACATCAGAGACAGACGCGATGACGAACGAAAATGACGATGACCACGACGACGGAGACGACGACAACGACGTCGAATGAACGCGGCGGCAGCAGCAGTTGTTAAGACGGTGACAATGCTCTTTTTGTTGGTGACGTTTGTGTGTCATTCAAATTGAAGCTCAGATTTGGATCATAGTTAAAAAGTGACAGCCTGTTGTTTATCTTCGATTAAGACATCCAGTTGAAGATATTTTGTCTGAAAATAAAATAAAAATAAATTATAAAACATTAACAATACATAATTTCAAAAAAAATTTGTTTTAAAGAAAATGGTTATTATTTTATGTGTTGCAGCCAATTCATATTGAAAAACAAGCTATTTGAGCAGGTGCCTCTTTTGAAGATGTTATCTTTTGACATTTGTCAATTGACGCATACTTCAACAATGCATTCAATTTCAAGGACGCATGGTACTGCTCACACCATCCGCTACTAATCATCACTAAAAACTTATTAAACTTATAATGTTAGTCTCAGTCAGAATATTAAAAAATATACTTTAAAATGTAACTTAATACCTAAGCAGAGCCCCTTCTGTGCTCGCAAATTATTACAAATGTCATAGCTCGTTTCTCAAAAATTGTACAAAATAACCTTAATTATCTTTGAGCTTTTAATAAACCACATAGTGGATGCATTCAAATTGAACAAATTCCATACAAAGTTCTGATTTTGGGACAAGCAGTGATGTGATGAATCGAAATCGTTTGCGCTTCTTAAATACAACTGAGTTGGTGCTTTAGCTCGTAATTTTTACGATAACCCCAGGTTTATCGATTCCTCGTTGTTATTTGGAATAAAGCTTATCGCATTTCTCCGATTCGACCGATTTATATACTACGCACGAAACCGCAAAAAAATGTACACAGTAGTGCTATCATAATCAGACTACCACATGAGTTTGAAAAAAACTTGTTGCTTCGAAAAGCTTCTGAGTATTACAAAACAAATTCGATCAATTCCATTACATGACCTTGGCTTTGGAAACAGTAATAAATTTGTGAGAGTATATGAAAGCCTAACTAAACAAAATCATATGCTCTTTAGAAAGGCGAACGATCTTCGAAAAAATAAAAGTTTGCATTCTGTGTTCACAACAAAAACACTCCATTACCAAGACCGGAATCTCAGACTGACATTTCGGTTTGCCTACAAGCTAGAAAGCACTAAATGTGAGAAAGTGTGCGTGAAATCATGCAAAAAACCAAACACATTCTCACATTTAGTGTTTCGGCCCATCAAAACGCTTCATTATAGTAATCAGCCCCATCTAAATGCTTCATTTTGAATGTTTCATGGCCTCGTTCAAAAACTAAACAATCCTAACCAACAGAATCTGAAGTGCTGACATGGTCTTAAATTGGAAGATTTGTATAGCTTTTTAATTTCCATCCAAATAAATGTTGTAAATGTATATTAAATAAAATAAAATTGACAAAATACATATTATTTAATGATTTATTATTATTTATTTTGTTTACTTAAATAATTTGCGAACGCAACATGCGCTGCAATCGGTTAAGTATAGTTATTACAAATGGACAAAAGTGTAACTCAATACTTTGTAAAATAACAAAACAGACAATTTTTTCAGATGTAGTTTGTTTAGAGCATTTTCTTGGTGACGTTAGAAGTTCAGGTGGAAACAATAGGCGGATGCCTCCGTATTTTTTGTATACTTGCGAAGTTCCATTGCCAACTTAAGCTAGTTCAGATTCCTCAATTAGATTAGTATTTTCATCATTTAAGCAGTTTGGTAGTTGCAAGACCAAATTTTAGTTTTGTTTGTTGCAGAAATATTCCTGAAAATTTCTTTTTAAGGGACTATGTTAGAGTTAGAATTTTGTTTGTAGTTAGATTTTGGAATAAAAATTTGAGGGAACCATGTTTTAAGAATAAGTTGCTTTGTGTAAAGCATCTTTAAGGAATAGAAAAAGACAATATGTTTACACACAATACCAACTAAATGAGTGCAATAAATAGATTTAAGTAACTTTTTTTTATTCCAGTATGGGGAAACCGAACACCCAATAGAAAAAAACCGATACACGCGCCAAAATCCATACTTCTTGACTAAATAATGTTATCTTCTATGTTTACGCATAAAATTACGAATTTTGTAGCGTATGAAAATTTCTAGACATTTTACAATCTGAAAAATTAATTATGCTATGAAATAATTGGCTGCTATTAATGCTAATTTTTTTTCTAAAAAGTTGATGAAGGTTAGCCGAATCGGAAATTTCTTTAATGAACATATTTAAAATATTATTGGCTTTCTCAAAAATATTTTTCTACGCTAACCTCTGCTTTATATCTGAAAACTATTGTTTATGTATATTTTCTTCTATGTTCTGCATTTATAAAATGTAATCTACGGTAGTATTTATTATATTACGAAAAACAAAAACATATATGTACGTAAAACTCATTAATTTTTTTTGTATTATTAGCAGCATTTTTACTAAACATACTTTTCAAACAATAATAAGTAAACTTGAACTTTGGTAACTAAACATTTTTAAGGAATGAATGAAAATTATATTTTGCGTTAAACTGTGGAAATTCACTAAAAAAAAACTTCTGTACGTCAACAATAAACATTTATGACGATTACATGTTCTATTGAATTAGTTGTGCATAAATTCAGAACGATTTTAAGACGTTTCCATTTTGTGATACATATATGTCAAAATTTACATTTATTTGCTCTGCATTTATTCAACAGGTTCGCTATAATCGTTCTGATTCCTTTTTTAAAACATTTGTGTTCCTTTGATGCATAGTTTTTTTTTGATAGCAAATACAAGTATGCTTCCATCAATCTAGAATGTTATGGATAAGATATTTTTCGATTATAACTCTTTTTTTTAAATATACAAACTATAAATATACTTGGATTAATTAAATTGATACAGATTTTAATTACTTGCAAACAAAATATTTGGGCCGTTCGTTAACGAAAATTTATTAGAATTCAATACAAAAATTGCACTCGCACCCTTAAATTGATGGTTCTTCGAACGCATCTTTGATACAAAAATCCGGGGATTATTATGAAATTTAAGGAATTTCGTAGTGATTACTGTAAATTAGTGAATTAATTATAACAAACTGATGTTGAACATGCTTTTTTTCAAGACAAAAAGGTACATTGGTTCACTATCCACAAAATGCCTGCAAAATTAAAGCTTAAAACTGACTTTTTCATCGAAAAAAGTAAAAAGAAAAACCTGAAAAAAACTTATTAACCCCTCCATTTTGTTTTTGCTGTGCAAAATGCCGCTAGCCCACGGCATCGTTTTTTTTTTTTTGTTTTGCTCACATCTATTCATGGACTAATTGTCAAAATTACAAATAAAACAATGTAAACAAACGGGTTTTGGAGAGTGAAACGTACGAAAGATTCCGGTCTTGGTAATAGAGTGTTTTTGGTTCACAAGATCTGGCAGAGTATACATAAGAGAGGATGCGGAAAAGAGTCCAATTTGTATCACGAATTTGTCTCAATGAATTTCAAAATCTTCCTCTGCAAATAAAGAGAGTGATTTACATGAAATTCAATCGCGCGCCGCCGAATATTAATGTTGCTGGTGGTATTGATGTTGATATAAATGTTGATGATGGTGGGAATGTTGCTGCTGGGGGGAATGTTGCTACAGAGGGGAATGCTGCTGTTGCTGGAGTTGGTGTAGTAAATGTTGTTTTATAAAACTATTTTGATAATATTGATTCGGTTACCAGGTATTAATTGTCAAAATTATATTTCTTCTTTTCATTTTTGTTTTGATAACTTTATTGTGGTTGTCTTAATTATGAATGTTTAAATTTCAACCCATAATAATTCAAATGATTTGCCTCTTATTTATTTTCAATTTAATCTACATTTTATTAGGATTATGTTGCATATTTTCTTATATTTAATTCTTCTTTGTTTTATTGAAGCGGAAACAAAGATGTCTTTTTGGGATGAGTTGGTGAGCTATCTTAAATTTAAATATAAAATATGGTACTTGGTATGAGTCCCGATAACGTTAGATCTATCTTCAATGTGTTGTGTGATGTACATAAAGGGCTAAATGTTTGCCACTTAAATGCAGGAAGTATTTCTTCTAAGTATACTCTTCTACATCAAATGCTTAATTGTTCCAAACTAGATGTTATAATGGTGTCAGAGTCTTGGTTACATGAAGGAATTTCCTCTCAACTTGTTGGTTTCCCTAGTTTTAAAGTTTTTAGAAACGATCGAAGTACTCGAGGCGGTGGTGTTTGTATTTATGTTAGAGAAAGTATTTCATCTAAACATGTCTATTCGTCTTTTAAATCCAAAATTGAATTTGTATGCATTGAAATCTCTAACGGCGTTGAAAAATGCGCTTTAATTGTTGTATACTGCCCTCCTTGTTTATTTAAAAAAGAATTTTTATTGGAACTGGAAGAAACGCTTGTAAATTTGAGTACTAGATACAACCATATATTGATTGGTGGTGATTTTAATGTTAATCAGTTGGAAAGCTGTCCCATGACTAGATTATTTCATTATTTCTGTGATAAACTTGGTATGTCAGTTGTCAATAAAGTTTGGCCGAATTGTTTTCAGTCACAAAATAATCCATCTTTCATTGATTTATTCTTAACGTCTTCAATCGATAAGGTTATTTGCTTTGAACAAATAAGACCAACATCTGCCTTTATTCATGACTTTTTATTTTGTTCTTTTAAATTTGATGTTAGACAATCAAGAAGTACAAGGACTTTTAGTTATCGATCCTATAGATCTTTAAACTTGACTAATATACTATAGAAGACGTTCATAATAATGAGAACTGGATTAATATACTTTATATAGCTGACGTGTCACTTAAAGTGTCTCTTTTTAACGAATTACTGACTGACCTATACAATGAATATGTTCCAATAGTACAAAAAAGAATTAAAGGTAAAAATTGTCCATGGTATAACTGTGACATTGAGAAACTTATTCTTGAAAGGGATCAGTTTTTTAGGCGATATAAAAGAAATCCTTCATCATATTATAACAGGAACCAATATATTTTCTCTCGCAATCGAGTTACAAATCTTATTCGTTCGAGTAAAAGATCGTACTTTTCTCAAAAACTAAATGTCTCTTTGAGTTTTAAGGAGCTTTGGAGAAACTTAAAAGAAATCGGTGTTGCTGAGAACAAAAATTCGTCTAATTGCCCCATTGATCCACAAGTGATGAAGTCAGTATTTGATCAACCAGTTCCTAGCTCAACATGTAATTTGCATATTAGTGAACATGACAATGCTTTCGTTTTTAACTGTGTTGATTCTCATGAATTAAGTAAAGCTATCAGGTCAATTCATTCAAATGCTATTGGTTCGGATAACATCTCTCCAAAGTTTATTAAGTTAATTTTACCTGTCATTTTCACTCCGTTGCTACATATAATAAATACATGTATATACAGTAGTGTTTTTCCAGAGCAATGGAAGCATGCAACAGTCTTACCTATTCCTGAAAAGAGCAATCCAATTGAACCATCTAACTTCAGGCCATTTAGTATACTTCTTTTTTTCAGCAAAGTTACAGAAAAACTTTTAGCTGACCAAATAATATCTTTTTTACAATTGAATAACGCTTTAACTAAATGGCAATCTGGTTTTCGAGCTAAACATAGTTGTGAATCGGCTGTTTTGAGGGTAACAACAGATTTTCGTAACTTTCTGGATCATGGACAACTAGGAATAATGGTTCTGCTTGACTTTTCAAAAGCATTTGATAGCATAGATCACAATATTTTATTGTCTAAGTTAAGTAATGATTTCAGTTTTTAAAGGACGGCCATAAAATTCTTGCAAAGTTATTTACTAAATAGAACTCAAGCAATATGAACTGATATTGGGACGTCCAGTCTCTATAACATGAACAGTGGAGTTCTCCAGGGATCCGTTCTTGGGCCTCTGTTGTTTTCATTGTATATCAATGGCTTACCTGATGTAGTTCAATATTCCTCAGTTCATATGTATGCAGATGATGTTATAATTTACAACTTTTGTGAACCGTGTAACCAGGATTGTTGTGTTACAGAAATAAATAAGGACTTAGCTAATATTCATAAATGGGCAGTTTCTAATAAACTTCATCTAAGCCCTGCAAAAACAGTGAGTATGGCTTGTTCTTGAAGACAAATAAATATAGAAAATCTTCCTATGACTACTTTGAATGGACAAAATATTGAATATGTGACGAAAGTGAAGTACTTAGGTTTTCAAATAAATAATCATTTAACATGCTGTGATGCAATCTCTGATGCCATACGAAGAATTTATTTTACACTAAGATCTTTAAGACCGTCATCACACTTTTTAAATTCAGATTTAAAAAAACATCTTGTTAAAAGCTTGATACTACCATTTTTTATTTATAACTCGTCCGTTTATCCTGAGTTAGATTTTGAATGCAAGCGAAAACTAAATGTTGCGTTCAATGACTGCCTTCGCTTCATTTATAACATTCCGCGATTCGTAAGTGTTTCCAATATTCAAACCTCTCTTCTAGGCTTAAGCCTTGAAAACTATCTTAAACGTAAGAATGTGATTTTACTTCACAACATAATTCATAAAAATAGTCCGAGCTACTTAGAAGAACTACTTCGTTCAAGGAGAGGCCTGAAAATAATATTGCCGCGCTACACACATACGATTGCAGAGAGATCATTCGTTGTGTCCGTTGTTCGACTGTGGAATAGTCTACCAGTCGAATTGCAGACATTAACCTCATCAACTCTGTTCAGGGAAAAGGTATCTTTGTTTTTCTCAGCTTCATTAAACTAATTTAAAATAAAACTTAGCTTTTTTTTTTTTTTTTTTTCTTGTTTTAATGTTTAATTTACATTGTCTTTTATTTAACTTATATTTAAAAATAAGTAAATCTAAATTCTACTGTAATATTTCTATTTTAAGTATTAGTCAAACATGTAAACCTGGTAATTGTTCATTTAAATACATCTAAAAGATTCATTATCTTGTTGTATATTGTTAAACAAATTAAAATAAATACAAATACAAATACAAATACAAATACAAATACAAATACAAATACAAATACAAATACAAATACAAATACAAATACAAATACAAATACAAATACAAATACAAATACAAATACAAATACAAATACAAATACAAATACAAATACAAATACAAATACAAATACAAATACAAATACAAATACAAATACAAATACAAATACAAATACAAATACAAATACAAATACAAATACAAATACAAATACAAATACAAATACAAATACAAATACAAATACAAATACAAATACAAATACAAATACAAATACAAATACAAATACAAATACAAATACAAATACAAATACAAATACAAATACAAATACAAATACAAATACAAATACAAATACAAATACAAATACAAATACAAATACAAATACAAATACAAATACAAATACAAATACAAATACAAATACAAATACAAATACAAATACAAATACAAATACAAATACAAATACAAATACAAATACAAATACAAATACAAATACAAATACAAATACAAATACAAATACAAATACAAATACAAATACAAATACAAATACAAATACAAATACAAATACAAATACAAATACAAATACAAATACAAATACAAATACAAATACAAATACAAATACAAATACAAATACAAATACAAATACAAATACAAATACAAATACAAATACAAATACAAATACAAATACAAATACAAATACAAATACAAATACAAATACAAATACAAATACAAATACAAATACAAATACAAATACAAATACAAATACAAATACAAATACAAATACAAATACAAATACAAATACAAATACAAATACAAATACAAATACAAATACAAATACAAATACAAATACAAATACAAATACAAATACAAATACAAATACAAATACAAATACAAATACAAATACAAATACAAATACAAATACAAATACAAATACAAATACAAATACAAATACAAATACAAATACAAATACAAATACAAATACAAATACAAATACAAATACAAATACAAATACAAATACAAATACAAATACAAATACAAATACAAATACAAATACAAATACAAATACAAATACAAATACAAATACAAATACAAATACAAATACAAATACAAATACAAATACAAATACAAATACAAATACAAATACAAATACAAATACAAATACAAATACAAATACAAATACAAATACAAATACAAATACAAATACAAATACAAATACAAATACAAATACAAATACAAATACAAATACAAATACAAATACAAATACAAATACAAATACAAATACAAATACAAATACAAATACAAATACAAATACAAATACAAATACAAATACAAATACAAATACAAATACAAATACAAATACAAATACAAATACAAATACAAATACAAATACAAATACAAATACAAATACAAATACAAATACAAATACAAATACAAATACAAATACAAATACAAATACAAATACAAATACAAATACAAATACAAATACAAATACAAATACAAATACAAATACAAATACAAATACAAATACAAATACAAATACAAATACAAATACAAATACAAATACAAATACAAATACAAATACAAATACAAATACAAATACAAATACAAATACAAATACAAATACAAATACAAATACAAATACAAATACAAATACAAATACAAATACAAATACAAATACAAATACAAATACAAATACAAATACAAATACAAATACAAATACAAATACAAATACAAATACAAATACAAATACAAATACAAATACAAATACAAATACAAATACAAATACAAATACAAATACAAATACAAATACAAATACAAATACAAATACAAATACAAATACAAATACAAATACAAATACAAATACAAATACAAATACAAATACAAATACAAATACAAATACAAATACAAATACAAATACAAATACAAATACAAATACAAATACAAATACAAATACAAATACAAATACAAATACAAATACAAATACAAATACAAATACAAATACAAATACAAATACAAATACAAATACAAATACAAATACAAATACACTAACATTTTACATAAAAAAGGTTGTGATCAAAAATGATCTGCAGTGAAGAGGCCTATTTTTACCACAACATTTGGTGAATCATTGGGAAAATCCAAGAATGAAACAGCCTGAAAAGCCTCTCCATCCTCAACATTTCACTGTTAGGTGCAGTTTTAGATCTGCTAATGGGTGCGTCATAAGACATTACTTGTATGGAATTGAAGTTTGTGCAGCTATTACGGTGATTAATGATTTTCACAGCCAATATTGGGACAATCACAATTTTGAAATCAAAGTTCCCTGACCGCGGTATTTTTTGAAGAGGTGATCACGAATGCAACTGTGATCTGATAACTTAACACCTTTACGTTTAATTTCTTCAAATTAGTCCTAAGCTACCCTAAGTATTCAGCGAAGCTAGTCCTGGAACTACGCTTGAACATGGGCCTAACATTTCTTGTCTTCACATCACTAGTACCGATCTTACTTCACAAATGAGTACTAGAAATTAATACTCTAAAACTGGTCTAATGTTGGTTTCGACACTGAATTGACATTTCAAATATTATTTGTATATTTTGTTGATATTGCAGCCATACAAAAATGTCAAAATTAATTAAAAAAATTATAAGTTTTCGTTAGCAGCTACGAAACAAAGATAAGTGTTTTTTTTTTTTTTATATTATGTGCGCATTCAAAAGGTTATGAACACTCTTAAAGTGATGTAATACAGTGCGAGCAATTAGAAACGGAGGACACCATATGATGAAAGGAAATACCGATACATATTAGTTTCGAATGTCCTTACCTGCAATGTACTGAGTGAGAAATATTGAGCCTGGTGAAGCCCTTCACATTCGTGTAGTTTGGCTAAAAAAAAGAATCAATATTACTTAACAATAATACGTCCGAAATATGGATCAAGGGAAAGCTAATGAGCATTCCTAGAATTGCGGGTATTACGGTTGAATTGTTTGAGTGGAGGAATGCAACTGGCTATTTCACTAGAGCATTGTTCGATGAAACAAAGAAACCGTAATAGAATGATCACCTATCATTTTTAGAGCTCTTTTTGCAGTTCTATCCAAAAGAGTCAAGTTCGTTATTGGGGAACCAGCCCAAATATGAACATTATACTCGTGTCTTATACGAATAAAAGCTTTGTAAAGCCAGATCAGAAGGGTTAATAAACTTGTTGAATCGTCGGAGAAAACCCAAACACTTATCAGCGTTTTTGGTCATGTCAAATATAGAATCACTCCACAAGAAATGGTTTGTGATTCACTTACCTAGAACTGAAAGCTATTCAGTCTTCTCGATTCAAGTACCATGGAAAGTGATAGATTTAAAGAGCTTAGCATAAGCTGCCGTTGATAACCCACATCAGAAGGACAAGAAAATTAATATAAAATCGAATATCAGCAAAACAATCAAGTGGGTTAGATGTTAGTAAAAAGATCATTTATGAAAATAAGGAAGCCCTGGGGCACACCAGCGTTTAGTTTGTGGATATAAGATTTGAACCCATGAAAGGTTATTTCTAACCCAATAAAGACAAGATTCGTCAATGCCAAGTGCACGCATTTACGATAAGAAAGCTTGATGCCAAATTCTATCAAATGCCTTTGAAATATCAATTAGAATAATCTGACTGTCTTCATCAGTGGACTTTTTGGTGTGAAAGCCGTTCTGCCAGCCAGTAAAAGGATTTAGTTCTTCAAGATAATTTTTAGCTGAAAATTGATCTGCGTTTCCATGACTTTGAAAAGAAAGGACGTAAGTGCAATTAGACGATAGTTAGAGGGTTAAAGGGATTTGCCATATTTAGGGCAGGTCCATCAACTCGGACCTGCAGAATATGACAGATGGAAGAGCTTATAAAGTTTTTTTTTGCGAGAGTTGAAGAACACCTCTTAAGAATAATAGCGGGGATACTATTTGGGCCAGCAGATTTATTACTGTCAAGCTCTTTTAGTACCCTATAGCAAATGTTGGAGTGCGAAAGATGATTCTTCCTATGGAATTGTTTATGCTTTCAAGTATAGGACGAGTCATGTCACTTATTGGCAGCATCGATTTAATAGCAAACTGTGCTGCAAGCAAATTGGCTTTATCAATCAAGCTTACAAAAGGGTAGGAACCGACGATGACGTAGGGTTTTTCACTTTTGTTTTGCAAATGGCCAGACCTTTATGTTACTTATATAGTATTTTTGTCGGAACCTCTGATCATGCAAAAATGTAATGCCTCGAATATGTTCGTTACAGGTCTTTCTAGCTTGTTTAAACAATTTTCCTCAGTAGGATTAGCTTTGGAAATCCGGAAATTTACATCTTTGAACTTATAATAACCTCTATAAAGCTCAAATCGAAGCATGAGTTTTCATTGGGTTTGATAGATTTTACTATATTCGGGATAAAGTTTCTCTATCCAGAAAGAATTATTAAGTTTGTAACCATATCTGCGCTGGAATCCACGTCACTATCGATTAAGCATAGTAACCAGCTAAAGTTCCTGAAGTAGTCGCTAAGCCACTATTAAGGCCTTGGCCTATCAAATTTATTGTACCAGAAAATATACAGTTGACAGAACTGTAGCTTAGTACTTCTCTGAAGAAATAGATTGGTACCGATTCAAGTACTAAAACAGCTGGTTTGTTGCTTAGAACAAGGTCCTAGTACTTGTGTGAAGAAATGAGTTGATACCGATTTGAGTACAAAATTCTAGGACTTGTACTGGGCCTAACGTTAGGACTTTGCTAACAAATTGGACCATAGACATTTTTCTGTAAGACCATATAAACATTAAGGTCTATGCTTGACAATCGATTTAAGACCTTAAAGATGGAATGTTAAAATTGATCATGGAAAGTGACTGATATGGTTTTAAATTGTAAATGACATATCCTTTAAACAATTGAATAAAAATCCACTAATTTTTATATTTTTGTAAATTTTTAAATAAATAGAACTAATTGCTGTTGAACTTTTCGCTGACTATGGTATTTCGATAAAAATAACGGCCATTCAGAGTCCAGTGAAGAAATGTCATTCCTTGTCTTTGGTCATTAACCTTAAGCTATTAGGTTCATTTGAATTCTTCACGGATGGTGGCTAAGTCAAATCAGTAGACGCCTCGCCGACGAAAAATTTTCCCACTTGAGGTCTAAAAAAGGACAAAATTCTCGTGAGCCACTAAAAACCGACTGCATTTATTTTTGCGGCACATAAGTAGTGGCTAAAGACTTACGGTTATCGGTTAATAGTTTTCTGAAAGTGCAGATCATAAGTCTCAATACATTGAATAATCTGATAAAATGAAGTCGAATTTGACAGATGTAGCTTCAACAAATTGGCCGTTTTCAACTGTCAAAGTTCAGAAGTTGTTTCTGTTCTTATAAACAAAAGAACTTTTCGTGGGAACATGTCCTTATTTTCCTATAAACCCAAAGTCTTCATTCAATTCATTGAAAAATGTATTTGCATTGATGTAAGGAGATACCATATATTATGTACATATATTTTTGTCTGTCTGCATTTTAAATTTTATGTCCTTTGTTGATTGTTGAACAACAAAATAACTAAAACAAAAAATAATGTTAAAATAATCGCGTCAATTGTGAATGTGATTTGCACAACATAAAATATAACACTTGCAATGATGTGAGCTTGCTTATTCAACTTATAAAAGTCGAAGGTAGATAAACCTTGGGTACCATACCTCTATAGGTACGAGTAACTAAATAAAATACTAGTTTCACTCGTCTGGTCCTCCGCTCTGTGTCGTGCGTCGGCCTACGTATCCATGTTATGCTTAGACATTGGAACCATAATTCAATGTCAGAATAACACATGAGACTAAAATGCTATGTAAATTTTACATATGGTCTATCTTTTGTGTTAAATTTAAGGGAATAAAGTGGTTTAGATTTGATTTTAGATTTTTATGCCCACAAGCATCACGAGCTTTTTAAAAATCACCACACTGTGCCATGCCAGTGGCAAGATTCAATTGTTTTGATAAATAAATGCAAACCTTAAAAAAAAAAACTGCATGAAGACTGAAAAATAAATGACAAAGTCTTGAACTATTTTGATTCATTGCACCGAAAGCTCGAAATAGAGCTATCATTTCTGCAAAAGGTTAACTCTACCTGTCCTTCAATTGATATCTTACTTAGCTAGCAGAAAGGTCTTCATGTCAAAGTTCAAAACGGATCCTACTTAAAAGAACATCTCACCTTAAAAGTGTAAAGGAGCTGAAGGTAAAAATAACAAGTCTCATTTCGAAACACCTATATCACTTCCATTCTATCCATAAGGGATTACCGACCATTATTCCAACCACAAAACAAGCCCAAAAGGATGCCGACACATAAAAATCGAAGCCCCTTCCACCCTTCACCCCTTCCTCAGCTCATGATGTTCTTACATCGAGGCAATCAATCACGTTCAACATTTGCATAAATCAAAACACTCACCGGATCCCTGTTTGGAATAATTATACTTTGCAGGTGCATCCACGATTCCTTCGATAAAACAAAAAGAAAAGAAAAAGAAACCTTCAAATCGTGTGTCTGTCTTTCTGTCCGTCTGTCTGTCTGTCTGTCTGCCTGTTAGACTTACTGTACTCGTTGGTAGGTAACAAAGTAGTAGAACCTCCTTGCGAACCATTAAACCATATCCCAGCAGCGTATGTGATGTGCGCAGTGCACCTTTCATCACCTCATTCGTCCAATATAAGGTGCACTCTCTCGCCCAGCTACCGAACAACACACAACATCCTTATTCTCACCATGAAATTGAAATCATCTCAAGCCCGACCATAACCCACCACCGCGCTGTACCTCCTGCCCGGAACATCCAGCCTGCCATCAGCCAACCGTGTTGTTCGTTGGTTGCATCGATTTTATCTGTGGAAACCCTAATGGAAGCAGAGCAGGAAATGCACAAAGTCTCTCGCTCTAGGAAGAAGATAACCAGGTTCCCCATTCACAATGTGTGCCCAAGTCTGAGTGGGTTGTGATTGGCACTACCGACCGAGGAGCTGAGCCGAAATTGCAGTGCAGTGCGGTGGTAACTTAATAGAAATGGAATCAGCAAAAAACCACACCGTGATTCCTGGCAGCTCTGTTCCTCTGTACTGATGCTGCTGCTGCTGGTGGTTGGGCTTGAGATTGGGACTTTGCGCGAGATGGCGATGCATCATTGCTGCTGTAGCCCGACGATAGTGCAAAACAAGTTGTTGAGCCCACACACTTTCCATGAGGCTAGTTACACCAATCTCAGCCGTCTGTCTGTCCATGTTTGTTCATTTGGTGTGCCTGACATTTAGTGGCGGATTCAAAGTCGAATCGGGACGGCGGCGCGGCGCGGCGGAGTACAGAGCTATAAAGTTGCAGAAGAAAACCGTGCTGTTGCTGCTGCGTGAGTGTGTAATGCGGCGAGGCGATGGAAATGGCGATGCGATGGCTGGCGGTGGCAATGACTATGAGTATGACGATGGCGGCCCGTAACAAGGTTTCATCCTCCGGTCATGAAAATCGACTCCCATCATCAGTGGAATGGTTTTAGTTTTGGTTCTTGGTTACATATCGTCCTACGGATTTTTCAGTTTTCACCGCAATCCATTTCAAAAGGGTGAACCGTTTTTACCTACTTCCCCGTCCGCACTTGCTTTTGGCATTCAAAAGATGAACCTTGGCAAGCTGAAAATTCTTTTCCCCCAAAGTGCGATCATGGGATATTTATTGCTGCCCCTTACCATACCTCGCCCCGGCTGCTTTTGATTCGAAGACTCATAAATTCTATGGTTCAGTGATTTATTTTGGAGCACCAACAACAACAACGACGATGTCTTGACTATGACTATGCAGCGGCAAGAGGATTACTGATCAGAATCAGGAATCGGAAATGTTAAGTTGATTAGATTATGATCGCGAGTATGTGAAGAAAAAAGGAAAGGAAGTCGTACCAACTTACGACCGGCCGAAGACGACGACGAAGACCGACGCGACGACGGGAACGTGCATATAGCGTCGTCATTGCGGTCGTAACAAAAAGTACATCATCGCAGACAGATGAATGCGAAATGTGTCTTGTTCGGGGAAAATCATGGCCATGTTTTTCGGAGTTTGGGGGGCTTGAAACTATAGAATTGAAAATTGGAGACTTGTAGGTTTTTTGTTTAGGGCGTATATAAAACATATAAATGTCGTGCAGTATAAAATTTAGATCGTGTATGCAGAGAAGCGAGGACTTTTATTTTTGATGTCATTAGTCACGGATACATGAACTTAAAGATACTTTGGATGTGTAATTTTGTATTTTTTAAAAAAAAAGTTGCATTTGAAAGAACTTTCTCACTATTGTGCAAATATTTTTGATTTTACCTTGATTTGGTATAGGTATGGTAAAAGTGTAATTACAATAGAATCATTACTCTGTACGGAACACATAAAGTACTTTCAGTTCTTTATTAATGCAAGTTGAGAGAGAATAAAGCTGTCATTAGCTAAATTATTGTTATTGTCACTTTTTAAAATTAAGTTAGTTTTTCAGATCATTTCTATTGTTATGGGTGGGAACCAGGAATTTGTTAGATAGGTTTATAGATAAATAAATAGCTATTGTTAATTTGAAGAACCAATAGACCGAGTTATATTTTCGGTTTAAAGATCTTATCACAATTTCGTAATGGTAATGAGGGAAAATAAGTTAAGAATCAAATTCTTTTTTTATTTTCTTGTATACAAAATTGTGTGATCTTTTATTCGAAACCCCAGTAGATGTGTAAAAGAAGATCGTTTCACTTTGATATGTAGCTTTCAATGCAACTAGAGTAGAATAATATTATTTCAGTGCCATAAACATATACAATTTAAATGCAATGAATTCAATAGAACACACGGCAGAAGATGTTGAAAAAGTTGGTAGTACTACAATACAAATTTTTCAAACCAAAATAGAAATGCGGCTATCTACACTAACAGACAAAGCCAACAACAACAACATCCTCTATACAGGTCAGGATGTCCCTTTTATTTGGGTTCCAGCTCATAGTCGCATTGATGGTAATGAACAGGTTGAAGAATTAGCCCGGCAGGGATCGGTTCTTCAAATATTTCTCTGGATCTATGAAGAGTAACATTTTTAAAATTTTTCTGATAGAATTCAGTCACAGGTGGAACAGTAAAACAGACTGTATAATGTTCAGGAAGAAATGATCTACCTATAACAAAAAAGCAAAGACATGATTTCCTTTCTGAACGTTATGAAATGGCTATAGCACAATCTACAGGCCTAACAAGTTTACGGTATCAAAACGGCGCTTTCCAGCTTTAATTGAGTCGCGCAGCAAGGGCTGCTTGTAACTGTCATATCAACCTACCTATCTAAACTCAGTTGTTGAAATTCATGAAAAATTCAGTAGAGGGTTCGGTTAATGTTCAATTTTATTTCACTACTGAAAACGCCTTTGATCAGAGAAGATACAACATTTCTAGATTCAGTGAAGTATTAGCTTTATAATGGGTGATTTTTTTGAGGTTAGGATTTTCATGCATTAGTATTTGACAGATCACGCGGGATTTCAGACATGGTGTCAAAGAGAAAGATGCTCAGTATGCTTTGACATTTCATCATGAATAGACTTACTAACGAGCAACGCTTGCAAATCATTGAATTTTATTACCAAAATCAGTGTTCGGTTCGAAATGTGTTTCGCGCTTTTTTATCGACAAATTTTGTTCAGCGATGAGGCTCATTTCTGGTTGAATGGCTACGTAAATAAGCAAAATTGCCGCATTTGGAGTGAAGAGCAACCAGAAGCCGTTTAAGAACTGCCCATGCATCCCGAAAAATGCACTGTTTGGTGTGGTTTGTACGCTGGTGGAATCATTGGACCGTATTTTTTCAAAGATGCTGTTGGACGCAACGTTACGGTGAATGGCGATCGCTATCGTTCAATGCTAACAAACTTTTTGTTGCCAAAAATGGAAGAACTGAACTTGGTTGACATGTGGTTTCAACAAGATGGCGCTACATGCCACACAGCTCGCGATTCTATGGCCATTTTGAGGAAAACTTCGGAGAACAATTCATCTCAAGGAATGGACCGGTAAGTTGGCCACCAAGATCATGCGATTTGACGCCTTTAGACTATTTTTTGTGGGGCTACGTCAAGTCTAAAGTCTACACAAATAAGCCAGCAACTATTCCAGCTTTGGAAGACAACATTTCCGAAGAAATTCGGGCTATTCCGGCCGAAATGCTCGAAAAAGTTACCCAAAATTGGACTTTCCGAATGGACCACCTAAGACGCAGCCGCGGTCAACATTTAAATGAAATTATCTTCAAAAAGTAAATGTCATGGACCAATCTAACGTTTCAAATAAAGAATCGATGAGATTTTGCAAATTTTATGCGTTTTTTTTTTAAAAAAAGTTCTCAAGCTCTTAAAAAATCACCCGATAGCTTCATGGCCATTTGCAGAGTTTGGGACGATACCGATCTCCACCCCAAAAATTACCTGTTTAGTGTAAATTTTGGGGCGTCCAATGATGCCAGTCCATATTTTTTAAAGATTGAAGATGGTCAGGTCAGGTTACCATCATCAACTGTTTACCCTTAAATTCACTAAATTACAACTGGTTGCAGGTCTATGATGAATAAGTTATAGTAACCCTTAAAGACAAAGTATTTCATTGACATCCGTCAAATTCGGTCTGAAGAATTTATGGAAGAGTCAGGTTTAATTGAACATTAGCTATGGAAACAAAAAAAGTTGTGGCAAACATTACCATTAATTACATAATGTATTGACATCAATATGCTTTTGAAAAGAGGTTTAAAATGATGCCTCACCAATCTACTCATTTAAATTTTAATTTGAAGTAAGAAAATGTTTAATTAAAGAACTCATACAAATTAAATAAAAGTCGCCGAAATTCTGTTGTTCCAAAAATTAGACTTCAGCGGTTTTTTTTATAAACAATTTTAAATTATGAACAAATTAGCCCTCCTTAAACAAGATGATTATCTTTGATTACAGTATTTATACTAAATCTCCATTTATAATTTTTCTTATGAATGACTGCACGATATCAAAAAACATCAAAAAAAAAGCATACATTTGCATAATTTCTACCATCAACATTGGAGAAAGTCCAGAAAGTGGCACATTAAATCAACAAAAAAAGTAGTAAACGCGCAAAACTAATTAACTATTCACGCAAAAACCAGAAAATTATCTAAAACATTTATCGTCGAAAAAAGATCATGCAAATGTATAATATAATTGCATTACGTCCGAACTCTAAACTCTAAAGTTTACCAAACCAAAACCAACAACTGGCATGTGACAGAGAGTGGAGTATATCTTAATACCACATGTGGTGGCAAATGAATAAACTATCTAAAAAATAAAAACAATTTCAAATTTATTTGCAATGAACCTCATTTGTGCGTTTTTGTTTGTTTTTTTTTTTTTAAATTGATTGCAATGAAAAATTCATTCAATTTGAAATATTTTTAGTGCACAAAAACGAAAAATAAGTAAAACATCACATTGTGGGGGAGCTGAGTTGTGTTGCAGCTTTAAATTATCCATTGATTTTTTAATCTTTTTCTTCTTTTCCCTAAAAGCTAAATTTTATTAAACGACATAATTGCAGCACCATGAGCACAACCGAGCGACGGACGCATGGACCGTTTCATGGTCGTAGGCGTTTTTTTTTTTTTTTTTCTTAACATTCTCTGGTTTTGGAATTATGCTAATACCTATACAACTGCTGCTGTCGCTGCTGCTGCTGCTGGTGCTGCTATTGCTGTCAGCCACCAATGGTTCGCTTACAAACTAGATACTAATTCTAAGAAACGTTTGTTGCCACCGCACCGATAGATTAAGATACCTTGTTGTCGTTTTCATTTTTGATTTCGATTTCAATCGCATTAGTTAAAAATATACGAAAATAGTTTATAGTGAGTATTAAAATAAGTGGAGCTCAGTCACAGATGTGCTAGCGGTGCGGCGCGGTTGTGATGCTGAGATTGGCGAAGCATGTTTTGAGATATAAATGGCCGACACGAGTTTATATTTTTATATATTAACTTTAAACTCGCAGAACTAAAATTTTGTTAATTTTTTTTGTTGTGAAAGAGTTTTAGTTGAGTATTTAGTACCTAGGTATAACAACTTTCAAATTAAGTGTGTTTTTCTATTGTTTTTAGCACTTATGCACTTTTTAAAAGTTTAGCTTATAAACGACAATGACAATGTGATGAAGGTTTCTATGCCTTGTGTTCTTTCGAACGCACACTGTTGTTTTTCGAGTTTTTTTTGGAGCCACGTGAATCTTTCATAAATTGACTCGAGACTCAGTAAGGTTTTTTTTAAGCCTTAAACAAGGTGTCAGTTTGAAAAACAGGTAGCCTTAAGGCATCTTAAAATATTTGATATTTTTCTTTTGAACGACTTTCAAAACCTATAAAATTATATGAGGTCCATCGAATCTCATAAGTCCTGATGGGGGAAGAGCAAGTCATAGATCCAGTAAGTCAGGCATAGAAGAGAAGTAAACACGCCTTAAAAATTATAACATTAGTGCTGCCAACTCCAACTAAGGCATCAGCAGTAGAGATCGAACATGTGCACGAGAAGAGGAATACAAAGAGCTCAGGATACCATAAAAACGGCTTCAAAGACAGAAAAAAGCAGCATGCAAAAAGAACTTGATCTGTGAAATTGAACAATGCCGATCCTTCCGCAGTATACACCATGCTGCACATATTACAAGGACGAAGAGGGAAATCTTGTTACCAACCCTGCAGGTATTTTGGAGCGATGGAAAGTGTACTTTAATGAATTGCTAAACGGTTACCTCACTAAAGAAGTTTAGGCTCCATCAATTCAAGATGAAGCCCAAGAAACAATTGGGCGGTTGCTCAAACCCAATAGAGCCTACTTCAGTCTGTCAAAGCATTTTAAACCCAGAAATCTTACCATAACTTCTTAGCTGCAGCTGTACTGGATGACGGTTTTGCCAGTACTCACATACAACTCCGAAACCTGGGTGCTTAGTAAAAGGCACTTCAATCTCTTAGGCGAGTTGGAGAGGAAGGCCTTGGTGAGTATTCTTGGCCCCTTATGTGAGAAAGTACGATTCCGGAAAAGCTACAATCAAGAACTGTATGCAATCTATCTCGAAGCTGATTTTTTTTTTTTTTTTAGATTTATAAATACATTTATTTCTTCAGAAGGTGAAATATATACAACAGTTCATATTATCATATGTATTTTATTAATAAAAACAGTGCTAAAAGCCAATTCAAGATTAACAAATAAATCAAATTATAATAATTTGGGTGGGGTGACCCTTAATTGAGAAAATATGTATGTACATTTCAAAATAAAAAAAAAAATAAATATTAAAAATTCAAATCAATTATACAAACCAAGATAAATTAAACTAAATTGATTGCAAAAGTTATACGGAATAGAGAACAAGACTCTTTTTGATAATCCTCAGAAATATTGAGTCTTATATCACTGGAGATAACATTCTTTCTAAATCATCAAAGTGAAAAGTAAACAACCAGCTCTTTACAAGTTTCTCGAAATGATTTGATAATATAAGTGATCTCATCATAATCGGAAGTTTATTAAATAAACGAGTTGACAAAACAGAATAGAAATTACGGAAGGCAGTAGTGCGGAATTTAGGAACAGGTACCATACATTGCATGTTACCACGGAGGTTATGGCTGTCCAAAACTCTGAAATTTAAATTTCCTGAGTGCTTGAAAAAAGTTTTAAGGACTTTATAGCAATTTAAATGTCTTAATGGAAGAATCTTCAACCCCGTGAATAATGGAAAACTATGATGCAGTCTATGTTTTCTGCTTAATTTTCTGATAACATATTTTTGAAGTGTCAAAATCGGTTTTATTTTGTTTAAATGTATTCCACCCCAGCATGCTACACCATATTGCAATTTAGATTGAAAGATTCCATAATAATTTTTTTTAAGCAGATCAAGTGAGCATACTTTTTGGAGGTAGAAAAAATGCCGAAGTGTGGAACGGAAATACTTTTCTAAATTCTCAGATTGATTACTAAAAGACATTTTAGAGTCAATTAGTAGACCTAAATATTGAAATACATCAACTTTCTCAATTTTGAAACAATGATCACTGCAATTGAAGTTGTGAGAGTATGTAATCGAGGTTGGATAACATATACAATGGCAACTTTGCAATTTGAATCTAAGACATTTAGGCTCATGGAAGAAAATATCCGGTTCCAAGGAGTTCTGTTGAGAAATACTAAAGAACATAATTTTCGTTTTTGCACTTATGACTAGCTTATGTTAAGCGAACCATGACCTAAGCATATGTAGATCCCAATTAATTTCACAGACGAGGTCCAGGAGGCGTTCAGCACCAAATGCACAACCAACGTCATCAGCAAAAGCAGTAACATTTTTGATTTTAGTTTTAAGCTGAATATATATTAGGAACAAAATAGGTCCCAGCACTGAACCTTGTGGAACCCCTATGTTAGTAAATTTGAACCCACTTCTAAAATTACCAATTTTAACTCTCAGTGGTCTATTATGAAGATAGGATCTAAACCAGTCCCTCATAAAGCTTCTTAAACCAAAATTTTCTAGTTTAGTAACCATTATATCATGGTTCACCATATCAAACGCTTTAGTGATATCGACATAGAGCCCAGCTGTGAACTTTTTTTATCTAGGTTATTGAAGACATCAGAGCAAAATTTCAGAAGGGCATCTTCCGTCGATTTTTTTTTCTGAAAACCGAATTGCAGAGGATTTAAAAATTGTTTTTTATCTAAAAAATCAATAGGTCTCTTTTTAATACTTTTTTCAAAAATTTTACTTATTGAAGAAAGAATTGAAATGGGCCTGTAATTACAAACTTTTTTCTCTGAACCTTTTTTAAAGATTGGAACAATATCAGCACATTTCAATGCTTCAGGAAAAGTTCATGAGGATATGCTTTTATTAAATATAAAGGCTAAGAAATCTACTATGAAACACGCAATATTTTTAAGCACCTTAGTTGAAATTGCATCAGGTTCACAAGAATCTGAATTTTTAAGACTGCCAATACATTTAAGGAGCTCTAAACCAGTTATGGGTTCAAAGAAAAACGAGTTTTGGGTTAAAGGATCACCACAAATAATTGCAGATCTGCAAGAAGTACAGTTAGAAGAAAAAGCAGACTGTAAGGAGTTTGTCGCATTGACAAAGTAATGAATAAATGTACTAGCAATAATGTTTTTATCAGATACCACATTTCCGCCAACTTTAATAATAATATCCTTATTGGAGGATGTAGGTTTGTTGAGAATACTGTTAACCAATTTCCATTCATTTTTAATGTCACCTTTAGCCAGATCAAATTGGTTGCTAAAATAGCGGTGTCTACGAAGCGGAACTTCTTTTTTTTTGTGCAAATAGTTAAGCTCGGTAGACTCCGGTAGGCTAGACACCTAGCTCGTATGAGTGAAGAGGGACCAGAGCGGAAAGTAATTTGTAGTACATTTTATGGTAGACGATAGCTTGGCCAGACCATTCTTACGCTGGAGAGATGGCTTAGACCTGGAAGTCCGAAGCCTTAAGCTGCGCAGCTGGGTGGCCCGCGATATATACGGACATTTCTAAGTACACATTGGGTCTTTCAGAAACAGTTGGGAACTAAAAAAATGTTAACACCTGTTGAAAGAATTTTGTTCGTTTGTGTCACTGTTACCTGGTGGCCTAATCCATCCTTAGTAGAGTTTTATAACATCTGCAATAATGAATTGGATCTTTTTAAGTAACATATTTTTAAGTCCTTATTTTTATTACTATTAAAGTAAGATCCCTGAATTCCCACAATATGCTTATTTTATCCTCCTTTTATAAATACATCCTTATTTCGTTATTTTTTCTCACGTACGTTATATTATTATGACCGTGACTTAAATCAAAGCAAATTATTATTATGTTTGTTTATTTCACTTTATCTGTATACGTTGCGTATACCAAATGCCAAATGAAAATCAAAACTTAAGAACTGTCAACTAAAAACCTCATAACAATAACACTACATGGCTCCGCTTGTAGCTAAAGTTACCTCTTTAAAGTTGTGTTTGTTGTTTACTCTTCACTTAATATTCCATCAGGGCTAATAAATATTCAAAGCATGCTGCTGTCTGATGGATTGACTCAAAACCTTTGAAGAAAAAAACTATCCGCAGTATAAGCTTACTTATAAATGAAAATGATGTATTTACAAGGAACGTTTGCAGAAGGGGACCTAAAAGAGAACGTTTGACTTAATAAGATACAAAAAAATAACTTTTCAAGTATTAAAACATTCAAAATTTAAATCTTCCGTAAAATAATTGTCTTAAAATATTTCAAAACAACATCGTTTTATCAAAAATATCGAATATCTAATTATATCTAAGTGTTACCGGAGGATCTGCTTAAATAAGCTAGGAATGAGATACTGCACTGCGGTAAAAAGTAACTTAAAACACTTTCCAGATTTATAAATACCTTCACACAAAAAATCATGATAAAATATTGCTCCGATACGACGTGAGCAACAGACAAGCAAACAAACAAACAACCAAGCAAAACAACAAAACTTTTCCATTTATAATATTAGTATAGATTTTTAAAATTGTGCCACAAAATGTCTTTCTTATTTAAAAACTGGACCAATATACCAAGTTTACAGCTTCCCCCTATACTTTTACTGAATTACGGGGACGGGCCTGTGCTTCTAACCAAAATATAAAAAAGAAACAGAAATAAAACATAAAGAAAAACCGTAGGGTAAAACAAAAACAAAGAAATAAATAAATAAATTTGCTTAACAGATTTTTTATTCTGTTGGCGTAAAAGGTGCGTTCCTTCTTTGGCCATATTGTCCAAGTGCACACAAGTTCAATGCCTTCTCCCAGTCCCTATACTATATACGTATACAGTACTCTAGGAGCTATGTGGAATCGCTCCTAAAGTGGGTAAAGTTGGAGTCAGCATTCAGCGAATTGATACCAAATATTTGCACTCACCAGACATTTTAATGGTTGAATGCAAATGATCGCACGTCACGGTCTTCGTCGTCATCGGTTGGCCCGCTTGGTCGGCTGGCATCAAGCGTTCAGGTGTAGTGTCTGAGTTTTAATGTTTTTTTGTGTTTTAGGTTATTTTCGTTATGCTTTTGTTTTTTGAGCATATTTATGGTCAATAAAGATTATATTCACTGATTTTAGATAATGACATAAGTGGGTATTGTAAACGGGGCTTCAAAAAAAGGTGTGCCACAACGCCACTGCTCAACGCTGCCGCTGCGCCGCCGCAGCCATCGGCCATTTTACCCTCTTGCTGCCAACAAACTGAATAAGAACGATATATCATTTTTGTGGTTGGTTCTTGTTTCTTGTCCCTGAACTTATTTATGATTGTTCAAAAATTCACGATCAGGAATTGGGACAAAATCAATAAAAGCTGTGATACTCTGCAAAGATAACTGCGAAAAATAAGACGGAAATTCGGTATCCGTGAGGCGCAAGGGTGTGTTTTGTCTTAACTTGTGTGTTCATTTTTCTTAATAAAAAGTTTTGCGATTGTATCAATCATAACGCAAAACTTTCACTTCTTTTATAGCGAAATCATTGAAAATTTGATCGAACATTTATTTATGTTCGACGACGATGGACGACTCGAAAAAAGAAAAGTTATTTATGACTTTTAAAATAATATGACGTACAAGTTTGTTGTTGGTTTTTTGGCGGCTGCCACGGCAACGGCGTCGGCCGGCGGCGGCGGTGGTCGAAGCTTGTGGTGGAGCATTTGGATATACATAGCATCAATCATTTGAATAACATATCTTTGATTTGATGCGAAGAAAGTGCATTTGGATAGGCTTATTCTTTAATTTGCTTGTGGTTGTTGTTGTTTGAATGAAACTGACTGACCGATGATTGCTGAATCAAAGAAGTGAGGAAGTAATGAGATAAGTAAAGAAAGCTATACTTAGAGATACATAGGTAGGTACTTTGATAAAGTTTGAATATTTTGATAGGTTTTTGACATGGTATCTAAATAAGTAAAATTAATGGGTATTCCATTAAAAAAAAAGAGACAAGAACGACGGTAAAAATCCATCCTTTAATCTTCATGCATACATTTGATGTTTTTCTTGGGAAGTGAATTAAAAACTTTAAATTTGTTATCATCCAAGTCCGGAAGATCTTCTCGTGAATAACTTCTTTTCAGTTTCATTTTTAAACTTTCCTTTTCATATGAACATACAGTGTAAAAAATTCATTTTCGAAATTTACAAACTGTAACATACATACCTTTTATAAGTATAATATGCTATACAAAAAGTGTTTTTCAATAAGAGGTTTCATTTTAAATAATCTGCTATTTGAAAAGCTTTAATTTTTAGAGATGCTTTCTTTAATTATTTGTAAGGTTATAACTGCGATTTTTTTAAGAAAAAACTTGAGGGTGGTCGTTAGGCACCTTCTCGGCTGGCAATAGTGAAACTGATGGACAATTTTTAGCTATTGGGGCAAGCTGGTGATGTGCAAAAGAAATCCATCTACTTCGTCGAAGAACAACTGAAAATTTGTCGGCTGAATTCCGTATTGTTGAAGAAAACCAAGGTTTGTCGATTTCCCATCGATGTTTGGAATAAGGCATTTTAAAAACGCCATACAGAACTAGGTATTTAGACTATTAAAGTTTAGTTTGCATACAATAACTCAAGCCACTTGAACACGAGCAACTAAGTGTCTTCACTGATTGGGCCAATTTTCAACTCAAAGGTTACTTTTATAACCTTAATTTTTTTGGTTTGAGGCTCAAAAAATTCTCGATATTTCAACAAAAGTTTTATTTGTGAATAGTTGACTTATAAGATCACTCCTTACTATTATTGAATTTATTTATTTTTAAAACTTAAAATTGTTCTAAAAAGTGATAATAACAAAAATACAATATCTTTCATCTGCAATATATTCAATGGATTACAGTTTACGATAGATTAGGTTTTTAATATCGAGACCATATGGCAATAGATTAAATGTTAAAAGTTATATCTAGACCAAAGCCTGATGTAAACCAAAACATTTAAAAAGTACCTATAGGTTCTATAAACATGACTTCTATGAATGATACTGATTTCAAAAAAATCAAAAGCAATATTGATAACTCGCTTGATGCAGCCCTCGCCAATATGGCCACAAAAGACGATATTTGCAATCTTTACAAAGAAATCGATCATTTTCCCAAAGAGAATCAGGAGCTTTTCCAAAAATTTATTTCGTTGAAATACGCTGTTTTTACTTGAAGACGAACTTGCATTGCAAAGCTGCGAGATAAACCAAGTGAATGTGAACACCCACAAAGACAGAATAAAAATGCTTAGGAATTTTTGAAAATTAAAGACCACATGTACATATCTTTGTATGTATTGTTCAGCAAACAAAGTGAACTTAAAGTGATCTTTTCAGAATGGTTTAGCACCTCCACAGGAGTAAAAGAAGGATACCCAATAAGCGGTCTTTTGTTCTAATTATTTTTAGATGATGTTGCTGATGAATTTTCTGTGAAAATAAGAATAGCTAGCTACACTGATGAGTGTATTATTATACGAAGATTACCGTACCATACTTTCAGAATCACCCGAAGGTTTACAACTAATGATAAATCGGTTAAATAGATACTGTAACACATGGAGACTATCTAACAACGCAATAAAATCCAAAATAATGATATTTGACCGCACACAAAGCGCTAACAATGGAAAAAGCTGATACGCAACTGGAGGCAACAAAAGACATCACATATCTAGGATTGAAACTGAATCTAACCTTAAATTTCAAAATTCATTTATCAGCGAAAGACCAAAGCTGAGATAATTTAAACATGTAAAAACGTCGTCTTTAATTCAGTAGTGAAATCAACTCTCTTGTATGTTGCTCAGGTTTTTGAATCTGAAAAGTTCGAAGAAATCGTAATATTTTATAGGAAATTCATTTTGAAACTTTTCAACCTACCCCGAAATTCACCTAATTATGCCATATATTTAGAAACAGGACTTCTAAAACTTCTGACAAGCACGCTGAAGTCTCAAGCTGATTACATCATTAAAGTCTACAGCAACCATCTGAATATAAGACTTTCGACAAAAATGTCTTTATATGAGTTGAGAAACAAGGATTGGTGGCTCGCAAGATGGCAATATGTTTGGCAATGAGTGTGGAGTGAGATTGGATGATGATTTGAGTAATGTAAACACTGATAGAAGAAGGTCAAGAATCATCCAGTACAATAATCCACAAACGGGTCAACTATAACCTTGGTACCAGAAACAATTTCCAGGATTCACTGAGTTATGCAGAGATATCCCTCATCTTTAAAGCAAAATATGAAGTTCTCAACTAAAATGGAAGTCCTTATACTTAATAACAGTTTTAACCAATTCTATACACTGTACAACTTAAAATCAATAAGAAGATTGTCTACATTTCATTCGTATATCTTTAATTTTTAAAACTCAAAGAAGATACTTTTTCGGAAAAAAAAAAAAAAACTCTTACCTTAAGCTGAGATCACACGATTGGTCAAATGTACCGATTTCGGCCTAAATTTTTCTGTACACATTTGGTGACAGAAATTTTGTGTACCGAAAATATTTTTAGGTGTTCACACGATTGGTGTATTTTAGCCAAATATTTTCTGCGCTTATTTGTGTACTGCATGAATATGAACGATATCTGTACGTACAACCCTGTCACACGATCTGGCATTATTTTCAGCAGCAAAAATAAACAGCTGATTAATTGTTTATGTGTTTGATGATGTACATCTTCTTATATATAAAAATGAATCGCAAAATGTGTTGGTAAGCGCATAACTCAACAACGCCTGGACCAATTTGGCCAATTTTTTTTTTTAAAATGTTCGTTGAAGCTCAAGGATGGTTTTTACGGCGAGAAAGATTCCAATAATTGCCGAAAAAACCATAAAAACAGCCCTTTTCTTTTTCCCATACAAATGTTTTCTAACTAAAACGTAGACGGCTTAAAGAATTTGACTTCAAGTCATATCAAATTAAAAAAAAAAAAAAGAAAAAAAGAAGAAAAAAGTGTAGATGTCGATTTGCTGTTGTTTTCTTGGATTTTCTGTTACCTTATTTACTGAGTTTGCTTTTGTCAACTGATAAACGGCTGAAACAAATCCATATATCGTGTTTTGTACAGAGTGTTAGTGTTAGTGTTAGTGTTAGTGTTTGTTTAGTTAGTGTTTAGTGACAAAATAATTTATATTTGTTATGCCTCCTATTAGACGAAGCAATTTAGGTAGAAGAACCCGAACTGCTACAAAACAAGTTAATTACCAAACTAATCGTACTGCACAAGAACGTGAAGACCAAATTGAACGTGTAAGAATTCGGATATCACAAACGCGTGAAGCGGGAGCGCGACATTTAACTAATGATCGCTCAAGTTTGAATCGAGCTGCTTTCAGTTACGATGTGTCAATTGACTACAGAAACTACCAATGTGTTGTTATTGGTTCTATGAACTAGGTTTGCTCACACTGTAAGACATTTAAATACAAAAACGAAGCTAATGGATTGTATTGCGTAAATGGTAAAGTGAAATTGATACCATTGGATCCACCACCAGAGCCATTGTACTCATTGGTTTCAGGAATAGGAACAGATTCCATACACTTTTTGACAGTTATCCAAACTATAACAATTGCTTTCAAATGACTTCATTTGGGGCAACAAATGTAGTTCGGGAAAATTTCATTCCAACTTTCAAGGTATGTATGTATTATAGCAGTTATTCATAATTATTTTAGCGAACAAAATTTTCTATCACCTAATTTAAGATGTTTATTGATAGATATTAGTTATAACGAAATAGATAATTTTTAAGATCAAATATTATTTAAGTTTGATTTATTTAATTTTAGAGTGTTTGGTACAAAAATAATATTTTTTTTTTAATTAACAGATACAAGGGCAAATATATCACAGAGCAGGTTCACTGTTATCAGTGTCAGATAGCGACAGCAAATTCCTGCAAATTTATTTTATGGGCAATTCACCACAAGAAATTGATATGCGTTGTGCAAATAACAATTTAGTAAAGAGGTCTATTGTAGAACAATTACAACTTTATTTCATGAACACAATCAATTGATTATATTGTTCAAAACTGCACTGGATCTGATGCCATCTGATAATCAGAAAATTGTAATCAGAGCTGTCAAATCACCTGCAGGTCAACATGCAAGACGTTAAAATGTACCAACTATTGATGAAGTTGTTATCGTTGTAGTTAGAGAAAACTTGGAATCCCGTTACATTCTTTTACATCGTCGAAATGATCAATTACAACGTATAAAGCAATTCAAAGACGAACTTATTTAGAAAGTGTTTCCAAATGTTTCTCAAAATTACAGAAACCATGATTGGTTGAGCGAACGCTACTAACCAAGATGATGTAGTCAATTATCCACCGGAATTTTTAAACTCGCTGGATTTACCAGGATTGCCACCTTACAATCTTCAATTAAAGGTTGGATCAATAGTTATAGTGTTGCGAAATAAAGGGTGTCCCAAAATTAACGCAAGATTTGAATTTGCCGCCATTTGTGCAGTGAAGTGTTGGAAATCCTGAAAAAAAGCAATTTGACAGCTAACAGTATAGGGTTATTAAAAATGGAGCGTTTCACGATAGAACAACGTGTCTTTTCGAGCAAAATCATCCTAAGCGATGAAGCACATTTTCATCTTGATGGCTTTGTCAATCGCCAAAATTGCCGCATTTGGGGTTCGGAGAACCCACATGTGATTGTCGAAAAACAAATGCATCCACAACGCGTGACTGTATGGTGTGGATTTTGGGCTGGAGGCATAATTGGGCCATATTTTTTTGAAAATGATGCTGGTCAAGCAGTGACTGTTACTGGTGCTAGATATCGCGACATGATTACACAGTTCTTTCTGCCAAAATTGGATGATATTGATGTGTCCAATATGTGGTTTCAACAAGACGGTGCCACATGTCATACAGCCCGTGAAACAATTCAATTACTGCATGAGACATTTCCAGGTCGTGTACTCTCTCGTTTCGGTGATCAAAATTGGCCTCCTAGATCGTGTGATTTAACACCATTAGACTTCTTTTTATGGGGTTATTTGAAATCACAAGTCTATGTCAACAAGCCCACAACCACCCGTGCATTAAAGGAGGAGATTCAACGCTGCATCAACGAAATTCAGCCACATTTATGCAGAATGGTCATGGAAAATTTTAACAAAAGAGTGCGCATGTGCATGCAAAGCCGTGGAGGCCATTTGTCCGATGTGTTATTCCATACATAACCCTATCCTATGTACTTTACGAGTCAATAAAAATATAACTATCAAAAGACTAAAAACGGCGTTTTCTATTTAATTCAAATCTTGCGTTAATTTTGGGACACCCTTTATTAACCAACCGCGTCTTTGCAACGGTACACGGTTAGCGATAAGATATAGCGAAGCAAATATACTCAAAGGAAAGTATAAAGGAGAAGATGTTCTTATACCGCGAATCCCAATAATTCCGACTGATGTGCCATTTGAGTTTAAACGACTACAGTTTCCAGTGCGGCTTGATTTTGCTATGACCATAAACAAGTCCCAGGGACAATCATTAAGTGTGTGTGGTATTAATCTAGAAAATCCATGTTTCTCACATGGTCAATTGTATGTTGCCTGTTCCCGTGTTGGAAAACCATCAGATTTGTTTCTCTATGCTCCAAGTAATGGAACAAAAAACATCGTATATCTGTTAATAATTATGATTCACATGATTAACAATAAAGCGATTACTTACTTTTAAATCGTTATATGTATATGTTTCATTTAATTATTTTGTATTCACAACGCCCTATCACCAGGGTGACGGTTCTGTTGAATGTCGAGAATGTTTAGCCACGAGTATAAAATACGTAGGAACAACAACTGCCACTTTACAAATCTTTTTGACAGGATGAAGTCTGTCGGGTCCGCTAGTACATACATATAATAATTGAATTTAATTAAAAAAATACAAAATAAAATAAAATGAAAATGATGTCCGTACTAAAAAAAAGAAAATAGCTGCCATAATGTGCATTTGTGTATATTAAATTGAAAAACAAAAAAAAAAAAGAAGAAAGGCACGGAAGCGAAGTGTTTGGGTGTGGGATTGGCTCCTGAGAAGGAGTATGATGGCGCTTGTGTAAAAACTTTGGAGAAGTTCCAAAAAATCGAAAATCAGAAATTTTTATTTAAAAATTTCTTGCGAATAAATGAAGCCACTTTTAATGATCTGCTTAAATTCGTTTCTCCACAAATCAAAAAAAATAACACCAACATGCGCCAAGCTATCTCAGCAAATGAAAAATTGGCAGTCACGCTACGTTTTTTAGCTTCTGGATACAGCTTCAAAAGCTTATCGGTTCCCTTTCGAAAAGCAACAAATACCATATCTTTGTTTGTGCCAGAAGTGTGCAAGGGCAATTATTAAAAAATCGTAATTTTCAACAACAACAAAAAATTAAAAGCACTTATCTGCTTTGATTGGTCACTATGATCGGTCATTAAGTGGCAGAACAAATTATCTGCACATTTAAGAATTTTTTCTGTCTTCATCGGTATATGAACAGTTCACACGATTGGTACAAGACAGTTCATTTTTATCTGCCTATCTGCCAAAAAAATTGTTCTACCTGCCTTATGCCCAATATTTTCTGCCATTCACACGATCTGTACATACAAATGGACAAAAATCGGTACATTTGACCAATCGTGTGATCTCAGCTTTACAAGAGACTATAAATCTCCTAAACGAGCATGATTGGAAAATATTAAGTACAGTTTTGAAAGATATTACAAGTTTTTTTATTTATAAAATTTTATAAATTCGAAAACCTAAATAAAAATATTCTAATTTATTTTTGTCAACCTTACTGACGGCTATGAAGTTTAAATTCAAAATTTTGTATAAATAATTATTGCAAAGTAATGTCAATAAATTAATTATTAGCTTATTTACTAACTACTCCTCAATATTTTACGGTTTGGTGTGGTTTGTGGTACTTTCGGTGTGATTGGACCTTACTTATTCGAGAAAGAGGCTTATGTAACTGTTACGCTGAATGGATTACACTGAACTGTGATTTTTATGGCCGAAATTGGAAGTTTGCTTGCAATTTGCCAACAGAGCCATTTTTAACGAAATCTTTCAATATTTTCAGCTTTGAGTGCAATTGCCCACAGTTTGAAATTTTTGTTTTAAATCATTAATCGCATAAAAGCATTTATTTAACATTTAATTAATTTCTAATTAAAAAAAGAAGAAATTTCAAAATTATCTGCCTCTCAATTTACAATAAAATCAATTCTTTCTTCTTCTTTATTTAAAATACTTCCATAGTCCATTAACTTACCACCATGAATTTTCATGAATTTCTAATTGAATATTTTGTCTTATTAACACGAAGTTTTACAAGTATGTACATATATCTGTTCTCTTATTTGCCGAATAATAAAATCTCCATCAAATCCACCTCCTCTAAAACATCTGTATTACAAAGATAAACAATTTCGTATTTCTCTATTGTATTATTTTTATTAATTATTTCCTCACCAAATTGTTCTGAGTAAAATCAAATATGAAGTAGATGAAAAATTCCAAATTGCATTTTACCAATGGTCCATATCGAAAGCAATAATAACTCCTCTTTTCTTTCTTTGCTTCAATTCAAACATTCCAAAGATATTAGAAGTTTATTTTATTTTTTCTTCGTTCTTCGATGATCAGTTTTGGTATCCAGCTGTGCTACGAACGATCTTCATACTCTCTTTCAAGAGATACCGATATACTTCCTTGATTAGATATCCATTAACTGCTTGTTTCTTTTTGAAACCTGCCACCATTTTGAATCAAATTGGATTTCAACTTGGACAAATTTTAAATTGCTTTTCTAATAGCTTATTCTCTCAATTTTATCAATAAAATCAAAAAATAAAGACGAAAGGCGTTGAATGCAACAACTCATCTTTAAGTCAAAGAGAAACAACAAAATAAAAAAAAAATAAAGCAAAACAATATTTATGAATGTGGATCTGAGGTAAGAACCAAAATGAATCGTGTAATTGTATCTGTCTACAAGAGGCCATCAGAGAGTAAAGGTTTTGAGTTTCATTTATTTATAGCACCGATAAAATTGAAAAGAACACAACAAAAACAACAAATACAAAACCAGTGGGAAGAAAAATTGTGGCCAAACATCACGGCTACGGTAAAGTCAAGTGTGGTTGATGTAGTAGCATGAGTGGTAATAGATATCAACTTCCTTTTGGCCAACCAACACAAAAAAACAAACAAAAAAACAACTAAAACATAAGCAAATCAGCTTAAAAAAAAACTCCATTTTAAAGAAACAATAAACAGTTAATTGGGTAAAAGAAACCAAGCGATAAATCAGTCTGTACATACATATATTTTTTTTTGTAAAGAAGTTGTAGAAATGTGAGAAGAACTAAGAAAATTAAAACGAAACGAAAGAGCTGATTAGCGAACTTTTTTTTTAGGTAGTTTTTTTTTTGTCTGACAGATATTTTTGTCAATATGTCCGGATTAAGTGGTAAAATTTGGTCAAGACAAAAAAAAAACAAAAGAGCTGAGCTGAAAACTTGAATTTTTATATAGATTTTTGTATGCCCTTGGATGGCCAAACGATATTATTTATATTCTATATGAAGTTTTATCAATGTTTGATCTCATTCAAAGTCAAATATATGTTTGAAAACAAGTTAAACAAAAAAATAAAAACATATCTTAAACAAAAGAGTTGATCGTAAAACTTGATTTTTCTAAGAAATCCTCATATTATTAAACTCTCACTCTGCTTTCATTGGAAACCCGAACGAACCTCTGCCAATAATAAAAATAATCAACAGCATAAAACTGTGAAATGAAAACTTTCGCTAATGACTTTTTTCTACCATCTTTTCGCTTCTTTTTTTCGCGCAACATCGCATCTTCGTGATTCAGCTTAATATTTACGATTAATTAAAATCCAAAAAAAAAGAAACCATTTCTGATGCTGAGTATATGGCATATGGAATTCCTTGAAAATCCCAGCACAAGAGAGAGAGAGATTCTAGATGCATAAGGAAGAAATAAAGATTCCACTTATGGAGTACGGTTCTATCTATTTGTCAAGACAGTTGTGACAGCCGCGCGGCTGAGATTATAGGTTCCAGCGAAAGAATGCCAGAAATAAGGAATAAAATGAGGAAAATAAAAACACCATACAGCGGTGGAGCATACGGACGAGCAGATCGTCGTCATCTTCATCCTCATCGTCTTCGTCTAAGCCGTTGCCGTCCGCGTCGTCATCGTCTATTCATTCATCTCTTAATGGGTTTATCGTTCCGACACGAGAATGGTAGCTGTGATGGCGAAGAAGCCAGAAGCAGTCGTAGCCTCAGCAGCATCATCAACATCAGCACTCTCTCTATACCTCTAGATGGAGCTCCTTTTTCGCACACAATCACCACTTTTAGCGAAAAGAGTTGTAGCTAAAATTGTTCTGCCATCTTAAGCTTGAGATTAAGCTAGAGAATGCATTAGAGGTGGTCGTTGGCCATTTCGCGTTTTATACCTTCATATGTACGTACATATATCGCGAGCGACAACGACTGACGATGGACGGTTGGTTGGTTGCTCGTCCGCATCCTTGTCGTCAAGATGAGCATTTTACTGATATAAGTATGCACATATATAAAACTGCTATCTTTCAGACCAACCTGCCTCTAATATAGAAAAGGTATGTGGCTCTAGCTGATGATGAGTGAAGAGAAGAACTTGAGGAAGCATTTTGTTAAAACTTCTCGACGACTATAGTGTGTGATGGGAGGAACCATTAAATTACTTTTATGGTCGCTGATAAGAGTATAGAGAAGGGATATAACAATTTTCTTGTTGAAAGCAAATAAACTATATAAATTTTCAAAGGACAGCAGCTGTTGGCAAATTTTTCAAAAAAATGGAAAAACAAATACAAATTCAATGTGTCTTAGTACAAATAAGAAAAACACACACCTTATTCTTATAACTGCTAATGGAAATGAGTTAGCTTGTCTCAGAGATGAGAAGAAGAAAATTAGATCGTTCGTTTGGTCTAGGATTTTTAATGGAAAGTACCTATAGAGTATAGGAACATATCATAAGGACGACAGGTGGGCTACAATGATTAAATTTTATGAAAACTATGGGTAGATAAATAAAAGTTAGAGCACTTTATGCATCAAAGCTCAAAAAAATCATGTTTCCTAGAGCAATAGAAGCAATTTATTTGTTTAGAAGATATCAGATTAATGCTAGTGCAAAGAAGGGACTAGCATAGTTGCCATAAAAATCAAGGCTATGATCTTTAACTCTGTCGACATGAAATGAAGAGTTTTATGTAATATTTTCTAGAAAAAAAGTTTCTTTTGGTCCTCCCCTTCCTCCTTCTTTTCCCAACCTATTTCTTAACTCTTTTAAATGATAGTTCAGACTTTTGGGCTTAATATTGATATTGGAAGTATTGCATAATTCCTTGCTTATTTTCTTAGGTCCTTAGACCTATAATTTATAGGTTAGAATTTTTCTTAAAGATATGAGGCTTCCGCAAGTGATTCTGTTCTAAGAACCGTTGTGTACGGTTTTCAGCGTGTGTTTAAGACCTTTCCAGATCTTCATAAATGTATATGATTACCTACTAATTGTTTTTCTTCATGTGCTTCTCGGTCTCCCGACTCTTCTGGCTTTTTGAGTGCGAAGATTTTACACTACTTTTTCGATGCTTACGTCGTTGAATATCAGTGACAATGGAACCCAACCCATTTTCCTATATAGCTCTTCGTTGGGAAAACGGCTTGAGCAAAAAAACTATTTGTTAATATGTATTTCGTTAACACCTATAAATGAAGAATTGTAGTTTCCTGTTAAAAGTCGATGTAATTTTCTTGAATACTGCATTCGTATAACAGTACTAATTCAACATTTGAGTTAAACAAGCGAATTTAAACTGAGAGAGTTATTTTTTTTTTCAAATATTGTACAACAAAACAAATACTGGCTGCCAATTATCCCAACATACTGCAGACTCTCAACTTTATCTGTCGTTTGTTAAGCCACGATATGAAAGGATGACTCAGGGCTTTTAAGTCTGATCATCTTCGTTTTCCCTTGTTAGGTTAGGTTAGGTTAGGTTGGAGTGGCTGTCCAGATGTCATTGACTCACTTAGACCTCAAGGGTCCATTGTGATACCACTAATGAGGTTACTCATGGGAGAGTAATGAAAATTAAACAAACCATTTTGTGCTTTTAATAAAGCTAGAGAGACACTTTGTGTCAATCGTTGCCAGTTCACTGGTATTGTCGAAGAAGGGATTACCAAGAAAGTTATTCCTTCTAATGGAGAGTGCTGGACATGTGCATAGAAGGTGTTGGACTGTTTCCTCTTCCTCCTCGTCCATGCAGCTTCTACAGAAGTCATTTGTGTGAACCCCTAGCCTCAGAGCATGTCTTCCTATGAGGCAGTGTCCTGTTATTACTCCAATTGTAGAGCTTATGTTTTGTCTGCTCAAGGATATCAAGCCTTTTGAGCGATTTAAGTCTATGCTTGGCCATATTTGCTTGGTTGCTAGGCAGGTGGTACTCCGTGACCATCTAGCATTTGTTGCTTCTAGAGCATATTGTTTGAGAAGATATTTGCATGTAGCAAGTGGTGTTCCTATGTTATGATTTTGTCTAACATTAGGCAGAAGTGTTCCGTTTTTGGCGAGCTCTTCGGCTTTACAATTTCCCGGAATGGCTCTGTGGCCCGGCACCCTTGTTGATTTTTAGCCAAATCATTTTTGCTTCTCTTTTCATCCTTGTTATCGTTTGATGGAGATCCATTATCTTATGACAGAGCATGTTCCGTGCTACGACCGACACCTACATTTTGTATTCCTTATGAAGTGTGTAATATCAGTACTTTAAATTTCAGCTGTTATAATGATAAAAGCGATTACATACCATGCAGCAAGTGAAGCAATCTACAATCTTTTACGTCACATCTCTGTAGAATTGTAGTTTGCTTTCGTCTTCTTAGACGTTACATCCAGTTCTGACTCAAAAATCGTACTGTCACGAATACTAATTACGTAATCAAGTTTTTAGTTCAGCGGACAAAAAGAGTCAATTCGTCTTTTTTCTGAACTTCATACAATTACCATTTTTCATTACAAAGTATGAGTAACATATTCCGAATTTTTAGGCTTTGGTTAAGCCGTCAGCTCGATTGGTATTTTATCTGAGTGTGTGGCGATTTTAAATATAAAATCAGCTTAAAGCTTTAAAGTTTAGTTTAGTATTTTCGGTTAACGAGTTTCTAAATAACATCATGGTTAGTGCGTTGGACTGTCATGCCAGAGGTCTTGGGCTCAATCCTTGCCTATGCCATCTAAAGTTTTTTTCACGGGTACTGACTCTTGCGAGGGATTGACAAATTCTCCAAGAGTAATTCTTGTCATGAAAAGTGCTTTCTCAAATTAGCCGTTTGGATTGGGCTTAAAACTGTAGGTCCCCTCCATCCCTGACAACAGTACTCGCACACAAGAATGGTTGAGAGTTGTAAGTCACTATAGACCCTTGTTCTCAACGGACTGTTCCGCCACCCAATTTATTTTTAGTTTCCAAATGGAAAACATTTTTTAGTGTATTTCTTTGCAAGTTAAAAAGTTTTTTTTAAATGCTTCCACTTTTTCAAATTCATCCATTCCCCAGATTTGGGCAGCATAGCTTAACGGTGATCTTACGACACTTTTAAAAATTTAGTATTTAACTGATAGTGTGACATTTTCATTGTTTAAATTGTTGCTCCACGTCATGTTAATAAAGCTCTGTAAAATGTAAGATTTTTCTTCGATGAGTTCCTTGAAGTCGCAGATAGAATTTGTTTTAACTCCCTCCCAAATACTTTCTTTAACACATCAATTCTGCTACCATTAAAGAACTAATTGCCTGCTGATTTTCGATTTATCGACTTTAACGATAAGTCCCCATGTTTCACAATGTTCGGAAGATCGGTTTATCAATAGTTGCAGACTTTAAGGTGGTTCAGCTGCATACAAAATACATGATTTTGTTCAGCAAGTCTCTGAATCGAACATCGGTAGAAAATTTCGGCATTGTAATTTTTCCCGATCATAAAATATACCTAGTTATATATTTCAACAAGGATAGCTATGAGATATACTCATTCTTAAAAGGCTTAAGTATAGATATACATATGTTATTGCTATGCTTTTTTTGTACGGGACTGAGGTAGACTCGTTGGTGTCCAGGAACAGAGAATTATTGGAAGCAAATCCGTAAAAATTTTCAAAATCGAACCATACCACTTTTAAAAAAAACTATTTAGATTATGATACCGTAATAATGATTTAAAAAATCCATAATAACTTGATGACTCTTGTATCGGGTGATTTTTTAAGAGCTTGAGAATTAAAAAAAAAAAAAAAAAACGCATAAAATTTGCAAAATCTCATCGATTCTTTATTTGAAACGTTAGATTGGTCCATGACATTTACTTTTTGAAGATAATTTCATTTAAATGTTGACCGCGGCTGCGTCCTAGGTGGTCCATTCGGAAATTCCAATTTTGGGTAACTTTTTCGAGCATTTCGGCCGGAATAGCCCGAATTTCTTCGGAAATGTTGTCTTCCAAAGCTGGAATAGTTGCTGGCTTATTTGTGTAGACTTTAGACTTGACGTAGCCCCACAAAAAATAGTCTAAAGGCGTCAAATCGCATGATCTTGGTGGCCAACTTACCGGTCCATTCCTTGAGATGAATTGTTCTCCGAAGTTTTCCCTCAAAATGGCCATAGAATCGCGAGCTGTTTGGCATGTAGCGCCATCTTGTTGAAAGCACATGTCAACCAAGTTCAGTTCTTCCATTTTTGGCAACAAAAAGTTTGTTAGCATTGAACGATAGCGATCGCCATTCACCGTAACGTTGCGTCCAACAGCATCTTTGAAAAAATACGGTCCAATGATTCCACCAGCGTACAAACCACACCAAACAGTGCATTTTTCGGGATGCATGGGCAGTTCTTGAACGGCTTCTGGTTGCTCTTCACTCCAAATGCGGCAATTTTGCTTATTTACGTAGCCATTCAACCAGAAATGAGTCTCATCGCTGAAAAAAATGTGTCGATAAAAAAGCGGATTTTCTGCCAACACACATTTCGAACCGAACACTGATTTTGGTAATAAAATTCAATGATTTGCAAGCGTTGCTCGTTAGTAAGTCTATTCATGATGAAATGTCAAAGCATACTGAGCATCTTTCTCTTTGACACCATGTCTGAAATCCCGCGTGATCTGTCAAATACTAATGCATGAAAATCCTAACCTCAAAAAAATCACCCATTACACAGCTCAGCTACCGCTGAAAGATATTTTTTTGGATTAAGTTTAAAAATTAAGGAATTGACTTAAATTTGAAGGAGCTTCAAAATTACAAAATAGTCATAGTGCCTGGAGAGCTACAGATTTTCTTAAATTATGTTTTTGCATTAACATTTTGTAAGCTTATAAACTGTAATCTCATGTTAAAACGCTTTATTTTTATGTTTCGTTACCTTTATTTAAAAAAAAAAATAAATTAGGTGGCGCAACAGTCGATGAAGGGCCAGGGCCTAGTGACTTACAACTCTCAACCATTCCTGTGTGCGAGTAATGTTGTCAGAGATGGAAGGGACCTACAGTTTATATGCCGAATCCGAACGGCTTATTTGAGAAAGCGCTTTTCATGACAAGAATTACTCTTGGAGGATTTGTCCATTCCTCTCAAGAGGCAGTACCCGTTAAAAAAGTTAGGTGGCACAGGCAGGGATTGAACCCAAGACCCCTTGCATGACAGTCCAACGCACTAACCATCACGCTACGGGTACTACCGTTACCTTTATTTGGGTTAATCTAATATAATTAAATTTTTAAGGGCTAGGCTTGTCTGAGATTTATTAGAAAGTGACCCCGGTTGCAATCAATCTGTCGGGATTGCGTTCCCTGTCCTTGGCAGTACACTAGAAAATTATCGGTCGACATGGCAGTCGTACATCTAGTAGAAGTGGACGGCAGAACGGAATAAAACAGGGCTTAATTCCCTTCGTACTGCTGGCAACCAACCAGAATCGGTGTTTTGCTTCACAATAAGCTTTATCCGTGACGCTCCTAAAGAAAGTAGCCACGGAGTAATTGGTTGGAAGAGAAGCTACCTGTTTCTTCTAGCAAACTTGAGAACAAAAGTTTGGCCTTAACCTGATGTCCGTCATACACTACACTTAGAAGAAGTGGATGGAGCAATAAATGGCGGAACGGAAGAAGGTATGTTGGGACTCAAAAATTACGAAACGATCTTTTAATCCAGGTATTAACTGTTCTCGAGAATTCTTCGTTTAACGTTGTCAAACTGAGTAAGTAGTAGTAGATAGTTGAAATGGTGGCCACGAGCAGTCTAGCTCGGTGACACAATTAGCGCTGAGTTGCGCCGTTTTGATACCATAAAATACTCGCTTGACCTATAAAGTTAAAAGAGGGATTATAAAGAAAAAATACGCCTCAAATCCACTTTGTTGCGTTTAAAAAGGAGATCAAATCTTTGATCTCCAGTTCTGAGAGCTCATTGAGGTCGTTGAAGAAGGACTTTCCCAATGTTTTGGCACTCGTTTTGGCTAGGGCAGGACACTTACATAAGAAGTGAAGAACAGTTTCTTTTTATCGCTGGTCCTCACAACTACGACAGAAAGTATTATGGGGGATGCCCAGCTTAGATGCGTGTTCTCCAACAGGCCAATGTCCGGTGCATGTAGCAACGACCCTGGCTATGTCTTGCCTGGGTCTGCAAATAAAATTATTAGTACGGGATTTGTTGTAGGTGGGCCATATCCTTCTAGATATGATACAGTTGGTTAGGCTGTTCCACCTGTGGTTTGATTCAGCGAGGAAAATTGAGAAGATCTTGCCCTTCATAGCACCAAGAGGAATATTGACTCTTTCCGCGAGTGAGCTATGAAGGGCTGATCCTTGCCTAGTCAGCTTGTCAGCTCGTTCATTGCCCTCAAAGCCTCTATGACCCGGAATCCAGATGAGAGTGACCCTGAGTCCAATGTTCAAGCCCGCTAACTCACATCAGCATTGTTGAACCAATTTGGAGAATGAAGTGGACGAGCCAATCGCTTGAATAGCCGCCTGACTGTCCGAAAAAATAGCTGTATTGCGGTTTTGATTTGGATCTAGTTTAAGTAACTTGCATGCTTCCTTGATCGCGAGTAGTTCAGCTTGAAAAACACTAGCAAAGTCAGGAAGTCGCAAAGACCTGGAGACATTTAAAGACTCGGAGAAAATTCCTTCACCGACCCCACACTCCATCATCGAGCCGTCAGTGAAAATAGTTGTGTCGAAGCCTCTCGTCACTAAGTCATCATCCCATTCATTACGAGATGGGATGATAACTTTAAAATCCGCACTGAGGTCCACAGTAGGGGCAGTAGTCGGTTTCTGTCGAAAAGATGTCCGCTGGGATGAGATTAGTAATATTACTATGACTGAGTAAAGGCAGAAGACTAATTTGTGTAGAAATGTTGCCCCTCTATATTAAATATTCTACGAAAAGTCACTGTGAATTGAGAGCAGGTGAATGGCAAAAGCTATAGATATATAGATATATTTCCTCGGCATCTTTATATGTCTGTTGTGGCTACTGCATCGGCTGGTGTTGTCTCAGCTTCAAGGTGATAGATTGGAAATGTAACGCTATCTGTGAAATGGTTTTTTTTTAATTAATTACACAGTTGCGCGGTACTTTGAAATAAATAATTTTCCAAGCGGATTTAATCAAATGTCAAACAAATTACATTGTTGCTGTTATTTTTATAAGAGTGAATTATTAATCCTGTCAGGTAGTTTTATATACAAAGACCACTTATGACATCTAGACGGAAGATGATGATGATGATGATTAAATGAAATGTGACAGTTGTGACACTTAAACGTTACACCACAGAAATTGTTTCTATTTCTATATGGCATAAAATACTTATTAACAATTTTGATCTTTGTGAAATGTGTGAACTGATGTGTAAAGTATGTGATAAAAATACCAATATCCAACAAATGTGCGATGCAATATTTTTGTAAGTATTTTATGATAGAAACAGAAACAGAATTTCATATCCCACTTAAGTTTTTATATTCCCATCATCATCATCGTAGACTTTTCAACAGAGCGAATCTGTATCTTTTTCGTTTTTGTACTTTGCCATATTACATCCGAACACTTTGGAATTTCTTTTGTTTTCTTCACCATCCCAGACAGACTCAACCAGAAAGATAAACCTAAAGTTTATAAACTATTTGCACGTACAAAGTTCATAAGAGTTGTTATCTAAAGTTCAAGGAAGCAAAAACAACGAAGTTGCTAACACTCCATCGCGTCGCCATCTCACCATCATCGCCATCAAAAACATCGCAAACCTATAACAATCTATATAGATATAAATGGAATAATAAGAAAATTGACCATTCGATGCAGCAGCAGTAAAATGCGTGAAAAATTACACTCGTTTTGAATTTTTCCACCTCAATTACATAAATAATTTGAAAAATATCCAAACAAAAATAAAACAAAACTTCAGAATAATACTCGTACAACAAAAATGCAACTTGGCTTGAATCATTGTTTCTTCATTTCACAAACATCGCTTGGCAAGTGGTATAAAAATGTACTCGTATAATAAAACCTACGCAGTTACATCCATCACTGTGCACTGAACATAATCAGATACTTTTATAAATTCGAAATGGGCGGCATGCAAACGGGCTTATAACAACGACGAATGTCGGCGGCGTTGGTAACCGACGCGACGACGAGATGTGCGGCTACATCATGGTAATATGCTGGAATCGATGATGGTAATATACAATAGATGGACAAACGGACCGGACGGATGGACGGAAGAACACTGTGTTCGAACTCGAAGTTGGACATCGTTTCGTTGCGTTGGGCCGCGCGGATGGATGCATAATGATGAGATTGCATTTTGACGTGGGAAATTACATTTCCTCATCAATTGGATTCGGAAGAAGCGTAGCGGATAGCAAATTATGATTCGGTACTGCGGCGCGGTGGCAGTGCAGTGCACGGTGATAATTTGATTACGAAATATAAATGATCAGACATTTTGGTTTTTTATGTGACAAATGTGAATTTTTTGAATTTGTTTTGGTTTTACAAAACTTTTACAGGAAGCAATGATGATTATTTAAGGTACCATAACTTTTAATGAGGGATTTAATTAAGATGGGTTTTGTTTTCTTAAGGCTGCCAAAAATTATTCTTTTTAAAATAAAACATTGGATTTGGATGACTTGGAATATGCATTAGATCTTATGAGAATAAAAAACTCAACGAACTTAAAAAATATTACTGGCGAAAAAACCCTTAACAATATTTTTTCATGGATGCCGTAAAAAGTGCAAAAAAATCGTTACAAGCTATTAAAAACTTAACGGTTTATAAAATAAAAGTTGCAAGTAGCCAATATCAATATTGGTTCATCGAATATTAAGGTACAAACAAATTTTTAAAAGGGCAATTTGACCCAGAATTGTAACTTCGCACCTATAACCCGGCTTGTCTAAAACTTTGACAACATTTAAATAACAATATTTTGTGTGACATAAACTAATTTGAAGTCAATATCTTTCATCGATCTAATAGTACTTGAGTCGAAAACCTAATCATATATTTTTTTGTTGTGTTTGTAGGTTTTCGTGTTTTATAAAACAAATTTTTCAATTGAATTTTCTTAAAAAATTAACTAAAAGTTAGTAACAATTTTTCAATTCCATTTAAATTAATTCAATACATCCACGAGATCAATTTTTACCAATCTTGTGAAGATTTTTATTTTAATTAAAAAATCGACCTTTAAAAAAATTTAAGTGAATAATGAAAACAATATTTTCACTGAAATGAAATTAGTTTGAAGCCAATCAATCAATCAATTTTTACCAACTTTTTGTAATGTTTTTTTTTTTTTTTTGTTTAAACTACTGCTTAAATTTTTGTGAACATTTTAGCAGATTTCAAAAACGTTATTCTTCGTTGCATAAAATTATTTTGAAGCCAATATCATTTATTCAGTTTTTTTAATTTACAAAGAACCGTTCTGGTATAGCGCCCGTGACTAGACTGTTAGTGCGTTGGACTGTCATGCCAGAGGTCTTGGGTTCAAACCCTGTCTGTTCCATCAAAACTTTTTCCACCTTTATTGCCTTTTGCGAGGAATTGACAAATCCTCCAAGAGTAATTCTTGCCATGAAAAGTGCTTTCTCAAATTAGACGTTCGGATTCGGCTTAAAACTGTAGGTCCCCTCCATCCCTGACAACATTATTCGTACATAGGAATGGTTGGAGAGTTGTTAGTCTCAACGAACTTTTGTGCCACCTAATTTTATTTATAAAAAAACCGTTTATGATTTTTTTTTTTCAAAATTGTAACAAGTTATCAATTTTGCGGTTTGAAAAGTATACGTCTGGAATTCGACATCTGTCAAACTAATTTATTAAACCAAATTTTTTTCAGTGAAAGTCTGACATTTTTACGAAAATTCTTGAACAACAGGCGGCGGTGGAAGGCGATTTTTCGAAAAAAAATTTCTACAGCGACGAAGTACATTTCTCACTCGGTGGGTATGCCAATAAACAAAATTGTCATATTTGGGTTTCTGAATCCTAAATTAATTGAAGAGAGGCCATTACATCTGCAAAAAGTCACTGTTTGGTGCACTCTTTGATCCGGAGGTGTCATTGGACCTTAATTCTTGGAAAACGATGATGGAACGACTGTCGCCGTCAATTCGAAGTGTTATGGTCATATAATAACCAACTTTTTTTTGTCTGCTATTGAAGAATACTTCTTGGAAAATATGTGGTTTCAACAAAACGGTGCCACATGCCACACAACTCGAGAGAATATGGCTTAATTGCAAGAGACATTTCCTGTCCGTTCAATTTCTAGTCGTAGCGACTGAAACTGGCCACCAAGATCATGCGACTTGACACCGTTTTACTTTTTTGTGGGGCTACGCGAAAGATCGTGTTTACGCAGATAAACCTTTAACTCTTGGCTTGGGCACTTATACTCATCAAGTTATGGCTGAGATACCGCCCAATATGTGTCAAAAAGTTGTCATTTAAATAATGCAGTGTTTCAAACATAATGTCAACGTTCAAACTTTATAATAAAAAAAAGAGGCTGGGTGCGACCCACACTGATAACTTCCCATCCCGTCTGTCGATTTGTCTTGCTTAAAAGTTTGTCTATATGTATAAATTTTTACCAAATTTGTGTACTATTTTTTGTAGATTTTATTTTTTTATGAAAAAACGGACTGTTGGATTTTTATAAAAAAATTACTGAATATCGAAAACAATATTTTCTGTGAAATAAAATAAGTTTGAAGCCAATATTTGTAATTTTTGAAAAGCTATTTGGGTCAAAAGTAAATTTTTACAAGTTTTAGTATTGTTTTTTTTTTAGGTTTTTATTTTTTGTAAAAAAAACTGTCAATTCGATTTTTCTCAAAATTTTATAGAATTTTGAAAACAATATTTCTTAAAAGATAAAATTAGTTTGAAGCGTCGATAAACAATTTTTACCACCTTTTTATACATTTTTTTTAGGTTTTTATTTTTTGTAAAAAAAACTGTCAATTCGATTTTTCTCAAGTTATTTTTCTAAGTTAGAATTAGTAAGAAGCCATTATCTCAAAGCTTTGAAAAGATATTTGAGTCGAAAATCAATTTGGTACCACCTTTTATAATTTTTTTTTAGGTTTTTATTTTTTGTAAAAAAACTGTCAATACGATTTTTCTCAAAATTTTTCCTAATGTTGAAAACGATATTTCTTATAAGATAAAACAAGTTTGAAGCCTTAATCTCAAGTTCTTGAAAAGATATTTGAGTCGAAATTCAATTTTTACCAACTTTGAGTAATGTTTTTTTAGGTTTTTATTTTTTATAAAAAAAACTGTCAATTAGATTTTTCTCAAAATTTTATCAGATGTCAAAAACATTATTCTTCGTTGCACAAAATTGTTTTGGAGATGAAATCATGTTTTAGTCGTAAAATTTTCAAGGTGACACATTTTTTTTTCAGTTGTTTTGATTTAAAAAAAAACGTTAATTGGATTTTTTTCCAAAAATATACTTCTTTTGTATCACTTTACAATATATAATATAAAATTTAATTCAAGTCTTTAGCGTCATTGGTTCATGAGATATTTAGGTTTAACCAACATTTTCACCTTTTTTTTAAACTGCTATGGTAAAAAACCAATTTTCTTGAGAGCCCTTTCTGCATCTTTCTGCCTTATTATCTGTATAACAAAATTTATTTGAAGTCGATATTTCTTCTGGTTCTTGAGCTATGGACGACGAAAAAAACGTCGCGAACGTACGGACGTACGGACATACGGACGTACGTACACACGCATGCACAGACATCTCTCTAAAAATCTTTTATTTCGACTCTAGAGACTTTGAAACGTCGAGAAATGCCAAAATTTTCAATTTGACAAATCGGACCCATTACAATAACTTCCTATGGGAAGTTAAAAATATGAGGAACACAAATATTTTATATGTGTTTTATTTACGTTTACTTTTGAAACCGCAAAATGGATAACCCTGTACTAGTTTAAATTTACCTGAAATTGCTAGCGTAATTGGTTCGTGAGAAATTTTTTTTAATAATAATAATAATTTTTTGAAAGTCTTTTCTGCATTTTTGATTGCTATTATCTTTAAAACAACATTTATTTGAAGTCGATATATCTCTTATGGTTCTAGAGATATGGACGACGAATAAAGCTTACCAAACGTACATACACACAAACATTAAGATTCGCGATAAATGTCAATATTTTCAATTCGACAGAACTAGTTCTCAAAAGTCATTTTTCTACCGTTTTAAAAATATTAGGCCCAATTATTGTTAAATGTTTAACAATTATTGACCTAATATCAATTTTTGAAATATTCAGTAATTTACTATCGACTCCAAATTTTTAAAACTTTTCTTTTCGTTTTGCAAACTAGTAAAGTGATAATTCACTTAAATTTAAAAACTGGTATTCAAACGAATCTAAACAGTGACACACTCTTTATCACATACACTTCCCTAAAACAATACATTTTGATTCTAGATTCTTTGAATCTCGAAAACTTCTAAACCTACCAAATAAACTTTAAACATTCTCGAACTATTGTAATAAAGATAGATTAAAGAATTCGTCTCCAATTCATTACTGTCAAATTTTATTTTTATTTATCAGCCAATATTCTATAAAGTTGTCTATATTTTGTAATAAACTTTTCTGTAATAAATTTCAATACTTCTCTAAAAGGTTACAAAAGTGTGTTTTTGTTCCTTTAAGCTTGGTCGTTTTAGCATAAACGATAATGATCACATTTTGTATTTATTGAACTTTTTTGTTGTATCCATTTCCTAAAACAAATGTATCTAGCTATCTTCTTTTTTGACAAAGTTTATGACTTAACCTAATATACAATTTATAGCATGTTGTATATCATCATCAATAAAATATACGTGTCTCATCCAGACCATATAAACTATATCCATATAGAATTCCTTCAACTATTTAGCTCAACATAAACAACATTTACCTTAATTTATTAAGTGTCTTCTATTATTTAAACAATAAAAAAAATACTATAAAAAAATCAAATTATATTACATACTCGTATATCCATACATATGCTATAAACGTAAATGATCCTTATCAAAAGTCTATATGACATTATTTAAATGTCTTCTCAAACTTTATAGAAAATATCAGAAAACAAAATAAAATGATGCATATCTATAAATTAGGAAGAAAGCAAATAAAATTTTGACTTTTTGATGACTCCATTTCCCAATAAAACCTCAAAATAACAAAATCTCAAACACACACTTTTTTATGACATAAGCCACATCAGACACATTTTGGTAAGCATCATAACCTTTTTTATACTTAACTTAAATTTCCAAATTTTTAACGATCATCAAAAATATTGTGGTGGTGATGAAGCGATGATGATTTCTGACCAAAAATCAAAAACCAAATCGCTTATCTCAACCATAGAAGAGTGTAGAGCTAGGCTTTCTAATTCGTTAATTTCTTATTTGTATAGAATTCCATTTTCGGTATTTGATGGTTTTTTGTTCCTATTTTTTTAACAGATGAAAAATTGAAAGAAATTTTACTGCATGGCGCCGCCAGCTGCCGCCAGCCACCGCCGCCGCCGCCCGCCGCCGCCGTCACTGCTACCATATTCATTGGTAACAAGATTGAAATCATTTTATGATTGAATCTCGGAGGCTCATTTCTCTCTTCACAAAAACTCTCATAATTGAAATTTAAATTTGAATGATACATTTTTGATGTGTTTTTCTTTTTCTTGGTTATTTTTTAATGGAAGTGCGTTACGTAAAAGAGGAGTCTTTTTTTCAAAGCTACTAATGGAGCCATTAAAAGTCTACATGTTGACGGTAAAGTTCTTAAAAGTGTTCGATCGTAAATTTAAACCCAATTTTTCTGCCCTAAAAACTTTCAAAATATAAAAACTGTTTATAACTTAAACATAAGTACAAATTTGCATACGTTCTTGACTTGAATTTGAACACTTAATTTAACGGTCTTTTCATCTACATTATTCAATATATTCTATCGAAATATAATTTATGTTATGTTTCGTGTTTTTATGTCTTAAGAAGTGTAAAATAAAACAAGTTAACTTAGACACTTTACAACGAGCGGTCTAAGTCGGCCACAGCGAGCGTTGAGACCGATAGACATATTAACCTTTATTGTTATTTATTGAATGTTTCTTTTCCTAAAAACGCCTTTTAGTTTGATAGATAGCCATTGTTGTATGGTTTGTTCTTTTGATGAAAAAACAAATTGTTATCTTTTGTTAGACTAAAAGTGAGTTGAACACCTCTCATCGATCACCAAAATATAATAATTTATGGGACATAATTATTTTCCACAAGAAGATTTTGTAAAATGTAAAAACAAATTAGCACAACATAGGCTTTTAAAAAAAATAAGTTCCATACTGATTTGAATATTAATAGTTAAAAATTCAATTATTTAAACATATATACCATAAATTGGTGTGGGCAATATTTGAAAATACTAATTTAAAATTATAAAAATTTAAAAGTCAATAATTTATGATCCCATTATTATTATTTTGCTTTCAGCTTTTTGCCTAAATTTCAGGGTTAACTTGGGACTTTAAATCATTTTCAATAGCTAACGAAAGTCTTTTCCGTATTTGTTTTTTTTTTTTAGAAAACCTTATTAAGCTCCACTTATTTTCCAATTAACTACTTAAAATCATCCCTATTTATACTTAAGGCTAACTTAATAGTTTTATACGACGACGTGACGATAATTTGATTTTCTGTAATTTGGAAACCTTGAGGTTTTCTTTAAAAATTGCAGAATTTATTAATTCGTTTTTTTTGTTGTTGTTTGGTCAGCAGAAGACTTATGATGTGCTTTCCAATTTAAATATAATTAGAATATCTATGATTTTGGTGGGTTTATAATTTTTAAGACCTTCAAGATATTATTTATAATTATTTTTCTTATAATATGCCTTGCCTAAATATACAATAAAAGGCATTAGAAAGATTATATTAATTTTTTGTTTAATGTAAATAGTTCTCACAATTTTTATATTTATATTACAACATATAAAATTATAGGTTGAACTTTAGTTGGTAAGGTTTTTACCTTAAGGAGCTCATTATAGTTTATAGAAAATTAAAGAAGCTAATTTATTATGTTTGAAATGAATAATCGTTTTACACTTCTTTTTCAACTTCTACAGCAGGTTACAGGCATTATTAATTAAATAGAATTTTAGAACTCCTATTATAATAGGTTATGGGAAGTATATTTAATCTTAGTACCTATGTTGTTTCATTCATGTGCTGAAGGAATGTATGCACTTGTATTAATTTACAATTATACATTTCACATTTAAATATAGGGTGTCCCAAAATTAACGCAAGATTTGAATTAAATAGAAAACGCCGTTTTTAGTCTTTTGATAGTTATATTTTTATTGACTCGTAAAGTACATAGGATAGGGTTATGTATGGAATAACACATCGGACAAATGGCCTCCACGGCTTTGAATGCACATGCGCACTCTTTTGTTGAAATTTTCCATGACCATTCTGCATAAATGTGGCTGAATTTCGTTGATGCAGCGTTGAATCTCCTCCTTTAATGCACGGGTGGTTGTGGGCTTGTTGACATAGACTTGTGATTTCAAATAACCCCATAAAAAGAAGTCTAATGGTGTTAAATCACACGATCTAGGAGGCCAATTTTGATCACCGAAACGACAGAGTACACGACCTGGAAATGTCTCATGCAGTAATTGAATTGTTTCACGGGCTGTATGACATGTGGCACCGTCTTGTTGAAACCACATATTGGACACATCAATATCATCCAATTTTGGCAGAAAGAACTGTGTAATCATGTCGCGATATCGAGCACCAGTAACAGTCACTGCTTGACCAGCATCATTTTCAAAAAAATATGGCCCAATTATGCCTCCAGCCCAAAATCCACACCATACAGTCACGCGTTGTGAATGCATTTGTTTTTCGACAATCACATGTGGGTTCTCCGAACCTCAAATGCGGCAATTTTGGCGATTGACAAAGCCATCAAGATGAAAATGTGCTTCATCGCTTAGGATGATTTTGCTCGAAAAATCAGGGTCCATTTGTTGATGTTCAGTAATCCATTCAACGAACTCTCTTCTCTGTCCATGGTCATTAGGCTTCAATTGTTGTGTTAATTGAATTTTGTAAGCATGAAGACACAGATCTTTGGTGAGTATACGCTGTAGAGAGGTTCTTGAAATTTGCAATTCTTGTCCACGACGTCGAATTGAGGTTCCTGGATTGTCAGCAACGCTCTCACGCACTGCTTCGACATTCACATTTGAACGGCTTGTTTTTGGACGACCAGTGTGTTTGGCGTCTCCAACAGATCCAGTCTCCATGAATTTTTCAATTAATCTCTTCACAGTTGACGAATTTAAAACACTATTCCGACCATATTTTGTATGAAATTTTCGAACTGCAGCCGCCAAGCTTTCACTATTTTTGAAATATTCTTTAATAATGAAGACACGTTGTTCTCTCGTGTAACGCTCCATTTTTAATAACCCTATACTGTTAGCTGTCAAATTGCTTTTTTTTTAGGGTTCCCAACATTTCACTGCACAAATGGCGGCAAATTCAAATCTTGCGTTAATTTTGGGACACCCTTAGTTACTATTTATTTCCAAAAAGAAATACAAAAAAAAAAAAAAAAAAAAAAAAAAAACAAATAGATGTAATTCGATTGTACAATGAAATTGCTCGAATTAGAAAAATTGGTAGGTACTATGTATCTATTTGACTACTTTCGAACCAACGAGAATCGAATAGTTCTATATTCTTATGAACTTTCGAATAAACGAGGAACTACGTAATTCGAAAGTAGAATTCAAAACAAGGCAAAATCGAAAATAATCACTCTACATCAAATGTGTTTGCGAGCGAAGTTTTTTTTGTCAAAGTGTAAGTAAAATGTTGAATATGAGTTCCATCTACCACCCCAATTACAACGGGAATTCGTGATTTTTGCCAAAAATAGAGTTTGGACTTTCGTTTCTCTTCCTCATTCATTTCAAAATTTATCATCAGCCGGCACATGACTCTTTCCATTGAGTAGTTTTTCTTTCGGCAAGTAGTTTTGACATGGTTTGCTGTGCACTTCCAGCGTTCTTGTCATCAACGGTTTGGTTTTGGTAACCTCCTGTTGCCAAAAAATTTAATGCTGCTGATAACTTATTGATAATCGGAACAGCATTTTGTCTTCTGCGAGAAGTCATATCGGATGATATATTGTAAATAAGAACATAAATCCGTCTTTAGAAAGACGATAGCTCTTAACAAAACTAAAACAAAAGTATATGTACATATATTTTTCATTAAGAATGCGTTCAAATATTCTATCGTATATACTTATACAAATGTTTGTTATTAATTATCTCTTATTCTTCTGCGTTCAATTTGCTCGTACCTTCTTCATTTCCTTGCAAATTGAACCAATTTTGTAATAATTATTCTTCTCCAAAAATTTGTTGTTTTATATTTTTTTTTGTTTTTAAAACCGTCAAACACCTCGATACTCGTTCGAAAGTACACATTTTTTTGAAAACAAGTTGGTATAACCGGCATCCGATTCTACTTTCATATGTAGTACGATTTGAAAGTAGAATCGGAAATGAGTTTCGAATAGAATTAAAAGTATAGAATCGAGTTACATAGTAGGGCCCCAGAAGACTGTGTAGCTTCAAAAAACAACAATATTTAAAAAAACATGGCGTCGAATTGTATATATTTTAATGATTCTCGATCACTTTGCTCAAATGTACATTTTTTATTTTACCGTTAAGTCCACGGGATCTATTATTGATGTAGATACATTGGCTACTAAGAGCTAGTAGTTGCTTTGAACAAAATTAAGAATGATAAGGCTTTGGGCTTAGATGGCATACCGGTCGAGTTCTACAAAAATGGCACCTCACAATTTCTAGAACAAATTTTACTTCTACCAAGTTAGATGATTTTTTGATGAGGTACTTCCAAATAGCTTCAGATCTTCATAAAAAGGATAATATGCCGAAAAATTACAGGGGAATCTCGGTTTTCAGTTCTCTACAGACAATTACCATACCTATGGCTTGCTATCTTGGTTGAAGTTAGGTTATGTTAGGTTAAAGTGGCTGTCCATGATGGAATAGGATACACTTAGGCCAGTTTAATGGACCATTGTGATACCACATGAATCTTTAGGCTCCCTCCTAAGCTCAATAAAACCAGTTTAAGTCCCTTACGAAACTTGAGAGGCTGATTATGCTAATATGATTTAGATCGTTTAGATCGTTATAGAAGAATTCTCCTAGGAAATTCTTGCGTTTTTGAGCTAGCGCAGGGCATGTACAGAGAAGGTGAAGAACTGTTTCCTAGTCTTCCTTGTCCATACAGCTTCTGCAAAAGTAATTTGAGAATACGCCTAGGCGCGTGGCGTGCTTTCCTATAAAACAGTGCCCGGTTGTGACACCTATTATCGGGCTTATATGCGATCTGCTTCGAGATAGCAAGCACCTTGATCGCTTTAAATCTAATGTAAGCCAGATGCTTTTTGTGACCTGATACGTGGTCATGTTATTCCTCCTGGTGTTTGCCTTCTTTAAAGCGTCCAGCATTAGCAATAGTTTACATGTAGCGATTGGTGTGCCAAACGCTATAAAATGGGTTGTACTGTAGCATTCCTGGCGAGTTCATCTGCCATACAGTTACCTGGGATGTCTCTATGTCACGGCACCCAGCAAAGATGAATATTAAACTGTTGTGCCATCTCTATTAGAGATGATCGACAGTTATGGACTGTTATAGAGTTTGTAGAGACAGAGTCCAGAGATTTGATAGCGGTCTGACTATTTGAGAAAATACGAATATCAGATGTTGAAATCAATTTTTCTTTAAGCCAGGACAAGACTTCTTTTATCGCCAAAAGTTCCGCCTGGAATACGCTACAATATTACGAAGGCGGAATGAGAGACTTAATTTCAGTCGTTCAGAGTACACACCTCCACCAACCCCTCTTCTTTTGTTTTTGATCCATCTGTATAAAAGTGGACTGACTCCCCTTCCAGGAATGACCAATCCTCCCAGAAAGATCTGGAAGGTATAGAAATCTGGAAATTTCTGTCGAATTGCAATTGGGATTCGAGGCGAATAGCAGAGCTTGCAGTTAATTGTTTGGTAAATATATCAAGAAGTGCAAGGTAGAGTAGGGTGTACCTGTACAGTGCGAAGCGATCCGCTTACACATAGGCAAGCTGAACGTTGAACTTTGGACCAGTTAGGATATCATTTATCACTAGGCTCCAGAGGAGAGTCAATAGAACACCACCTTGCGGTATCCCTCTACTAACGAATCTTCTGGCAGATGAGTTGCCCAGTTTTGAGTTAATTATTCTGCTAGTCAGCATTCAATGAATTAACTCCCCAAGCGAACTCTCTACGTTTAGAGATGTTAGTGCAGATATGTGATAGCAGATGTGTTCACGTTGTTAAAAGCACCTTCGATGTCAAGGAAAGCAACCATAGTGATCTTTCTATGATGGGGAGAGTATTCGATAGTGCGTACTAGTGTGTGTAAAGCCATTTACACCGATTTAACATTATACATTAGGCATAGGCATGTTGAGACGAAGACAGAAGTCTTGTATCAATACTTGCCCTTAAATGGATGTCAATCAATCTTTCCAAGGTCTTAAGAAGGAATGATGATAGACTTATAGGTCGTAGATCTTTAGGATTGACGTGAGAGCATTTACCTGCTTTAGGTAATGGCCTGAGGACCATGCTAGGTCATAAAATATTTACATCAGAAAAATGAGTTTTGTGTAATGGTCCTAGAGGGGCCTATTTTATTAACTTCTCAAGTTATTGTAATGGGTCTGTTTGGTGAAATTAAAAACTTTGACATTTTTCGACGTTTTAAGGTCCCTATACAATCTACGTTCTTGATTTCATATTTCGTCGTCCGTATTTAAAGGATCAGTAGATGTATCGACTTTTTAAAATACTAGCGGCCCATCCCGGTTTCGCACGGGTGACATAAATAGGTACAGATATTTAAGTTATAGGCATCCTAATTGAAACGACCATGAATCACTAAATTAGAAAACATTTGTTTTGTCCTATCATTAATACTCTTCGCAGCGTATGCGATGAAAGACATTTTATGGCTAATTTTTTTAACACCTTCGGTTGGTTTTAATAGAAATTTCTAAAGAATTCTATAGTACTCTAGTACTAGATATAGCCTATGTTACTTAGTTTTTTCTAATGAAAAAAGAATTTTTAAAATCGGTCCAGTACTTTTTGAGTTTATTCGTTACTTAGAAAAAAAAAATTATATTAACTCCAAAATAATAAAAATTTTGAGTAAAATCGAATAAACGGTTTACAAACAATAAAAACTTAAAACATTATTAAAAGTTTCGTCAAAATTGATTTTCGTCTCGAATATCCTGCCAAAAATTCAAAATACTCGTACATAAATTTCAAGGTTATTTCATCTTACACAAAATCCAACTTACATTTTTTCATAAAAATTAAAATCCACAAAAATACTCCACAAAATTGGTGAAAATTGATGTTCGATACTAGAAATCTCGTGAATAAATGAAGAATGGCTTCAAAATGATTTCATAACATAATAAAATGGTGTTAGAAAAATGTTCTGTATTTTTTATACTTTCAAAAAATGCTACTTAAATTGGTTTTCAACTAAAATTCTCGTCAACAAAAACAGATTTTGAAATTAAACTTATTTCTTCATATGGAAAATATTGTTGCTAAAATTTAGAAAAATTCGATTGACAGCTTTATTTTACAAAACACGACAGCCTACAAAAACAACAAAAACAAAACTGATAAGAAAAAGTTTTCGATTCAAGTTTTAGGGGAACACAGAATGATATTGACTTTGAATTTTGTTTTATCTTTTTTTTTTTTACATTTACACATTTACAAATAGGAAATTATCAGTGTGGGTCGCATATCCCAGCCTCTTTTTATTTGATTAAATTTTGAATTATATTGAAAATAAAAAGTTCATAAATAAATATTATTTATTAAAATGAACAAACTTAAAAAAATACGTTAAGAGCGTGGGATGACCCTGAACTTTATTTGCTTGCTCTTTACACCATCATATCATCGTCATCATGCATTAAATATGCAAATTTAATCAACTGTGTTGAATTGTTCAAATGAATCAATAGCAGAAGCTTGAAAATTTGTTAAATATTATACTAATTTAAGTCTGCACTAATTGAAAGTTATTTCATATAGATTTGAAAATATGGCTTAGCTTCTTCCATATATGTATATTAACCCAATAGAGTTAAATTACTTAATTATAATTTCAATCGTTTTTCGTTTCATGTTTTTCTCTGCTTTGAATCAAATCGATTAACATTTTTATGATTTAGCATGTATCACTTTCGTATAGAGACCAAACAACATATATGTTTAGGTAGATCTATGAACATCAATTCACTAACAAAAATACATCGTAAATCTATTATTTTGCAAATGAAAAATAGGAAACAAAAAAATCTACACAAAAACACCATTGACCCCGAGGAGTGGAGGTTTATATTCAATTTTAAAGCTAAATTCGTTTCTTGAGGAAGAGAAAAGAATATAATATGGTCACGCAATTTTTTAATATGACTTCTATTGTTGCGAGAAGGAGATTTTCTGGGATCATTTGTAAAATATAATCAACCAGAAAAAAGAAACATATTTAAGTTTAAGTACCTATACTTTGGCAAGAAACCGCAGCTGTGAAAATAACACGTTGCCAAACCAAAAATTAAAAAAAAAAACACCACCAAACAATTATCTGGAAGAATTATGATTCATTTTTTACTTTTTGAATTTTTTGAAACAAAGCGAATATAACTGAATACCATTTTCGCTTGTTCTAAACTAAATTTTGAGATAAAAAGTACAAAACCAAAAAACACAATTTTGTACCACAAAAAAAACTGGAATTGCAATCAGATATTAATTAATTATATTATAATAGACCTCGCATTTTAACTTCAATGTTTGCAGCTTAAATTTGGTTTTTAAGAAACTTGTTCTTTAGCAGGTTTGATGTTATTTATTACTTTTCGACATTTTTTCGTGTATGTTTAATTTTTTTTTTAGAAAGTAGTTATCATCAACGCTCAAAATCACATAGAGACTAAAGCCCACTTAATCTTGGCCCAAGGCTTTTTTCCAAAAAAATAAACTAGCATTGATAAATTAAGTTCTTTTTATAAAAGAACATTTCATAATTCTTTTGTTCTCTTGTTTATTTTATTTTTGACAAAATAGCATCAAAAATCAAACAGAAAATAATTATTATTAGTTTTAATCCTGCAGGCTATAGTTTTCATTCATTCCTTCATTCATTATACTCAATGAAGATAAGGAAAAAGTAAATATTAATGTTTGTTAAACAATTAATTACTTTTAATTTGTGTTCAAAGTATTTGCATAAATTAATAAATATCTAATAGAAAAATCAAAATCTTCAAATTAGCTAGTTAATGTTCTTCCTCTCTCATAAAACAAAAGAGCTGAGCAGCGAACTTTTTTGTTTTTTATACATACATACATGCAGCTTAAAATCGATTTCTCTTCAAATTTGAAACAAATTTGGTAAGTGGCGTCAATTTGACACAGTGGTGCTGAGAAACTTGTTTCGTGTTTTAAATAACATATTACCTATATTCTTGTTTTCTACTAACATTTAGCAGTTGAAGGTCAATATATTTTTGTATATTTTTATTCTCTTAAAGGTAGAATTTATTAAACACGTTTTTCATGTTCAGTATTGTATTGAGATAAATTATGATATGAAGGTATATATGAATGATATATGTATGATTAGGATCGTTTAAAAGCTGCAACACTATATAACATCAACTTCATGGCTCTAATTTTTGAAAGTTTATTTATTTCTTCTTTTCATTATGACTACTTTTCAGTAGGTAAGTATGTGTCTTTATTTTTAAAAAAGATTATCTTGTTAAAAAAGAAATATCACTGAACAGATCTTCATTTAATTTTGCTAGATAAAGCAAGTTTTTTTGTTGTTGTAGATGTTGCAACATATATTACCACTTTAATTTTTTTTATTTGTATCTTTTCTTGTTTGTCATAAACAACATTCCAGTATATCATTTTTAATGGCGGCGTCCATATGTCTGTGTCTTTCATGGCTGATAAATATTTATGGACATTGCATAATATGTGCTTCATCACATCCGTTGGAAAATTATAAATTAAAAATAATAAAACAAAGAGCATATTAGTGCTTAAAGCCAGTATATGACATATGGTATCTACTTAAGATTAAGAAAAGAGAAAAACAAAAAATATATTGTTTACGAATTAAAACTCAACTCAGTATAGGAAACTTTTTTAGTGGAATATTCATCACGACTTTAGTATATTTATATCGATAATGCAGTTGATAATCAATGATGACAGGCTAATTTTTTACTTTGAAGACTCTAAACCAACAAATTGATTGTTTGAGTATTGAAGGTAGTCTTAAAATAAAATATTTTTTGAGAAAATTAAGACAATAGTCAAATACAAAACTTTAATCACAAGCAGTGTTTTTTTTTTATTTTGACAATTTAAGAAAAAGTAAAAATATGGTTAACCTCAAATATCTCACGTAAATAATATTTTACTCTACACAATATAAACTTATTAAGAATTATTAACTTCTCATAGGAAGTTATTGTAATGGGTCCAAATTGTCAAATTGAAAATTTTGACATTTCTCGACGTTTCAAGGTCCCTAGAGTCGAAATAAAAGATTTTTAGAAAGATGTCTGTGTGTGCGTACGTCCGTACGTCCGTATGTCTGTACGTTCTTCCATAGCTCAATAACCAGAAGAGATATCGACTTCAAATAAATTTTGTTATATAGATAATAAGGCAGAAAGATGCAGAAAGGGCTCTCAAGAAAATTGCGTGGGTGGTTTTTTTTACTATAGCAGTTTAAAAAAAAGGTAAACATTTTGGTTAAACCTAAATATCTCATGAACCAATGACGATAGAGACTTGAACTAAATTTTATATTATATATTGTCACGTGATACAAAATAGGTATATTTTTGGAAAAAAATCCAATTAACGATTTTTTTTATAAATCAAAAAACTGAAAACAAAAATTTGTCACCTCGAAAATTTTACGACTAAAACATGATTTCATCTCCAAAACAATTTTGTGCAATGAAGAATAATGTTTTTGACATCTGATAAAATTTTGAGAAAAATCTAATTGACAGTTTTTTTTTTATAAAAAATAAAAACCTAAACAAAAACATTACTCAAAGTTGGTACAAATTGATTTTCGACTCAAATATCTTTTCAAAACTTTGAGGTAATGGCTTCTAACTAATTTTAACTTATAAGAAATATTGTCTTGAGAAAAATCGAATTGACAGTATTTTTTACAAAAAATAGAAACCTAAAAAAAATTTATAAAAGGTTGTAAAAATTGATTTTCGACTCAAATATCTTTTCAAATCTTGGGGATATTGGCTTTAAACTACCTTTATCTTTCAAAAAATATTGTTGTCAATGTTCAGTAAAATTTTGAAAAAAATCGAATTGACGGCTTTTGTACAAAAAATTAAAAACCTAAAAAAAATTTAACAAAAGTTGGTAAAAATTGATTTTCGACTCAAATATCTTTTCAAAAATTTGAGATAATGGCTTCTAACTAATTTAAGCTTATAAGAAATATTGTTTTAAACATTCGATACAATTTTGAGAAAAATCGAATTGATAGTTTTTTTTACAAAAAATAAAAACCTAAAAAAAAACAATACTAAAACTTGGTAAAATTACTTTCGACTCGTAGATATAATATTACATAACTTTTATAACCTAAGGACATATTAAAACTTTACGTAGCATGTATACGGCATTTATAAATACTTCAAACTACTAATACTGCTTCAAGTGACCACTAAAAGAAACCATTGCCCTTATTAACTTCCCATAGGAAGTTATTGCAATCCATCCGATTTGTCGAATTAAAAATGTTGACATTTCTCTACGTTTCAAGGTCCCTTAAGAATCTTAATCAAAGATGTATAGAGAGATGACTTTGTGTCTGGGCGTGCGTACGTTCGTGCGTTTGTACGTTCGTACGCCCGTACGCTCGGAATACCATTTTACGTCGTTCATATCTCAAGAACGAGTAAGGATATCGACTTCAAATACATTTTGTCATAGAGATGATAACATAGAAAGATGCAGAAAAAACAACGTCTTTGACGTCTGGAAAAATTTCGAGACATTACTAAAAATTGGTAAAAATTGAATTTCGACGCAAATATCTTGTCAAAATTTTAAGATATTGGCTTCAAACTGATTTTATCATACACAAACATTGATCATCACTCAGTTTTTATTTTATATAAAATAAGTTATATTCTACGAAAAATTGGTTAAAACTGTTGTTCAACTCAAATATAAAATATATTGACATTCAAATTATTTAAACGTTTCTATTGTTAACGTAAAAGAATGTTCAAAATCCAATCCGTATTTTTTTGTATAAGAAATAAACACTTTATAAAAAATGGTTTAAAATGTATAGAAAAATTGATTTTAGACTAAAAATGTCGGAAAAAGAAACTGATAATGGAATCAAACTTATTCTATTTTATACAAAATATTATTGCTAACTTTTAGTTAATTTTTTTTAGAAAATTTAATTCCAGTCTCCGAAATCTTTGATTGATATTAGAAATTTTCAAACACCAAAATGTTTAGCGTACATTTTTTCGGTGTCCAACTCTTAAGGAAAAACATAAAAGATGCATCAACCTTCAGCTTCATAAAAATTACAAATGCATTTAGCTAACGTTACACCAAAAGTCCTTATTTTATTTTGTGTATTCAATTTCATTTACTTACTATTTATATGACATTATTTTTGCCAAAATTTTAGATACAGAAAGTAAGTTTTTTCCTAACTCAATTAACCCTGTTAAAACAAAAGAACTGACAAGCAAACTTGTTTTTTGATTTTTGTTTTGAGTTCTAGTTTACTCTTTATTAAAGCTTAAGGTCATAAATAAAACCTGATACACTTTGTTTATGTTAATTTGACTACCAATCAAAGAAATTAACAATCAAATACATTAAAAAAAGAAAATAAAAAACAATAAATAAATAGATAAAATTTGGAATTAAACAGAAACACATTTTACTTATTGGAAAAACACACTATTAACTAACTTTAGTGCGAATGAAGTTAATCTGTTTGAAGATATGATTTCGTTAACATACAATCAACTTGTTCTTTGATTTTATTTAAATTCAGTTTTACTTTTTTGTTTTATTTTTTATTGAACTTAATTACTTAAATTTAATTTAAGTAAGTAAAAAGTGCTTAATATTTAAATAATTTAAACGTTGTATGCAAATTGTATTAAGAGAAATGTAAACTTTGAACTCGAAATGTTTTAAGTGGGTATAAGAGGATGGTAATTAATTGAACTTAACTATCGAGTATTATCAATTGTATATACATAAATATTACCCATTTAAACCTTTTTATGATTTAAATTTAACCTTGTTACTTGAATCTGAATGTCTAAACATCAACTCTGAACACTTTTGGAAAAGAATCATGATTTTCCTTTTCTTTGTGACGACGCGACGATAAGTTCACGATAAGTTTACTTAATTCTACATCAAAATGTCTTCTTTTTTATCTAAAGACGACAACGATAACCACAATGCGTTACATTTCCTGTCCTAATTCTGTAGTTTATCGATAACGTTACTTAAACATCAACAAACTACCCAGAAAATATACGACCAGGTACCCATCATGTATTTAATTCTTTGGAAAATTTAAAGCCCAATATACCAATTGCATTTTAAATTATTGTTATTTGACTATTAGAGTAACACAATTAGCATTCCTATCGTTTAATTCTTTTGGGGCCGGCCGGCCGGCCGTTTCATTGTGTTGGTGGTGTTGTGCCCACTGTCGAGTCCAGTGTCCACCGATGTCTTCAACCATCATTAACCTCTGTCTTTGAGTTCGAGTTGGCATAAATTAACACTTAGTTTTTTCTTATTCCCTCGAGTTTACCATAATAAATAATGAAAATTGTATAAGCATCGATTCTTTATGTTTAGTTTTCTTCCATCGAAATACACAAATATTGTATGTAAATTAGGTTGTCTATTACTGTTTAAAAAGATACCCATGGTAAACCTTTAGAAGGAGAGAATTCAAAAATTAACATTCTAGGGGGAGTCCATTTTAAATGGAGTCACATTATTTCTAGTTTGATTTTGATTTTCTTTGATAGTAATTTGAGAAAAAAAAGAAGCCTCTTTTGTTGAAAGTAAAAAAAAAAATGGTAAAAACTATGTTGGTTGTCATAAATTGTAGGATTCTATATCAACTATTTGTTATTTGTTTGGAATCATTAATTCCAACATTTATAGAAAAATATTCTAGACTCTCAGGCGATATAGAGACACCTTTCTTCTAACTATAGACCTTCATCAAATAAACAACAAATCGTTTAAATTTTTGTGTGTTAATTTATGTTGTGGTTAAATTAAGCTTCTGTGATTTTAATTCTTGAATTCAATTCAAAATTTTAATATAATTACCACCGTATGGGGGCGTGTTATGTCAAATTTGAATTTTATTAGAAAATTTTATAAAAGAAAATAACTTAAAATATTTCAATATTTTCATTTAATTTATGTTTTATTTTTCATAGAGTTATTTGGTGAGAATCAAAAAGAGCAAAAGACAATTATAGGGTTTTTGAGAATATTTGTTATTTATTGTGTTTTGTTTGATTTTCAAAAACAACTAATTAAGTAAGGAATGCATCTTTATTTATGATATGATATTTAAGCATATTCAACTGCTTTGAATTTTATCATAATTATAAATGATTTTAAATATGAATACCAAAAAGTTTGTAAAAGAAATTAACACATTCCAACAACATTTTTTGGATTTTAAGAAAATGGTCATAACAATGAAAATAAAAAAGACCGGTTGCACTAAATTCACAGTGACGCATCTTTAAGATTTGTTTGGCTAGTTTTACCTCCATATGTTAGGAAGTTATCATATTTTTTTCTTAAACAAGAAATAAAGATTTAAAAAATTTTTAAATTTTGAGTGATTTTATTTTACAAGTTATTAGGTAATATAAACATGACTTAACAGTATTAATTAAAGTTTGAGGTTTATTTAACTATTATAAAACTTAGAAGAAAAGGCTTGAACTGAAGGTAGATTTTTTATTGTTTTTGTTTAAGAAGATTACGATAAGTTTCGTCTAGGAGCGATTATATTACATTTAGTAAGTGAGGTAAAATTAAAGGGCACATCTTATAAAATTCTTGCCCAAGAGTAGGTCATTATTTAATAATTATTTGTGTCCATTCCATCTTGAAGTGTTGTAGAAATAGATGTCAATAAACTTATGAAACTACATAATATATGTAATAATCTGCAAGGATGATAGCGAGGGGCAAATAAAGAAATATCTTCCACAAATACTGATCATTACCAGAATTTTTTGTATTTATTTACTTTTTATTTAATATTTTTTTTGTTTTGTTTTAATAAATAAATAAATATGTAATTTTTAAAGAGTTATAAGCCAGTAACTAAATACATTCTCATTTTGTGGTTACTTTTTTATAATGAATTACAATTATTATATTTTTCAATCCAATTACCTTTAAGGAAAATAAATCAACTAAACTTTTTGAGCCTAAAGTTTTACCTTTAGATTTAACGGTTTTCAGAATGCAGTTGTTCAAAATCTAGCAAAAATGCGTTTTTTACAAAAAATCGACGAATTATGACTAAAATAACAAAAATATATCATTTGCCATAAGGTATAACTCTGGAGTGAGAATATTAAGTCAAAGGAAGATACAAATATTACTGGATAGGGAGTCTTTATCCCTCATGTCAAGAGAATAATAAGTTAATATTGAATAATAATAATCTTAATTTATATAAATTACATGTCACTATGTTTGTCCGCGATTTACTCCTAAACTACCTAACCGATTTTAATAAAATTTGTACACCGTGTGCAGTTTGATCGAACTTGAAAGATAGTATAGCTAACATCTTAATTTATGATCGTAATATTTTTTGCAAATTATTTTTCTATTACTTGAAAGTCACAATTATCTGTTAGTTTCAAGCGATTGGAGACTTCTGTTGACTGGATTGAGTAAGTATTCAATAGATGGTGCTATGTGAAACTTCCAAACGTTTCCTATAAGATACAATTTAGTAGCATAACCACCACATGTTGCTGGGGCTAAAGTATAGGTTAAATTTATTTTGTAGTAAACGAAATACTGTGAATTTTACTTTTTCTTATTAGAATAGCCAGCCACGTGTTACTTAGACTGAAGTATAAATTAAATACTACCAAATACGCAATCCATTAAACTACCAGACAATTTTTACACTGTTCTTCAGAAGAATGAACTGAGTAATTACTTGAATCCTAACTGGCTCAGTCATCGGGCTAATTTGGCAGCCAAAAATGTTGATGTTGACGATATTAAATTCCAGATACAACAACAACAACGATACACGTTTGGTCATCAAAAAGATCACCTAAAATATTCTTGAAGGAACCATTTTAACTGAAAAGTTTAAAAGAAAAGTGGTTCTGTTGCCACGTATTCCAATGATACCGCCAGATTCTAAATAAGCCTCAAGGCCAATATAAGTCCATTTTTGGTTAAGATTTGGAAAATCCATGTTTTTCTCATGGACAGCATTGAATGTCACGTGTTGGAAAACCGTCGAAATTATGTGTGTAAGTGAAAGTCGGGTTATTAAAAATATTGTGCACCGATTAGTGCTTTATTAAATTGAAATTAAAAGTATTCATAATAATACATATTATTGTAAGTAGATATTAAATTAACGGCCCTACCTACCTCATTTATACGTTAAAATGTCACATGTTATTTACTAAAAAATAAAGAAAAAAGAGGCTGCGATGCGACCCACACCGTTAACTTTCCGACCCGTCTGCCGATTTATCTTGCTTAAAAGGTTTGTATGTTTTTGTGTTTTGTTAAAAAAGTTTTCACTTGAATTATTCTAAAAAATTACAAATTACCAACAATATTTTGCATATTTTCATATTTCAAAATCTGTTTTTGGTCCTGAGATTTTTAGTCGAAAACCAATTTTTACCAATTTTAATAGAATTTTTTGAAGGTTTTTATAAGAAAATACAGATAAGATTTTTCTTAGAACATTTTACGTTAACAAAGTTAAGCACAGAATAAAATCATTTTGAAGTCAATAACTTCATTTATTCACGTGTTATCGACAATCGAACATCAATTTTACCAATGTTGTGTAGTAGATATTTTTGTAGATTTTAATAATAAAAAAACTATTGTCGGATTTTTATAAAAAAAAATCTCTGAATGTTCAAAACATAATTTTTTATAATATAAAATTAGTTTGAGGACAATATCTTTAATTTTTGGTAAAATATTCGTGTCGTAAACAATTTAAAAATTTTTTTTTCTATTTTTGTAAGAAAACTTTCAATTTAATTTTGTTCAAGATTTTACCATATTTCAAAAACTTTATTTTTCGTTGCATAAAATCATTTTGGAGGTAAAATAATATTTTTTTACGTGTTAAATAGGCAAAGCAGTTTTCTCTCCAAAAACATCCTTTTACCTTTAATGTCTACTTCTTTTGGTTAGTAGTTTCCATAAATGATCAAACATTTTAAACAACTTTCATAAACATGCTTTTTTGTGACAGTATTCCTGGTACAGTCTTAACAGTAAACAGCTTCAATACCGCTCAATAAAACACCCTTTTAGTTTTACATTAGTTATTGTTATGAAGTCTTTTGATGCTTATTTTATTCAAAAAAACCTAACATATACGTATCTCCAATTCCATCAGCTTATATTTAAGGTTTTTCTTTGGACTAATTCAAATTTGGTGTACTTAATTTGAAAGAATTGTTCTATTTGACGGATTCCAAATTGTACTCTAGTTAATTTTCTTTCTTTTCAGATCTCTTCATTTGGAATTGTTTTGATCAATATGCATATTATTGTGTTTCACGTGCACAGCTCATGCTTAGTTTGCTTATAGTAGGTGACATAAAGGTCAAAATTAGACTTCTGCATTACACTACAAATAAAAATTAAATGTGTATACGCCTCAGTCAAATTTAAGAGAAGATTAGACCAACACATAATTTTGTGCGATATTTCAAAGTTACTCTCTATTTCAGAAACAGAATTCATGAAAAATATTTAAGGCAAAAATTGCATGTTCCAAAATTTTGATAAACAACTGCAAACATATTTAAACCTATAAGAACGAAGAGTATCACGAAAAAAACCTTATTTTCGTAATTTTTGAACTTTATGATATTTTTTGAAAATTTGTATAACGGCAAAAAAAAAGCTATAATCGAGTTCGCCGCTAACGACGTCATCTTATTGCGAGATTGATCTCTTTTTCAGCTTCTTGTTCTGAACTGTCAGTGTGAATCCAAACACACGAACAATTATCTACAATTTTTATTTATAGTTAGGTTAATGGGATTGTTCTTTTATGGTTTTTCGATACAATTGAATTATTTAAGACCACTATTAATTTTTTTTTCAAAAGACATATTATTTTTCGACTTCCTATAAGCACGTAATTTTTCTCGTTTATTAAAAAAAATCAACCTTATATGACGTAAAAATAAATTATGAATAATATTTAAAAATTTAAAGAACATTAATTTTGTCTGTAGCAATAAATTTCAATTACTAGAAAAATAACAACCAAAATGTAAATATACGATTTTTCTTAAGTTCGAACAAAAGGTTTCATTAGTCAAATGATTTCATTAATCATGTAATTAACTTTTTGCACCTAACCAAAATTTTATGATTGGGTGCGGTAAACATTTTGTTTATATACCATGAATCTTAAAAACCAAAAGCTATTAAAGTATTTAATGTGAAAAATTATCGCAAATATAAACACAGTTACTTTTTATGGCAAATCGCCTTTTCTTGAGCTCTTCTTTTTCAGCAATAAAATATTTGTTCCTTTTAAACGAAATAAGAATACGTTATAAATGTACCCAACTGTTGTATACAAAATTGAATAGACACTCTCATTAAACAAAATCTTTCCAAGAAATTTTAAGACAAGAAATAAATTATTCTACCGTTTATTTGAAAAAAAGAAAAACTTATAATCATTTAACAACCCCCAAACAAGACTCAAAAAAAGTGTATAATTGTAGGTCACTTATATTATATTTAATTCGCCCTATAGCTTCTGTGTTTAAAAAAAAAACTCGAAAAATCCGTTCTAACAATAAAATAAAACCGCGTTCACTTTAAGTACCACCGCGCCTTCATCTTTAAAACGAAAAAGAAAAAACATCCAAAACTATTAAACGAAATAAGATCAAACGAAAAATTCCTGCGTAATATAAATCAAAACTTCCATTTAAAGTTTTATCATCAAGATCAAAACCGAAAAGAGTGAGAAGGTTCATAACCTGTAATTCTATTGTTTCACCATAGTTAAGGTTAAATATGTAGGTACACTTTTGGCACTATAAAAATAAATATATAAAAACACTCACCATCTAAGTATATTCCACTTTTGTATTTTGTTGTTGTTATAAGCTATGCCTTTAAAAGATGCTGTATTCAAGATATCACGCGTACAGAATTTTATTTATTTTTATTGAAGTTTTAATTCAAAAACTATATGAATCATTTCTAAGATGCGGGTAAAAATATTTATTTTAATACAAAAAATTGGGTTTCAGATTAAGATCTAACTATAAACTTCAGAAGCATGACAAATGCTCTAACACTCTTTCGATCTTTCGAGAGGACCGCAAAATAAGGGGGAATTTTTCTGTTGCTGTATTGTGATTTCGATATCCTTTGAAATTTTTATTTTGTCAGATACACGATACTCGAATCCTTTCTCTTTTTATTTTTTTTTTATTTGGATTTCCTCAAACAAAAATTTGGGATATCAAAAAAAAGAAATATCAACACAAAACACACAATGAACCACCTGAATCTTTTTTTCTTAACTTCTTTTTTGGCTCTCTTATTGTTCAATCAGTAGTAATACAAGAAGAAATCTCCATGCATTTGAGAAAGGAGTGCTGCAAGACACAAGACGTCGACGAAGACAACACTAAAAAAATCTCAAAACCGGCCACGACACCCTTTTATCCACTTGTTGGTGTTTTTTTTCCTCTTGGATTTCAATGGACATGGACGGAATCAATCACTCAGGTAGATACTTTTTATTTTGTTTTGTTGTCATCAAATATTGACCAATTTTTTTGTTGTTGTTATGTTGTTTGAATCACTAATGGTTGAGATAAAGATATGCTGTGGCTGAGGCTTTGCACAAGAAGGGATCGATGGGAATGTGATCCCTTTTCTTAATAAAAATTAAAGAAAAACCAACAACCACACTTCCACAGAAGTTTATTTAGAGGGTTTTTTCAAAAACACACACGTTTCAGAATACGAACTACGACGACGATAATGGACGTGGACGAATACGACAACAACGAGTTACGACAAACCGACGACGACAACGACGAAGTTGATGAAGTGGACACCGATCACGGAAAACATTGTTGACCTCGATCGACGTGCTTATTTTTACTTTTACACTCAATCAATGTATAATCGAGGTCAGACACTTGGATAAGTTGAAGAACAATTTAGTATTGTTGTTGCTGTAATGCGATGCTGGAACGAGATTTGCGTATAGATACTTGTTAAGATTTATTTATTTTATCTTAGATACTTTTTTATCTCTTGGATATTTTCTTTTTCTATCTTATAAAACACTGTTTTGTTTCTTTTCGATACTTTTCTATTGAAAAGATATAATTTGTATTATTATTTTTCACTCTTATGGGCTTAAGATACTTTTCTGGCTTCTTAAAGATATTGTATCTTTTGATAAAATTCGACAAACTACATTAAAATCGATATTTTTATTAAAACATATAACTTGATTTTATACTTTTCGACGATTTTTATGGACTTAGATACTTATGTATCTTTTAGATAATTTTGTATCTTTTGACAGATTTATCATGTAACTTTGTTTATAAACACCTTATTATCGTTAATTACCATTCACCTGTTGTATTGAATGGTTGCAGTATGTTATAAAAGACACGGTAATACCGTCGTCGCGACACGCGCAGGTTAGTTTGGCCGTGACAAAGGTTCGTTGTAAACTAAATGAAGTTGTGCAGTTGAAGCTGAGCTCAGAGAACCAGAAGCAGCTCATAGTAGAAAACCTGAAGTGTTGTGTGTTGTGTTTCAATTCCATTGCATGAAGTATAACACCTGGGTGGAATCGGTACAAGTCAGGTTTGAACCGCTAAGGTCTGTTCTGTAAACACTTTACAGCATTGAATTTCAGATACAGAAAAACGGTTCAATCTGTTATTATGGAGAGACTATAAAATAAGTATCTTTTAGTTTGTTTTTGTTGATCTTTTCTTTTGATCGTTTGTTTCGCATTCGTGCTCATTCAATTATCTAACATGCCGGTTTCTTATAGAGGTTTGGATTTTCTTTTAGTTTGCAAAACTTGTGGTGTGTCTATGTCATCCACTTGCTTCGTTTTTGGTTGTTGTTGTTTTTTTTTATATTGGGAGCGGTTATAAGATAAGTATCCATCCATGCATCCAGATACCTTGATGAAGCATTATTTTTGTTGTGTTTGATGATGGACGAAGAAGAAGACTGTTTTATTTTTGTTTTGTTTAAAATGTAAATTTAAGATTGTGCATGGGATAAAACAACATTTTCGAATCAGACGAGTTAAAGAGTTTTCGAATTGTGTGTTAAAACTGCAACAATGTTGCATGTATAGGTTTTGTAAGTTGGATTATATTATCTTCCATACATTATAGTTTGGTTTCAATGGAGATTGGAGACTTTGAAAGGTTTAACTCTTTTCATATAAAATACATAGCTTTTTAGATACCTATGGAAAATGATGTTAGAAAAATTTTTAAGTTGTTAATATGATGAATTCATAAGATTGTAAGTACCTTTTATCAATAAAAAGGTGAAAATATGTATTCGTTACATTGAAGGATATCGATCTTGAAGTTAAAATGGAAAATCAGTAAAATATGCACGAATATGTCACATGATTCTGGGTCTTATAATCAGAATTTTAAGAATTTAATATGAAGAAATGTGTCAAATATGTAAGAAGTTAAATCAATAAACTATTATTTTAAATGTATTTTGATAAAAGTAAAAGAGGCTGTCTGTAAATGCTACGAACTGTGTTGACAGCAATATTTTTATGAAATGAAACTGCTTAAAATTCAGTGTCTTTCTTTTTTTCTAAAGACAAATTAAGTCGAAAATTAAGCTTTAACAGATTTTAGTAGTTTTTTGTAAAATACAATTTTCGACTAAATTTGTATGGAACATTAACGACAATATAAGCATAAAATATTGTCTTACTATGTTTCCGAGATATTTTAATAGTAAGACCAACTGTTAACAATTTTTAATTGTATTTTTTGTTGGTCGTATTGAATTAACAAAAATGTGAATAAGACCGTTTAAATAAAAAGCTTTAGCTTTAATTCGGCTTTATTGTTTAAACAAGAAATTTGTAAAATTTTGCGCCATTGTTTTTAATGTTCTGTTATATTTAAAGACAATACCAACGGAAAGATATCAGATTGGGTCGAATCCGTGTCTGTTTTTTACTTGCGACATATATGAACTATTCGGCAAGTTTTGTCTTCGCAAAAAATTTTGAACTCGAGATTTTAATTAAACATGACCTTACGATTGTAGAGAAGTCGGAAAAAGTGGGTCCCTAATTCCGTCCGTCTATCTGTATGTTTTGGCCTCTACAGCCCAATGCATTGGGTTGATTTGAAATTTGAAATTAAGGTTTTGAGCCGATTCGCGTTAGGCAATTTTTCATTTTTTTTTAAGACTAATTCGAATTTTCTCAAGAACAAACCGATAGATTTTTTTTAATATTCGCAATTTTTAACTTCCCATAGGAAGTTAATATAATTTGTCCGATTTTTCGAAAATTTTGACATTTCTCGATGTTTCAAGGTGCCTAGAGTCCAAATAAAAGATTTTTAGAGAGATGTCTGTGCGTGCGTGTGTACGTACATACATAAAGGGTGTCCCAAAATTAACGCAAGATTTGAATTTGCCGCCATTTGTGCAGTGAAGTGTTGGCAACCCTGAAAAAAAGCAATTTGATAGCTAACAGTATAGGGTTATTAAAAATGGAGCGTTACACGAGAGAACAACGTGTCTTCATTATTAAAGAATATTTCAAAAATAGTGAAAGCTTGGCGGCTGCAGTTCGAATATTTCATACAAAATATGGTCGGAATAGTGTTTTAACTTGATGGCTTTGTCAATCGCCAAAATTGCCGCATTTGGGGTTCGGAGAACCCACATATGATTGTTGAAAAACAAATGCATCCACAACGCGTGACTGTATGGTGTGGATTTTGGGCTGGAGGCATAATTGGGCCATATTTTTTTGAAAATGATGCTGGTCAAGCAGTGACTGTTACTGGTGCTCGATATCGCGACATGATTACACAGTTCTTTCTGCCAAAATTGGATGATATTGATGTGTCCAATATGTGGTTTCAACAAGACGGTGCCACATGTCATAAAGCCCGTGAAACAATTCAATTACTGCATGAGACATTTCCAGGTCGTGTACTCTCTCGTTTCGGTGATAAAAATTGGCCTCCTAGATCGTGTGATTTAACACCATTAGACTTCTTTTTATGGGGTTATTTGAAATCACAAGTCTATGTCAACAAGCCCACAACCACCCGTGCATTAAAGGAGGAGATTCAACGCTGCATCAACGAAATTCAGCCACATTTATGCGGAATGGTCATGGAAAATTTCAACAAAAGAGTGCGCATGTGCATGCAAAGCCGTGGAGGCCATTTGTCCGATGTGTTATTCCATACATAACCCTATCCTATGTACTTTACGAGTCAATAAAAATATAACTATCAAAAGACTAAAAACGGCGTTTTCTATTTAATTTAAATCTTGCGTTAATTTTGGGACACCCTTTACATACGTTCGTACGTTCGGAAAGTTTTTTTCGTCGTCCATAGCTCAAAAACCAGAAGAGATATCGACTTCAAATACATTTTGTTATACAGAAAATTATGTAGAAAGATTCAGATAGGAAAAATTGAGTGGGTGTTTTTTACTTGCGACATATAGGAACTATATGGCAAGTTTTGCATTCGTGCAAAATTTCGAACTCGAGATTTTAATCAAACATGATATTACGATGGTAGAGAAGTCGAAAAAAGTGGGTCCCGCGATTCCGTCCGGTCTGTTTTGTCTGTCTGTCCACGCTCCTACAGCCTAAACCATTGGGTCGATTGAGTTCAAACTTGGAAGTTAAGGTTTTCAGCAGATTCGCGTTAGGCGTTTTTTTCATTTTTTTTTAAGACCAAAACTAACAGTGGCCCCCATACAATTTTTTTGGTCAAAAAACGAAAATTTTTTTTAAATTTTCTCTAAAATTTTATTTTTAAACTTGGCTTCTTTTCATAAGAAAAACATATTTTTGTATTGCTCAGGAACGGTACCGCTCATAGAACCGTTATTTTGTTTCTTAATTTTCTCAGCAACTTATCAACCGATTTCAATAATTTTTTTTCTGAATAAGCTCTTATATTGCCTTAACAATATTTGATTATCAAAAGTGAAATTTTTTATTGTTTGGATTTTTAAAAAAATATTGAATTTTTTTTTTTCAAAATTCTATATCTCAAAAACGGGTCAACATTTTTTTACGAAATTCAAATGTAGAGCGTATATTTACAATCACTAAACAACTGCATACCAAAAATATTTTTAGAACAAAATTTAAAAATTTTATATATAAAAAATTAATTTAAAAAAAACCGCTCTAACGATTTTCAAAAAATTTTTTTGAAAAATCAAGGGTTTTTTGATTTATAAAATGGCATCTAAATTTTTGAAGACAAACTTATTTTTCAGGTAAAGTTTTGAATCTTAAAATAGTTTTTTTTTTTTAATTATTTTAACTGCATTAAATGTAATCCCCTCCCATCTCACCAGATCAAATCCTGTGCGTGAGCCCGAAAGAGCGCATTACATTGACAAAACTTTTATTAAGCATCATTCACATGAGCGCGACCAACGAACGACGAATGAATTACAAAATGTGAGTTTATATACGTTTGAAGACATATTTCCACACAAATTCTTAACAAAACGATAGCAATGAAGTTTCTATTTGATTTATTGTGCATACTTTTACTTTTCAATATCATATATTAATAAATTTAAGAAAACAAATTTATTCGTCGCGAACAAAATTCTAGTTGATACGAACTGTCAAACTTTATTCGCGTCCCACATACTATCCACACTGCAACGAATAAATTGATCGCGTTCCACATACCATCCACACTGCAACGAATAAATTGTTCGCGCACTACATAACCTAAAACATCATTCTTGTGTTTTGATTTCGATGGTGAATGGTGTTCGGCTGTGGATGCACATGAAATCTTTTCCTTGTTTTGTTTATTAACAAGGACACCAATAATTTTTTTTTTTAACAAATATAGCTTCGACCGCATTTTCTTAATCGGTTGTTTTCAAACAAAACACAATAATGATAAACAAAAAAAAAACAATTGTCAAACTTCATTCGCGACGAATTAAAAACTCATGTGAAAGAAATGTCAAAATCGACGAATATTCGTTCATTCGTTGGTCGTTGGTCGTGCTCATGTGAATAATGCTTTATATTCAGCCCTATCATGAATTCCATCGTAATCGGAAATTTTTACGAATCCCGAAAAACTGTATCATGAAATCCGTTCGTAGTGGAAAATCTCATACAATTTTGCATTACGAACGGATTTCATGATACAGTTTTTCGGGATTCGTAAAAATTCCGACTACGATGAAATTCATGATAGGGCTGATTACTATCTTTTATCCAAATTAGATAATGCATTTGGTTTATATGTATGTATTGTTTATAACTATAACTATTGTAAATACCAATTCATTTCCGGGATGAGTTGTCCTAGGATGAGTTGTGTCTTGGGATGAATCGCGCGGTTTTTTTGACAAATCGAATAGCATTTAAATCTTTGAAGACAAACTTGTTTTAAGGTATAATTTTAAATCTTATATAGGTGCTTTTTTAAACAGACTCTTTGCATACAGGAGCAAGTTCGTGCGACCCAATCGTGCATTTTATTTTTTACCACAGCAATTTAAAAAACAGTTAAAAGTTTTGGTTAATCCTAAATATCTCACAAACCAATAGCGCTAGAGACTTGAGTTCAATTTTATATTATAAATTGTAATGTGATACTAAACTAATATACTTTTGAAAAAAATCCGATTAACGGTTTTTCTTTTAAATCAAAAAAAAAAAACTGAAAAAAAAATATTTGCCACCTTGAATATCTTAAGAACAAAAAATGTTTGTATCTCCAAAATAATTTAATGCAACGGGAAATAACGTTTTTGACATCTGGTAAAATTTTGAAAAAATCGAATTGATAGTTTTTTTTATAAAAAATAAAAACCTAAAAAAAACAGTATTTAAAGTTCGTAAAAAATGATTTTTAACTTATACAATCTTTTTAAAAATTTGAAATTATGGCTTCTAACTAATTTTATCTTACAAGAAATATTATTTTCAACATTCGGAAAAAATTTAAGAAAAATCAATTTGACAGTTTTTTACAAAAAATAAAAACATAACAAACAAATTAATAAGAGTTATTAAAAATTGATTTTCGATTCAAAAATCTTTTCAAAACTTTAAAATATTGGCTTTGTTATGGCCTTTTCAGAATTAAAGATCAATCTTATAATAAATGTATTAAGAAATATTAGTTGTTTTTATTTGATCTCCCAGTTTTCGAATGAATCTTAAAATTAAAATTATGTATGACAAACTCAGCTTATATATACAAAAATAAAAAGTATTATTGAATCAGAGTAAATTTAAAACAGGTACTCTTACAGCTTTAAACTAGCTTTATCCTTTAAAGAATATTGTTGTTAACATTCAGTAAAATTTTGAGAAAAATCGAAAGGACAGTTTTTTTTATAAAAAATAAAAACCTAAAAAAAACATTATTAAAAGTTGATAAAAATTGATTTTTGACTCAAATATCTTTTTAAAAAATTGAGATTTTGGCTTGAAACTAATTGTGTCTTATAAAAGATACTGTTTTCAATATTCTGTAATATTTTTTTGAAAAATCGAACTGACCGTTTTTTTAACAAAAAATAAAAAAGCTAACAAAAATTAATAAAAGTTGGTAAAAATTGATTTTCGACTCAAATATCTTTTCAAAAACTTGAGATAATCTCAAGTTTTATAACACAAAATTAGGCTTTAACCTAATTTTGTGTTATAAAAAATACTGTTTCAACATTCGCTAAAATATTTTGAGAAAAATTGAATTCACATTTTTTTAACAAAAAATAAAAACCAAAAAAAAAAAAAACAATACTACAAAATTTATTTTCGACTAAAATATCTTTTTAAAAATTAAAAATATTGGCTTCAAACTAATTTTATCTCACAGAAAATGTTGTTTTGAACATTGAGTACTTATAGTTTTTATAAAAATCTAATAGTCAGTTTTTTCATAAAAAAATAAAATCTACAAAAATAGTACGCAAAATTGGTAAAAATTGATGTTCGGTTTTCGATATCTTGTAATATTAGAAGACATTGGGCCATATTCATAGTTATTTTATAAGTTCTGATTTTGTCTTTGCTAAGCTAAACTTCAGTTTATGTTATTCATATAGATAATTTAAACACATTTTAAAATGATAGTCCAAGTCAAAAACGATAAACACGATGGAATCTATGTTTAAGCTGTTTTTCAATCTATAAAACGTCCAAAGTAAACAAACTGATTCAGAAAATTAGGTTACAGTTTATTTGAAAGTTTTAAAACAAAAATTAAAATTTTAAATGACTTAAGCATTATGCCAATATTTTGATATTTTGCTAGATGATGGAATGCTACCACCCAACAGAAAGCGATAGCTCTACTCAACCCGAATCGACCCCATTGATATACTAGATGAGGACGATTTGTATAAAAGAAAAAAACTGTCAAACTGATTGACCTCCTAAATACTGAAGATCGAAATGCAATTAAAGGTTTGCCAATACCTGTATGTTTCCAAGTCTTAACAGCACCAGTGCGAATTATATAAGGTTTCTCAACTAACAGCAAGCATAATAATTTCAGGGATTTGGAAGACTTTGGCTCTCCGGCAAAAGCATTTTATTTTGTGTCCCTCTACAAGCCATTTTTTTGTAGATTTAAGTGAAATTGGAATTGTCATCAGTGTGGATCGCATCCCAGCCTCTTTTTTTTTTTAATTAAAATGACCTAATGGCTTTGCTTAAAGCTTAAAATTAGACTTATAACAAAGAAGAATGAAAGATAGTTTATAGTTTAAAGCTACATGATCGAAAGGGAATCCATTGGGTGATGTGTTTCTCTTTGGTGTTGATGGCGGTAAACTCATGGTCTTGCAAACCCAACCAGCAATATCAATCTCTTTTATATACGCTTTTTGAATCCATGCTTGATTCAAAAGTTTTTTAAGATCAGCTCCCTCATCTAGATTTTTCTTAAAGCATTTGTCCACAAAGTTTTTGAAATCTTCGGTGAAGATATTATGTGCTCTAATTTGGGGGGAGATTCATTAACTATGTAATCTAATAGTTTAAAAATTGCCATATTTTTTGGTTCAACTTGTGCCTGGCTACCTTCGTCCGTGTTTTCATCAAATATTGCTTTGAGAGTATTCACATCTGGTGGAGGAATGGGATACATACCAATGGCTATTTCAACTAACGATAAGCCCAGTGACCAAATGTCCGACTGTACGGAATAATGCGTACCTTACAGCCGTTCCAGCGACATGTCACTACGTGTTCCCACAAAAGAGTTCGCCATTGAATCAATCAATTGACCAGAAACTCCAAAATCACAGATCTACTGGGCTTAACGTGTCTGTTCATAATAGCGTGCTTATCGCGAAAGTAGCTTAATCCCTTTTAGCACAGTTAAAGTGATCTTGCCCAAAATTGACTATGGTATTCGACCCGCTCGTTTTAATATGAGATCAAGAGACCCACCATCCATGTATTCCATGCAAATACTTATTTCACCATCACTATAGAAAGCACCGTAAAAACCAACAATGTGCGGCAAGTTGCATTCGTGCAGAACTTTAAACTATCTGATGATTTGTTTTTTAATAGCCGGTTTCACTTCGAGGTGTATCAATTTGCGAACCATTATTTGTTGAGTCGGAATGTGTCGGACTTTCATTACAACACCACCGTTACCGGATCCTAGTTAGCCCAGTTGCTCTAAGTCTTCGTCGCTCAGTTCACCGATTTTTTCCTTTTGGCTTAGGAATACTTTGATGCGCTTCCGTGCGGTATCGTCCATTTCGAGTTTCTCAACAATCTCGGTAAGAGCTTCAAAGCAAGTCTTTGGTTTCCCCCAGCAAGCTATGTTTTTCGGTGCCGGATGGAGTCTTAAAACGTGGTGTTGGTACCACCGCCTAGGCTGTCGAGTCCACAGATCCTGGTGGCAAAGTAAAGTTTAACTTGTTTTTTGACATCCTAGATTGCGACGACAATGAGTATAAAACAGGCACTAATTTGTGGAGGAATAACAGAAAATTCAAGTCAATCGAGGTAAATTAGCTGTTGCATTTATTCTAATTGATGAATTTTAATCTTGTTGTATTGCCCATAAAAGTTTTTCGCGTGACTCGATTAGTCGATTATCTTGTCTTCAATATTTCTTTTTTCGAAAACCCGAATAACTGAAATATATTTTCACATATTTCCTAAAATCAAGGATAACATTATCTTGGTCAAAAGAAAAAACAGCATTTTCAATATTTTCTCCATACATCAGCTTATTCAAATTTAAGTATTGGATGATTTATCAAGCTCACAAATTTGCCAAATTGTGCATAAAGTTCCGCCTTCAAGAATATCTCTAAAAAAAATAACTAATTTGAAAAATTTCTAAGTTTTGTAATAATATTTTATAGAAGAACCAACAAAAAAAACTATCACTGATTTGTTGCCTATAAATTAGCTAACAATGTTTTCAAAAATTAAATTGATAGTCTACTTGGGTATATTTTGAAACCATTCACCTACCTGAGTCTTGGAAATGGACATGCCACTCCAAATAGCACATAATTACACAAAAAGGCAGTCTCCTTCATATCGGACAGGAGTAGCTCATTAGATCATTAGACTGGGATGGCAAATATTTGTGAGAAATTTCAAAATTTTGTATTTTTATTCGTATCGGTTTTTTGATTCATCTTATGTTATTTTCAGAGTTAATAATTACATACGTCTGAAATATTATTAGTGGTTATTTTTTATTTTCTCTTGAGGTTCTTTTGTCCCTAATAAAGTCACAGTCAAATGATCAGCGACGGTCTTTTTATAATTGAAGGATTAAGCCGGAAGTATCTTGTTTAATAACAACAGAAAAAGAGAATAAAACTACCAGACCACTTTGTTTGTCAACATTAAAAAACACACACCGTGAGAATAATCATTCTCATCGATAAAACAAGTTTAATAATTATAAAACAATTCATTCATACAAAAATTCACATGACAGGTGACACTACGTATTCGATCTTGAGAAAAGCAAGTAATCGATTTAAGATTAAAAATGATTTATTCAAAATTTTAACATGTTTGGTGTTTGATTAATTTCTTCTTTTTTTGTGGTATTTTTCCAATCAAAGAAGATATACAATTTTGTTTTATAAAATCAACTTAGACTCAACTCAAAATATACCGAAAAAGAAGTCATGCTGTGACATTAGAAAAAGTTATGACAGGGTGTGCATTATTAATTTTTTTTTCTTTTTTGACTTGGAATTCAATTATCGTGCTGTAAATCATATTTGTTTTGTTTAATGTGTTGCTTTATGAAACTTCTTTTGATATTAATGTCCACTCATTTAATTTAATTAAGAGAGGATAAGGAATGTTACAACTTATGAGATTTTTAACAGTTTTTTTGTTTTTCAAAATTAGTTTTCATCAATTTCATAAATGAATACATTTTTTATTGTCTTGGAATAGATGTTTGGAAATCGGTTAAGACAACAACTGATGTAATTAATAAGAGTTTTTTTTTCAGTAATCCAAAAAACAGTGACCACTGTAAAAATTAGATAATCACCCCTATCACAGAGTCCCTCGTAGCAAATTTCCGAATGTTTTGTTACGCTACGAATACGAATAAATTCACTTCATCAGGCCCAAACGAAATCAAAACAGCATTGCCTCACAGCAATCCTTTTTTCGGAGTTTCAAAGTCAGCTGATTTACGTCAAAATATTAGAAGAAAAATCGATTTCAATTTTTGTTGTTAGTATTTTGATGTTGGATAATTGCTTTGTTAATCAAAAATGGATTCGATAGCAATTGCAATTTTTGAAATAAATTCGGAAAATACCCAAAGAAGACGGAAACTAAAATTACAACGCAAGATTTTGAGAGATGCGTTCAATCCATTCGAACTCGATGACAAAGTGTTAATAACATTTTTATTTTATCAGTACCTACCTATTTTATAATTTAAATTCATTTGCAGATTTAAAAAAAAACTTTCGGTTGAATAAGCCAGCATTCAAATACATATTGGAGGAGCTGGACCAAGAACTTGATCCGTGTGTCTTTTCTTGTTCAATTGCACCGATCAGCAGGCTTGAATGGAATTGGAATGGCCCAGTCTACTTTTTCTACAAATCTCAAAATTGTACTGAACATTTTGGAAAGAAGACTGTGTCCTGTATGGATCAAATTAGAAACTACCGAAGTTGAGAAACGTCAAGCAAAGATTGATTTCTACAACAAAGCAGGATTTCCAGGGACTATAATGGGCGTGGATGGAACCCATGTGAAAATCATTGCACCAGCGGAAGAGAAGTTTTTGTAGTTCAATAGAAAAGGATACTTCAGTATTAATGCCATGGTGGTATGAATGAAAAATATGATTTTTTGTGTGAAGTGTACAATTTCTTTTATTTTTTGTTTTCAAATTTGTGACAACAAAATGGGAGTTAAGTTCATAGACGCAAGATATCCGGGATCAAACCATGATTCTCATGTGTGGAATTTAAGTTCAGCAAAAACACATTTTGAAAGAAAGTTTCGTAAAGGCGAAAGAAACACTTGGATTATAGGTTTGTAAATGTATAAAGATTAATGTTGTACATATGTTAAACTGCCTTGCATTATTTGAGGTGATGCCGGATACCCTCTTGAACCCTGGCTCATAACTCCATTCCGCTCTCCTGAGCCTGGGAGTTCTCAAAGCACCTTCAACTTAAAACCTAGCAAAACACGGAACATGGTGGAGAGAGTCATTGGAGTCATAAAAAATCGATCACGGTGTTTACTGGCAGCACGTCAAATGCATTATTCCCCACAAAAAGCCGCACAAATTATTAATTTAGCGTGTGCCTTGCATAACATTTGCATTCATTTTAAGGTCGAATATGATTTTGCCGGAATCGAAGCTGAATCTGAAGACGAAGTGGAAGAAAATGACGTAGTCCCCGATACGAATAACCATAGTGTGGCATCCCGAATAAGGGATAGTATTTTGAGGAGCTTAATTTAAAAAAGAAAGAAACTTCATGGTACATAATATATATTATACATACACTCCGCTCCACTTGAATAGAAACAAACTTTTTCTTACTATCAGAACGTGTAGCACTTTGGTAAATTTATAAATTCACCTCTTTGTTTTAGTTCCTATAAGAGCAATCTATTGCAAATTAAACTGCATGGTCAGAATATTTCAGGAAAATACCATTAGGTTATTTTTTACCACTTTTCTAATTGCTTCATTAAAAAACACTGGTTTTTTTGCGCCACTTGAATAGAAACAGTGTGCGTTTTGTTTCTATTGGTTAAGGTTACGACAAAAATTCTTATTTTAGTAATAGTAATTTAGATTAAAAGCATTAATTGTTCGATCAAAGAAAAAATGGGCCGCGGAAAACCATTAAACCTTGCAGAAAAGGCCAAAATAGAAGTATACGCGGAAAACAAGCTTCCCCTACGCACAATTGCCAACAAAATAGAAAGAAGTGTGAAAATTGTTTGGTCGTACCTTAGAAATAAAGACAGCTATGGAACAATTATGAAGGGAAGGCAAACAAGAGCCACAACAGAAGCAGACAGAAGAAAGATTATTAGACTGGCTTCCAATTCAAGCGACTCTGCTAAAATCAAGGCGAAGAGTGGTATTGCAGCTAGTCTTAACACTATTAGACGTGTCATTCGTAGGTCACAACATTTGAAGCGCCTTAAATTAAAGAAAAACCACCATTAAATCCAATACGACGACAAAATAGAATAGATTTTTGCAGAAGGAATATGACGTGGAGGGAAGAGTGGACAAAAGTGGTATTTTCTGACGAAAAAAAAATTAATTTAGATGGCCCGGGCGGGTATAATTTCTATATTCATGACATGAGAAAGGAACCAAGGTTTTTGGAGCGCCACCATAGCCGAGAAGGCGGTGTAATGGTGTGGGGGCAATTTCCTGGTTTGGAACAGTTGATCTGGAGTTTCCCACGTTGAAAATGACGGCAAACTCCTACAAGCAAATATTGCAAGAAGTTTTCCCTAAGGTTACCAATGTATTTGACCAATACCATGGACTTTTCAACAAGACAACGCGCCAATCCACAACGCAAGGATCATTAAAAGTTGGATAGCCGAGAAAAATGTTACCTTACTTCAATGGCCACGGTACTCCCCGGACCTAAATATTTTAGAAAACGTATAGGGATGGATGGTTCGTAGAGTGTACGACTCTGGACGACAGTATGATGACAAAGAATCACTTACTGCTGCTATCAAAGAGGCATGGAGTGCAATTTCACTAAATTACTTAAAACAACTGTATGATTTACTTCCCAACAGGGTTTTTGAAGTTATTTCAAATAAAGGTGGTAGCACACATTATTAAAATATCATTTTAAATAAATAAAAATACCCTCTTTACTGCATTTTTTCAATTTGTTTCTTTATTTAAGCAGTGTCTTTAATGAAGTAATTAGAAAAGTGGTTAAAATAAGCTAATGGTTTTTTCCTGAATTATTCTGTCTATGTACTTTTGTTTGCAATAGATCCATCTTATAAGAACTAAAACAAACAGGTGAATTTATATATGTATTTACCAAAGCGCTGCACGGTCTGATAGTAAAATAAAAGTTTGTTTCTATTCAAGTGGAGCGGAGTGTATGTACATACATACTATACAATAATAAAAAAAAAAAATTAAGAATTCATGGAAACAAAAAAGTTTTTAAGAACTGGAAGCGTGGTAGGTACATATTGAAATTCATCATTAAGGTCTGCATATCCCAGATGTTACTTTGGACTGTACGCTGACCTCGCCTCTTCAATTTGAACCATTTGCATTTTAATTTGCAGTTTCTGCTGCAAAAGTTCTTCCTTAATTTTGTTATGTCTCTTCGTTTCTTCGAGCCGCTTTTCCTCAATCTCACAGAGTTTTTCTGCTGCTCTGTTTATTCGGCGCAAGCTGCTTGAAATCCCCTCAGCATTTTTTTCTTGGTTCTTCTAAAATTCTTCACTTTTGCTGTAAATTTTTTTCTGTATCTCTACTTGTTCTTTTAAAAGGCTGGCGGTATCATTTGATTGACGAGAAGTGGTTGGGCGAAGCTGTGGAATACTTCCTAAATCATCGACATCGGATGTCATTGATACATCAGCGACTTGCTCCTCTCCAGAATTCGCATTGGAATTTATAGGCTCAGACGCATTTGTGCCTCCAAAAGATACTGTGCCTTTTATCCCCCCGGTCGACGTCACAAGGCCAGTCAATCTTATGACACCTTCTTCCAGGATGCTAAAAGTATGCATTTTATTTGGACCGCCACCTGTAGCTTTCGATTCTTTTTTGTTTTCGGTCATTTTCCTCTTGATGTACACCTTCCAATCCAACCACACCTAAGAATTTATTTAAAGTCAGTGGAACATACATACATATTTAAAACAAAACTATTTAATTACTTTTCCAGGTAGTTGCGTCCTTAGAAGGCGGACGAGAGCTATGTAGTTCTGTTTTAACTTGCTCCCAGAAGGCATTCACTTCCTCTTTTGGAATTTTGGAATATCCTTGGGCGATTTGAGGCTTTTCCTCAAGCATTTCAAAAAACCTTTGAAACTGAGTTCGATTTGTAATAGTTTTATTTGCCCTTTAAAAATAAAAGTGTAATATACATTTTCACATTTACATTTACATTTCTGTTTTAGTTTATTATTTTTGCGCGTTTTGTTACTTCTCTGCAAGCTATTTTTTCTTTTTGTTGCACAGACTACTATGAAAATAACAGTTCGTAGAAAAAACAGTCAAACTTCCTAATTCCTATTCATTCGGGGCTAGTGATGCCACTTTTCCCGAACTCCGAATTTCGTAGGAAATATTTTTAGTACGACGGGCCTTATGATACATTTGTTCGGGATTCGTAGTACGAATGTATTACGACGGGGCCTGTGATAAGGCTGAATATGAAAAAAAAACATGAAAGAAAGTATATGGTTTGAAAATTTAAATAGAAGGTCGCATGTATCCTGGTTTCTAACTTCTTTATGAAAAACAATTTTTAACTTCCCATAGAATGTTAGTGTAATCGGTCCGATTTGTCGAATTAAAAATTTTGACATTTCTCGACGTTTCAAGGTCCAAAGAATCTAGATCAACGATTTTTAGAGAAATGTCTGTGTGTGCGTGTGTACGTACATACGTTCGTACGTTCTTGAAGCTATTTTCGTCATTGGTATCTCAAGAACCAGAGGAGATATCGACTTCCAATAAATTTTGTTGAAAAGATAATAACACAAAAAGTTGCAAAAAAACAACATTTTTTGGTAAAAAATCGGCTTACAAACCGATTTATAACCCGAGCTTATTTACCGAAAAGTAATGAAATCGGTAAAAATCACGGCTGGGAAACGTTCCAGAACCATTACCATTACCGGAAATGATCAGTAACTTTTGAACTTGGTTTTTTTCTTGGTAATAAAAAACTGATTTTAAAGAGTTAAATAATAACTTCTTCTAAACATGGGTTTTTGTGTGGTAACAAACATCCAGCTTTAAACGGTAAAATAATAACTGCTTATTGGAGATTAAATGTAACCGATAAGAACGGTTAATATCTTACGTTCCGTTGACGTTATTTTGAAGCGTTATGGTAACGTATTTTATTTACCAATTATTACAGGTAGTAAGGAAACCTACAAATCGTTTTTTTTAATACCTGGTTTGAGCGTTGTAATTAGGTTACTTAAAAACCATTATTTTTTATTATATTCGGTTAGAATTAGGTTACCAAAAAACCCATTATAGTTCCGAAATCGGTTATTTTTTAACTATTTATAACTTTCCTGAAAATAAAATTCCTTTTAAATAAAAAGAGGTTAAAAATTTACTTTTTACATGTTTTTTATTCATGTTTAAACTAAACATTTATCTACTTTAGGAGCTTAAAACTAATGCATACTTAAATATAAACATATATATATTTATATAACTTAATATTAATTAACACAATTTAATTGGTTGCTGCCCCGTCGCTGCAAAAAAATACACAAATTTATTAGAAAAGAAAAATAAAAGTAATATTCTATTTTTTAGTTTATTAAAGCTACATAAATATATAAATATAAATATATGAAAAGAAATGTAGGTAGAATTAACTTACATTTTTCCTAGCCTGAAACGGTCCTGTTTCAAGTACGTTTTTATGTATGCGGATCCCTCCGCATTGCTAAAGTTAGGGAACCTCTTCCTGACCGCCTCCACTATCACTCCAAAAATTTGCTTAAACACATCGAACCGTTTTTTGGTGACCGTCCCGAACCACGAGTATTCGAGGAGCAAAGTGTCTTCAAACATGCACCTGGACATTGTGCGAACAGGTTTATTCGCGCTTACTCCTCCAAATGTGCTGAGTTTCCGAATCTATTTAAAAGAAAAACAGATTGAAACGAAAATTTTAGTTATAATTTAACACATAGAGAAAAATAATATTAGTAAAAATTCATTAGTAAGAATACATTAGTAAAAATACATTAGTAAGGAACATTATAAAAAATACATTAGTAATAATACAAAAGAATTTACGCATACCAAGGCTCGCTTAAAAACTGGATCAGCCCCAATTTTTTCTTCCAGCTCATCCATCTGGGCGTGATCTTTGATAAGCAACAAGCTGTCGGGAATTTCAGCTGTATCCGTCCTCGCAACTCCAAGGCACAATTTCTTGATAATTAGGTTCCAGCTAGTCTCCGTCTTAGCCATTAAATTTTCGAGGAGTTGCTTATTTTCGACGGAATCCATTTTTAATGTCCCAGCAACATTTCGAGGGACTGGACTTGCCCTTTGTTTAGCCCGCACATTTTGAATTATTTGTAAGGCAATTTGCTGTTGAGAAGTGTTGGAATCTGAAATGTTGAATAAGAAATATTTTACAAATTATTTTTAAATTGAAACATTAAACTGTAACGGTTTCAAATTAAACAATTAACCCATCCACCCTAACATATGACCAGGACTCATATGATAAGTTTTGTGAAAGGGGTGTCTGGTCGGCGAAAGCAAATGCAGGCATGCTAGCTTGAAGCACATGCATAGCTCGTCGTTGGGGTGGGGTCTTTTGCCTGCCTCACAGACTACCGTACCTGATTACATGCCTGACTATACTGATGGGTTTAAAAAAAATTAGGAATTTTGATAGGGATAGAAAGGAAATAAAAAAGGAAATTACAAAAAAAAAAATATTAGAGAAATATTGCTTGAAACGTCTCAAAATATACCACCAAAAACCCCGGCACCTAAGATGTACTGGCACCGTTCATATTCCCTCCCCTTTACCAAATGCTATTGCATAAGGTACCTTGGTTACCATTTTAAATTATCTTATGATAACCCCGAATTCGAAATTAGGTTGAATGCTCAACAACCTATTACCATTCTTACATCCTCATCTCTTCCTTCCTCTTCGTCCTTATCACACCTTAAAAAAAAAAAAAAAATCTTAAACTTTCATGATATCAATGATATCAAATCTTCAGAAGAAAATAAACGGCAAAAATTACCATTGAGAATTTACTTTTCCACCAGACTGTTAAAAAAAATAGATCAATAAGAACTGCACTGATATTCGATATTTTTCACACTGAACATAACAGTTTTATTTAAATTCATTCTCTTAAAAAAAATAACAGAATTAAGGAAAATTATATGATTTAATTTTGAAGAGAAGCAAAATTCAGAATTACAGTACGATTTGAAAATTTAAGAAAATTAAGAGACAATTATTCTGAGTATTGAGTTTAAATTTAAAAGTAAACAAAAGAGAAAATTTAAAATGAAAACCAATACCAAATAGAGAAAGCAAAAAAATAATATATAAAAAATATAATAATATAAAAAAAAATGAAATTGTTGACATGAGAATGCTTAAATACTTTTATCTAATTTTGATTTTTTTTTTTTCTTTAATAACAATAATACAAAAAAAGTTTAAAAAAAATATAAAATAAACTTAATAGGCAAACATTTATTTCAAATTAAAAAAAAAGAAACTAAAATCACAAAAAGAAATATTTAAGCTTAAAATTCCAAGCAGCCATTTTTATTTTTCGGAGTAACTCATACTCTTAGTTTCGATTGAGTAAGTTTAAACGAACAAAAAAAAAAACTTGTTTTCCGAATTACGATAAGAGAAAAGCAAAAAAAAAATCACTCAACTGGTTTCTCTTTAACTTCTTTTTTTATATAGATATTATTTTTTTTTGTTTTTCTAAATTTGAAAGGAATGAAATTTAGGAAATTATCTATCTCAAAAAAAAAAATATATCACTCAAAATAAACCAAATTTAATATTGTAAAGAAGAAAAAAAAAAGACTTACGTAAGTTCCTGACGATGTATGTGCACACACAGCTTCATTCCTGTCTTGAGTAAATTAAAATTTTATACAGATGAAAATGAGATTTAGTTTAGTGAGATATTATTATCCTTTTCTTTTCCTTAGTTATTTTATGGTTAGTTTTTTTTTTTTTTTTAATTTATTTAAATTGGGTACTTCACTTGAGACACTTTTTAATAAGGCATGTAGGCATGGCATGTAATTTTTTTGTGATTAAAATTTTTTTTTTGTAAACAAAACTTTGCTTGTAGATTTTTTTGTATTTTCTTTTTTTTGTAGATTTTAATTTAGAATTAAGAGATCTAGAAAAATTACATCATATATGTATTAACTTAACACTAAAAATAAAAGAACAAATTTGTTTTTTAAAAAAAATAAAAAAAAAGGTAGTTAAATAAAAAAAAAAAGGTAGAAACAAAAATAATTTAAAAAATTCTAAACGGCAACACAGCACACGGTGTCTAGATGGTGATGATGAGCACTGGGTATTCGCCTAGTCGAGTTGAAACGAAGACTTTCGTGACTACTAGGTGCTCCGCTGACATCAACAGAGGTTAGGTGTTCAGATGACGAAATAAAGTTTGTCTTTTTTTTTTTTTTTGTTGAAAACACTTTTAAAAGTGAAACTTTTTTTTTTGTTTTAAAGGAATTTACGCCTTTTTTTATTATAGTTATTGTTTTTATAAGCACTTTATATGCCGATTGGCAACTTTAATACGTATATGAAAGGCACGTGAATATTATACGTGTTCGTAATTTTTTTTTTTAAATGTTTTAGCACTGAATTTTAGGCTTTTTAAGATTTTTTTTAATTTATTTTTTTTGTTTGTGTTTTATTGAAAATTTATATTTTTAAAACAAAATAAGTCTAGTTTATAAGCCCCTTCTGGAAAACACTTTATTAATTAAGTTACGATTCAGATGTCTTTTCCTCTTCTTGATCACACAACCCATCCAGTTTTTTAAAACCACCAATTCAAGAACCCCTCTTTCTTTCCGGAAAAGGATGTCAGCCCCACTCCATAAAAAAGCTTAGCTTAGATGTTCGAAAGATTTTTAAGCCCTCTGCTTGTAGGTTTTGGAATTTTCTTCGAAAAAGCATTTAGGGTTTAAACAAAATGGCAACTACATATGAAGTGAAATTCTGACGTAACAAGTAGGTTTACAGATGCCCTTACAAAACTTTTCAATTTGCATTGAATCCAGTTAAAAAAAATTGAAAAGGAATGGCATTTCGATTTAAAGCCGGATATCCTTGGCATGAAAAATACCAAGTGTATTTCCTTTTAAATCTTCCAATTCGTATAAGTTACTGCCGTGAACAGATTTCACTTTAGCTTTCGTAAATTTTGGGCACAATTTTGCATTAAGCTTTTTACTAGCATCACTCAAGACGAAGTTTCTTTTAAAAACCCAGTCACCAATTTTAAACTTTATATCCCTACTACGAGTGTTGTATCTATGTTCGTACATATTATGGGCATTATTCAAAGATTGCTTGAGATGGGTATGAATAACATTCATTTTAGAAGCCTTTGGTAATATATCGAACTCGGGGTTATTGAGAGACCGTAAGGTTTTAAGGAGACGATAATCGGAACCATGCTCTATTTTGGACTGACCAAATAGGGCCTCATGCGGAGACATGCCGATTGCCGAATGAATAGTGGTCCTGAGAGCACTACCTATCGATGTTATATGCTTGTCCCAGTGTCGTTGGTCTTTTTCTATATACGACCTTATCGCAGCTAAAACCGACCGATTTACACGCTCGCTTGCGTTCGCTTGTGGCGAATAAACAGCTGTCCTTATATGAGACACTCCATATGAGCTAAGAAATTTGCTAAACTCCTTGCTGATGAATTGTTTCCCATTGTCGGTCAACAAAGACTCTGGTACTCCGAAAATAGCAAATATTTGTTCCTCTAAGAACTTGATCGCTGTGTCACTCGTTGCTCGACGCAGAGGATGAATCATGACAAACTTCGTTAGTTGATCTAGACAGATGACTATAAAAGAATTACCATTTTTCGACCTAGGGTAGGGTCCTAAAAAGTCGACGAAAAGGTGCTGGAACGGCCTATCTACTTCGAATGCTTTACCCATTTTAGGTTTTAGAGTAGTATTAGGAGCTTTTGAACCTTTACATACGTCACATTGTGAAATGATCGATTTCACTTGAGCCGCCATATTAGGCCAGTAAAATCGATCACGAAGACGGTAGAGTGTTTTGGATATACCTCCATGCGCAGCTTTTGGTGGTTGATGAGCCAAATTGACTAAGGTTTCAGTTAGCATCGATGGCACCCACAACTTCCATACCATATCATCCTCAACTGGATTTCCAGTACAAAATTTTGCCTTTTTATACACAAATCCGTCGGAAACTTGCAGGTCTGGAAGTTGGTCTTTGTTAGCTGTAATTGTATCTATAAGCTGAATATACTCTTTCGATTTGAAGCTTGGATCGGTCAATTCAATATGTAGAACATTCAGTGGGTTATTATGCAAAAGAACATCGCCAAGGGCATCTATTGCGTATACTCGCGATAGCGCGTCGGGAACAACGTTTTGAGACCCTTTGCGATGCTCTATCACAAAATTAAAACCTTGTAATTTAAGGCTCCATCGAGCTAACCTACCATTGAGGTCTTTCTGAACCATCAACCACTTGAGACTGGCATGGTCAGTCACGATTTTAAACGAGTATCCCTCTACATATGGTCTAAACTTTTTGACCCCTAAAACCGCAGCGAGACACTCTAACTCAGTCACTGAATAATTTCTCTGAGCGCCATTAAGTTTGTGGGAGTAATAATATATAGGTCGCTCCACCCCCTCCTCGTCTTCTTGGCAAAGAACGCAACCTATCCCTGTATTCGAAGCATCGCACAAGATTATAAATTGTTTTGAATAATCGGGATTAATAAGCACTGGCGCAGTGGTTAGAGCTCTCTTCAATTCATTAAAAGCTTCAACCGCTTCTGGACCAAATTCAAATTTCACGCCTTTCTTCAGGGTATTTGTTATAGGCGCTGCTAGTGTGGAGTAGTTTTTTACGAATCGGCGATACCACCCCGATAATCCTAAGAACCTACGAACCTGACGAGGAGATTTTGGGGTAGGAAAATCATTTACGGCCGCCACTTTATCTGGGTTCGTCTCCAGACCATCTTCACCCACAACAAATCCGAGATAATCTAATTTTTTAAAACAAAAACACGATTTTTTTAGATTGATCGTTAGACCAGCTTCACTTAATTTTAGTGCCAAAGTTTTGAGAGTTTCCAAATGCTCTTCGAAGGTAGCAGATACAATAAGTAAATCGTCGATGTATGGGAAGATTTTATGTCGCAATTCATGCGGTACCACTTTGTCTATGAGTCTACACATGCGCTGAGCTGCATTGCAGAGACCGAATGGCATTACCTTGAATTGCAAAAGAGGGAGACCCGGTATAGTAAAGGCAGTTTTCTCCCTTGAAGTCACCTCTAGTGGGATTTGCCAATACGCGTCCTTCAGATCAACACTTGATATAAATCGTGCCTCTGAAAGGCGCGCAATGACCCCCTCTATATGCGGAAGGCAGTTAGCATCTGGTTTAGTGGCAGCGTTAACCTTTCTAAAATCGAGGCACATTCGATGTTGCCCATTCTTTTTCTTGACAAGCACCACTGGAGAACTCCAAGGACTTGTGCTTTCTTCTATTACGCCCATATCCATCATGCGTTGCACCTCCGCGTACAAAAGGTTCTGAATCGCCGGGGAGACGGGATAATACCTCTGCTTTATCGGGACTGCATCCCCCGTATCTATGTAATGTTCTTCTAGTGATGTTCGCCCTAAGCCATTTTTCTCAAAGGATGGAAACATCACCTTTACTTTTTCTAGATCCGCCAATTGCTCCGCCGTCAACTGATGGGCATTTAGATCTTCAGAATGCGTTGGAGATAAAGTAGCTATTTCAGGGATAAGATGTGGTGCGAGATTGAAATCTTTCCAAAAATTAATTCCCAAATATAATTTTTGCTCTAAGGAAGGGACAATATAAAAACATACGTCTTTTTCAAGGCCGTTATAAGCTACTTTTGTGGTGAAAACACCTAAAATCTTTTGTTTTTCTCCACTAGCTGTTCTTATGTTTGATACAAAAGGTTTAAAGGATATGTTGTTAAGCTTAAGAAAATCTAAAGCACCTGCTCCTAAAACACTAACGGAAGCACCAGAGTCCAATAGGCCTAAAAACGATGTACCACATATTTTAACCTTAACATATATTCTGGGATCATTGGAATCGACTAATGTTGTAGAAGCTATTGCTTTAAATGCCATTTTTTTCGCACTAAAACGCTCACGTAATTTTTTAACTTTTTTAGACAGGTCAGGTTTAGTATTAAATATCCGCGCACGCACTTTTTCATAATTGAGCAATCTCTCATGAAGAGAGGAGTGAGGTTGCGGTTGAGTCATTTTACTTTTAAAAGAATTATAAGAAAATCGAGGAAGTATTTTTAACGTATTATCATTGGTAAGATCAGGATAAGACAAATCAGGTATTTGAACGTCAGGTAAAGTAAAGGTTGCTGCAGTTACAGAAGTTGCTTCTGTTGTAAATCCGGATTTTTCTTGGTAGAGCAATTTTCTCCGGTCGTTTGATTGCTCCTCTTGTAGTTTTCCGAACATTTAGGACAGAGAGGAGTAGTAGTATCGGGAAATCCACATTTATAACAGAAGAGGTTACGTTGTGGGCTTGGACACTGGTGAAAACCATGACCAGGAGCTTTACAGTTCCAACACTGCAGAAACTGTGAATCTTTCTCGTTTCTATTAAATTTTAAGGCACTGACAGAAGGATCACCATCATAATTGTTTTCTATGTCATACTGCAATTCATTTACTTTTTTAAAGTTGGACTGAAAACCAGGTTGAACACGAGATCTTGAATGCTCTATACCATACTTTTCAATACTCCTACAGGCATACACCATCTCCGGTAGACTCTGAGTCTTAAAAGTAAGTAAAAGTCTACCTATTTCAGGACGGACATTTCTTTTTAAGAAAAATATTAATTTTCTGCATTTCTCGGTGTTCGCAAACGAGAGTTCATCTTCAAAATCTCGGAATAGAAATTATTGAAAGTTTCATTAGGACCTTGATATCGATCATCCATCTTTCGTCCCAATTCTTCGTCAGTTTCTAGTGTTCTAAACTGTTCTATTAATGCTGCACTGAGCTCAGACCATTGCAATGAATCGATTGGATGTGATTTGACATAAATCCAAAACCATGCACTCACCTCACCAGACACAAAATGATGAAAATTCCTAATCATAATGGGCCATGGAACATCGTATGATTCTCTCATATGAGAAACTCGAAATAAAAATTCATCAACAGCCATGTTGTCGTTGTCATATTTCAGACCCCATTTATGGAAGTTGAAGTAAGATTGGTTAAACGAGTAACTGTGATGAGAATTCGATGGTATATTGGCAGCTGGGTTAGGTTGAAAATGGGTTGAATTTTGGATTGGCGATTCACCGTCCAAATTAAGATCTCTTATTTGTCTTAGAAAATTATTTTCACTTGAATTGTCCAAAGTTGCATTAGGAATAGAATTTTGTGCTGATGGAAGATTCAGATTATTCATACCTTGCAAATTTTCACTAGGCAGAGAACTCTTTGGAATATTTGAGGTCGATCGCTTATTTTGGTTTTCAGTCATGTTAGACTTTAGCGTCTCTCGAATTATTTCTGCCACATCTTGTCTCAGTTTTTGACGTTCTCTATCTAACTCTTTTCGCAAAAACTCTAAGTCCCCTACTCTATTCACTCCAACTGAAGCTGTTACTAGTTGGTCGATGTATTGTCTTACTGTCAAATTATTTTCCTCACTGTGTCCAGATAAACTACTAAAACGACCTATCTCTGGGTTGAAATTCACATTACGAGGAATTCCTGTCGACTGTCTGGGTAGTTGTTTTAATGTCTCCTTTCTTTGAGGAGGTAAATTTCGAAATTTAGGTGGATCATCGCGATTTTGAAAGCCATGCGGATTGTTTGAACTCGATTGACTATCAAAACTTGAAGAAGCTAAACCAGTTGGTTGTGGTTGTGCAGTGGTTTTAGGAATTGCTCCTCTTCCTTGAGTTACAGAACTCGGAATTGTGGGAAATGATAACGGAAATTCAGGGGGATTGGTAACATTTCGAGGGGGAGCTCCTAAGGAAAGGTTTCTCCCTTCAAGCCTACGAAAATTGTAGCGGGATTCATCAGGATTACCTCTTTGAGGATTAGACATATTGAAATATTTTATAATTATTTTTAGAACAACCGTATATTTTTGTTTTGTAAAAAAAAAAAAAAAAAAAAATATATTAATATAAATAATTAAAGTTTATAAATATACGTTTCGTCTGTCGTAGGTACAAAAAAAAATAATAAAAAAATAATAACGAAGAAAAAAAAATATATAGCAAAAATATATGTCTATTAATCATGCAGGTGCGATAAGAAAACAAAAAGAATAGATTGATGAGGATTACAGATATGGTACATAAAAAAATATATAAAGTTTTGGTAGGTATATAAGAATCTTTTTTTTTGTTTTTGTCTTGTTTATGATTTTTTTTTACTTTTGATCCATATAGCACAGCAACTGTTCAATCGCATTGCTAACAGAAGGTTGTAAATGGAATACAAAAAAAATTTTTTTGTCGATATCTAAATTAAGAAAAAAAAATGTATCACATCTCTGCAGCATCGGACGGATAAGTACTCGAAAATTCCCTTTCCCGGTCAGCTAAGATAAAAACATAGTTCTCTTAATCAAAACAAAAGAACTAAAAATTCATTCTCACAACAATTAAATGAAAGTAACTTCCAAATAAAGACATTAAGATTTATCATTTTTAGTTTATTTTCAAAAATCAAGATCTTCACCTGACAAAGTGATATGAAACCAATTATGGACAGAAGATCAGTATTATGTAAACTATTTGAAAGATTTTACAAGCTGTCAAAAAAAAAAAAAAAAAAAAATGTAATGAAAAGTTCCAAACAGTATTGAGCAAATTAATTTACTACACAAAAACAAAAAAAATTGAGGATAAAATTTTAGATTTAAGAATAAAAATGAAGCAAATTGCCACAAATTCTGCCCCACGTTGGGCGCCACCTGTAACGGTTTCAAATTAAACAATTAACCCATCCACCCTAACATATGACCAGGACTCATATGATAAGTTTTGTGAAAGGGGTGTCTGGTCGGCGAAAGCAAATGCAGGCATGCTAGCTTGAAGCACATGCATAGCTCGTCGTTGGGGTGGGGTCTTTTGCCTGCCTCACAGACTACCGTACCTGATTACATGCCTGACTATACTGATGGGTTTAAAAAAAATTAGGAATTTTGATAGGGATAGAAAGGAAATAAAAAAGGAAATTACAAAAAAAAAAATATTAGAGAAATATTGCTTGAAACGTCTCAAAATATACCACCAAAAACCCCGGCACCTAAGATGTACTGGCACCGTTCATATTCCCTCCCCTTTACCAAATGCTATTGCATAAGGTACCTTGGTTACCATTTTAAATTATCTTATGATAACCCCGAATTCGAAATTAGGTTGAATGCTCAACAACCTATTACCATTCTTACATCCTCATCTCTTCCTTCCTCTTCGTCCTTATCACACCTTAAAAAAAAAAAAAAATCTTAAACTTTCATGATATCAATGATATCAAATCTTCAGAAGAAAATAAACGGCAAAAATTACCATTGAGAATTTACTTTTCCACCAGACTGTTAAAAAAAATAGATCAATAAGAACTGCACTGATATTCGATATTTTTCACACTGAACATAACAGTTTTATTTAAATTCATTCTCTTAAAAAAAATAACAGAATTAAGGAAAATTATATGATTTAATTTTGAAGAGAAGCAAAATTCAGAATTACAGTACGATTTGAAAATTTAAGAAAATTAAGAGACAATTATTCTGAGTATTGAGTTTAAATTTAAAAGTAAACAAAAGAGAAAATTTAAAATGAAAACCAATACCAAATAGAGAAAGCAAAAAAATAATATATAAAAAATATAATAATATAAAAAAAAATGAAATTGTTGACATGAGAATGCTTAAATACTTTTATCTAATTTTGATTTTTTTTTTTCTTTAATAACAATAATACAAAAAAAGTTTAAAAAAAATATAAAATAAACTTAATAGGCAAACATTTATTTCAAATTAAAAAAAAAGAAACTAAAATCACAAAAAGAAATATTTAAGCTTAAAATTCCAAGCAGCCATTTTTATTTTTCGGAGTAACTCATACTCTTAGTTTCGATTGAGTAAGTTTAAACGAACAAAAAAAAAAACTTGTTTTCCGAATTACGATAAGAGAAAAGCAAAAAAAAAATCACTCAACTGGTTTCTCTTTAACTTCTTTTTTTATATAGATATTATTTTTTTTTGTTTTTCTAAATTTGAAAGGAATGAAATTTAGGAAATTATCTATCTCAAAAAAAAAAATATATCACTCAAAATAAACCAAATTTAATATTGTAAAGAAGAAAAAAAAAAGACTTACGTAAGTTCCTGACGATGTATGTGCACACACAGCTTCATTCCTGTCTTGAGTAAATTAAAATTTTATACAGATGAAAATGAGATTTAGTTTAGTGAGATATTATTATCCTTTTCTTTTCCTTAGTTATTTTATGGTTAGTTTTTTTTTTAATTTATTTAAATTGGGTACTTCACTTGAGACACTTTTTAATAAGGCATGTAGGCATGGCATGTAATTTTTTTGTGATTAAAATTTTTTTTTTGTAAACAAAACTTTGCTTGTAGATTTTTTTGTATTTTCTTTTTTTTGTAGATTTTAATTTAGAATTAAGAGATCTAGAAAAATTACATCATATATGTATTAACTTAACACTAAAAATAAAAGAACAAATTTGTTTTTTAAAAAAAATAAAAAAAAAGGTAGTTAAATAAAAAAAAAAAGGTAGAAACAAAAATAATTTAAAAAATTCTAAACGGCAACACAGCACACGGTGTCTAGATGGTGATGATGAGCACTGGGTATTCGCCTAGTCGAGTTGAAACGAAGACTTTCGTGACTACTAGGTGCTCCGCTGACATCAACAGAGGTTAGGTGTTCAGATGACGAAATAAAGTTTGTCTTTTTTTTTTTTTTTTGTTGAAAACACTTTTAAAAGTGAAACTTTTTTTTTTGTTTTAAAGGAATTTACGCCTTTTTTTATTATAGTTATTGTTTTTATAAGCACTTTATATGCCGATTGGCAACTTTAATACGTATATGAAAGGCACGTGAATATTATACGTGTTCGTAATTTTTTTTTTTAAATGTTTTAGCACTGAATTTTAGGCTTTTTAAGATTTTTTTTAATTTATTTTTTTTGTTTGTGTTTTATTGAAAATTTATATTTTTAAAACAAAATAAGTCTAGTTTATAAGCCCCTTCTGGAAAACACTTTATTAATTAAGTTACGATTCAGATGTCTTTTCCTCTTCTTGATCACACAACCCATCCAGTTTTTTAAAACCACCAATTCAAGAACCCCTCTTTCTTTCCGGAAAAGGATGTCAGCCCCACTCCATAAAAAAGCTTAGCTTAGATGTTCGAAAGATTTTTAAGCCCTCTGCTTGTAGGTTTTGGAATTTTCTTCGAAAAAGCATTTAGGGTTTAAACAAAATGGCAACTACATATGAAGTGAAATTCTGACGTAACAAGTAGGTTTACAGATGCCCTTACAAAACAAAAATAATAACATTTTTTATGGAATGATAAGAGTTATATACTTTTGGGCTATGACATCTGCTGCTAAGTACTTCTGGAAACTGCATAGTTTCGAATTGAGACGACAAGTATTTAAGCTTTTTAGGTTTTAGAAAATTTAAATTAAATTAATAAATCGAAAGTACTTACTTATCAAAAATGATTTTGCGCGCTATTTTCTGCCAGTCGTCCGATAGTTCGAGTCATTGTTGGCGTCCAGGAAAAATGGTAGTAATATTTGTACTTATTTTTTATGAGAAAGTAAAAAAGATGTCATTTGTTTACTTATTCTTTACTAGAGAGTTAAATAGGAGAGATTTTTTTACCTTTTCTTTATAAGAAAAGGTGAAATAAGGAAAAAAATTACCCAAAATAACGTTTTATGCAATAAAAATAATTAAATTTATATATCCCAAAATGACTTACCAAATATCCTTTTGGACACAATAACCCTATTGACTCCAACTCCTTTGATAAACAATCCTTCTGTTTTCGATAAATTACTTTTTTATAATTTTCACAACTCACTTATTAGCACTTAGTAAACTTTACGACTTCACGCCACGCACAACAAAAACCAACTGACGAAAACATAGTCTGATACCAGCGCTGCCGAAATGGCCCGACAGGGCCATTTTGGCCCTATTTAATTGAAATGGTCCGGTGGCCCTAAAAATTTGAAAATGGCCCTCTAAAAAGTATTTGAACATACATACATATATACACTAAGATTTCAATCCTTCACTGACGATGACGAGTTCGATTTATTTATTTTTCACTTAGGATGTTACCCAGATTCATAAATCATCACAAAATGTTTGTAGGTTTAATTAATTTGAGTGATTTTTACTTTTCATGAACTAAACTGTGTTAAAATTTACTTTGATTCATTAAATGAATGTGGTTTATTTTATGGTAAATGTAATATGTATTTACTTATTTATGTTTGTTGTTTTTATGAATTTAATTATTTATGTTTTGTAACAATTATTTTTATAAATGAAATTGTGCCTAAAAATGAATTTAAAAAGATACAGTAGTGCATCTCCTTCATTTCTGTTTTTAGCCCCGAAACGACGAAAATGGCGCGATTTATTTTCAAAATAGGCCCGATTTAAAAAAAAACGGCAACGCTGTCTGATACTGATTGGAAAATAGTTTGTGTGGTTGAGTGAGTTTGGTTGTGGAGAGAATACAAATGAGTTACACTATTACTGAGGCTCTAGATAGGTAATATTTAGACTAAATATAGATAATATGGAGTAAAAAATAGTAATTTTTTAACTTTTACTAAAAAAAGGGTATATTTCAACTCAAATTTAAGCTTTTTTCAAACCAAATTTACAATTCAAATAAACTTAGTAAAATAGTAAAATATAAACCAATAAAACAAATTATTTAAAAACCAATTTGACTTAACTACCAATAAAATAAACATATTGACATCAAGCAGAGTTCTTCCGATCATGCCAATGACCCAGCATTATGCGAGAAATTGATTAGACTTTTATAAGATAGCGCCTCTATAATCAACTTGGGAGCTCTTCATTATGTTAAAGAAATCAAATGACAGCTCATCCACCTTGACATCGAAAGGTTCATGATCATCGTACACAGATGGACGAGTTTGGCAGGGTTGCCAAAACAAGACATGGCTCTTATGCAGTTCGTAAATGCTTTTATATGCGGCCTTTAAACCGATAAAGAGGTGGTTGGTGTCGATTTGATGTTCTTGGGTTTTTTTTCCAGGATCTGCAGTAATGTGAATATTTGATCAACCGTGGACTTTTCTGGTCTAAAGCCACACAAATAAAGACATAATATGAGGCTGATGACGATGGGCTTTAGGCGTTTACTAATTCCTCTATAGTTGATGCAGTTTATAAGCTCTCCTTTTTTGAGTATATGGCAAACAATACTGAAGTTCCATTCAATGGGCATCCTTTCTTCCAACCATATTTTGCAGGTAAGTTGTTAATTACGAGTACCTTCAGCTGCTTTGAAAAGCTCGATATTCAAGCCATCTGCTCCAGCGGCTTTATTAGACTTAAGCTAAGCTGGGCCTCAAACAACATGCGTCTCCAGTCAGCTTGGTCTCTATGTAGCTGTCTCCAGTTTCGAACCCCAAGTTTGTTGAGATCTTCTCGCACTTGCGTGCGCTACGTGAGTCACGGTTTTCCTCTACTGCACCATCCCTCGGGGTTGGATTCAAAGCGTTGATGTCATTCGATCTACATGACCTAGCCATCTAAGTCGTTGAACTTTCATTCTTACGAGTATAACCAGGTCAGTGTCATTGTGTCGCTCTCTCTCTCGAAGCATCCTAAGACGCTCTCACCTTTTTTTGAAAGGGTCCAGGGATCAGCGCCATAAATGAAAACCGGGATGATGAGTGTCTTATAGATGGTGATTTTAGATGCTCGAGAGAGGACTTTACTACTCATTTGCTTTCTAAGTCCAAAGAAGCAGCGATTTGCAAGAGTTATTCTTCGTTTGATTTCAGTGCTGGTGTCGTTGTCTGTGTTTATAGCGGTGCCTAGGTAGACAAAGTCCTTAACTACCTCGAAGTTATAGCTGTCCATGGTGGCGTTTTGTCCAAGACGTCTTCGTCCAATGTCCTTTTTCGATGACAGAATATACTTGGTCTTGCCCTCATTGACCACTAAACCCATCTTCTCCGCTTCCGTCGGAATGTTCAAAAACACACCACTGACATAAAGCTTTGATCTTCCAATTATGTCAATATCATCTGCGTATCGTAGACAGTGCATCGCCTTGTCTAAGACCTTTTTTGACATCAAATGGATTGGTGAGATCTTGTCCGACCTTGATAGAGCAGCATGCATTCTCCATCGTCATTCTGCACAAACGGATAAGTTTGACAGGGATGCCAAAACTAGACTTTGCTTTGTAAAGTTCTTCCCTATAGATACAGTCATACGCGGCTTTAAGTGAAGGTAAGTAAGGTATGAATTTGAAGTTCCTGGTTTTTTTTCCCCAGATCTGCCGTATTGTGAATATTTGATCAATAGTGGACTTTGCTGGTCTGAAGACATACTGATAAGGACCTATCAGGTTGTTGACGAACGGCTTCAGACGTTCACATAATACGGCAGAAACGATTTTACATGCAATGGTCAGGAGACTGATGCCTCTGTAGTTGGCGCAGTTTAGAGGGTCTCCTTTCTTATGTATTGGGCAAACTATGCTGAGATTCCAATCATCGGGTATGCTTTCTTCCGACCATATTTTGCAGATGAGTTAGTGCATGCTCCCTAACAAGTCATCGCCTGTTGCTTTGAAAAATTAGGAATCGATTCCGTCAGCTCCAGCAGCTTTGTTGAACTTCAGTTTAGATATACTCGTAGCTATCTTCAATTCGTCCATATCGCGTAGGCGGAATTGTTGATCAACGTCGCCTAGGTTTTGTGGTTCTATCTCCCTTGCAGCGGAATTCGATTCCTCACCGCCGTTATATAATTTGGAGAAGTGATATTTCCATATTCTCAACATAGTCTGCGGTTCTACTATGATGTTCTTGTGATCGTCCTAACAGGCTTCAGTTTAATTACCTTTTGATAAAATTTAAGGACATTCCTCTATCTCCTCGTCCTCGATCGCACGCTTCTCATGCTCCCTTTTTCTATCTTAGAAACCGGAGTTCGTCTCTCCTTCTGCTCGCAAAGCTCGCGAGCAGCTCTGATATTTCTGTACAGCGTCGTTTTGTATGCTGGTTGCTTAGCTGCTTGCGCTTGCAGGCATTCGTAGTCAAACTAGGGGGTTCGCTGTGGTTACCGTGTGAATGTTTTTTTTTGTTTAACTTACATATTTACGAAATGATTAAAAATAAAGTTAGAAGTACCAATTACCAAGCTTAACAGAAACTTGTTTTATTACAATCCAATATCAAACTTAATTTTTGACTCAAAAAAATATTCAACTTTTTCCTAGTAGAAAGCTTTGTAAGTGCGCTAAAAAAAAATTAGCTTGAATAATTCTTTTCTTAACACCTTGATTGTTTTTACATCACAATATCTTGTCTTTTATTTAACGGCTTTACAAATTTATGAAACTATTTATATAATAATCACCTATCTACTAAGTCAACAAGTTTGCTATCAAACCTGATAAAAATATAAGCTTCTAATCTCCTAATCGGCGTTGGCTGAAAAACATTTTATAATTTTCACCATTTAATTGCACCCGAAAAAGTTCATCAAAGGTTAAACAAATCTTTGCATACAAATATTTTTATTAAATTAAATTTCATAAAAAAATCAGCAACACGCCTGTATCACCGTTATACGCGATGATGCAACACCTGTATGCATTAAAGCCGCCGCCGCGCCGGCCGCGCCGTATATATAGTTAATGTGCAACCGCTCATAATGCCGCTTTACTCGTGGGAAATTGAAACCACCCGGCACGCCGCTGTTTTAAAATTGTTTGTATATATTTACCGGTAAAAGCCAAAGCTTAGAGTGATGGTAAAATGTTGCCGCAAATCACTGCTAAATAACCTTTCACTCTTAGCGAACGTCTTAAGTCCTAACATTGAGCTAATACTCATATTGGGTTGGTTTGTTTTGTTTTGAAGCCTTTCAGAGTACACCCTACATCACCATCATCGTTGTTGTTTGTATAGGAAACTTCAATAAAGCCGAACATATTATTTTTGTTTAAAGGCGTGCACTTTTTGGCGCATTTAATTGAACATTAATTGAGAAATTTGTTCAATACAAGAAGCATTTTTAAATTAATTAATTAATTTTGCAATTCATCTTCTGCAACATGAATCTTTTTCTGTATTAGTTTCATCATCATATCCAAACTAAATTAGAAAAAAAAGCTGTTAACTGTAGCAACATTACTATTGCTTCATGGAATTGTAATTGTTGTTCCGAAGAACAACAATTTTAGATAAAATATATTGCTAAAAATATATCATTAATCAGTGTAGACACAAAATACAGTTTGTTCTCAAGCCTTGTGTACATAAATGAGCAACTTTGGCGACACAGAAGCAACAAGTGTTTTATGACTTTTGTAATTGGCAAAACTAAAAATGCCTTTGGGGATTTATAAAACTTGAGCTTTAAATGATATGTAATATATTATTTTTTTTTGAAAGTCAACACAATGTTTTGTTGAACAAATATGTTTTTTGTTTAAACGTGGGAATTGTACTCGAGTTTTGGTTCAATTAAAAGTGCGGAATGTCAACAAAAACTAATTTAACAAATAGCCCACTTAATAGTTGTGTTTCCTGTGGGTTTTATTTATTGAGTGTATAACTTGTGTTTTTGTATTTCTTTCGGAAAAAATGTTATTTGACTATTCTTTAGTTAATGGAAGAAATAAACATTCAGAACCTTGAGAAAATTATTGGTCAAATAAAAGTGAACAGTGAAATTGCAACAAAACAGGTGTTTAAGAATGAGCAAGGTTACATTTAAACTCGTAATTGCACTGCTCAGCAAAATAACTTGGTTTGCGTCGAAATAATGTAGGGGTCATAATGCTTTATGACAAATAAAGCATTTTGGGTTACAAAATTCTGCATGATCTGTAGGACAAATTCTGGTTAGTCAAAATTCTGTACCTATTTTAAAATGCTCAAAATTCGATATTCAAATGGTAGACATGTGCATTCAAGACGACACGAACGTCCACCGTTTTTTTTCTCTAAAACCCACCTCGGGCTACTAACTCCTACTCTCACCTCCCCGCGGTCAACAATGGATGCCAAGTACCTAAAATGGAGATTGTGTTCCAACCCAACTGGAAAATTGTTGGGGGTAGCAAACGAGGGAGGAGAAAAGGCACCACCCCTTTCATCCAGACGCCAGCGTAGAAGTTCCCGAGATATAATCAACGATAGCGTCTATAGTTCCAGTTAGGTTTAACTACTTAGTGAACACTTTTAGAGCTACTACAACATATTTGGAGCTCAAGCATGTAAAGAGCCTTTTGCCTTTGGAGTTAAATCAAGGACCTGGTTCTTCAGGTTGAAGGTCGTGCGTCAGGGTGACTTCCTGACCACATAAAGAAAACCCAGTTGCGAAGCACCAGCAACCCTCGGTTACGGACGTATTTGCTGTTGACAACCCATGCAAACGAATTATGGACAACGAACTTCGGATATACACGTGAAATGTTAGGTATTTTAATAGACCGCGTGCAGTCGAACAATAAGTGGAGGCCCTAGACTGCTATAAAGCAGATATTACTGCCATCCAGGAAAAGCTATGGGATGGGCCGGAAAAAGAGAGGAACAAACTGCGATATTTACTATTGTGACTGCTACCGAGAAAACCAACAACGCTTATTTAGATGTGGCTTTGTCATTGAAGCCAGACTTACTATGCAAGTCTTGAGCTATATGTATGTGCATCAATTAGTGTCCATGTCCATCCGCATCAAAGCTTAGTTCGCCAACATTAGCTTAATATGCGCACACCCCCCCACAGAAGAGAAAGATGCCAACATAAAGGATATGTTTTTCTAGTTCTTGGACAAAGCACTTGAGCAATGTCCTAGCTGCGATATAAAAATTGTCCTGGAAGATTTAAATGCCAACTTAGGAAGACATCTTTGGTGGAATAATCGAAAAAAAAACAGCGATTTTGCTGCGAGGCGAAACTTTTTCCACACCTCAACATCCACAAAGGAACTTGGAGTTCTCCAGATCAATTTACCTCGATCGATGCGATCGACTCTACCTCGATGAAGCCAAGGGTCGGGTTTCCAGACCCAAGGCAAAACAAGAAGTTGCTGGGAGAAGTTACAACGTCGAACGGCTACAATCGCAAGAAATTGCCAAATCCTTGGCCGACCAAGCAACAAGTAATCGCTTTCGACGTTTTCTGCCAACACAATATATCGAGAACCCTTGGCAACATTGCTAAGATTCAATCAGAGAAGCTGCCTCTGACGTGCTGGGTTTTAAGCAGCCACCAACAACAATAAAATGCAGCCAAACAACAGGCAAGTAAAGCGGCATAGAAGGACGAGAGCTGCTTACGAGCTCTATGAGCGGAAGAGGAGAGAAGAACACCGACTTCTCAGAAGGAAAAAGAGAGAGCATGAGAAGCGTGTGGTCGAAGATGTTGAAATTGTATAAACCTCGGCTGCAAAGACGAAAGTGGAAACATCATAGTAGAACTGCAGTCAATGCTTAGGATATGGAAGTCCACTTCTGCAGACTGCATAACGGCAACGACGAATTAAATTTCGCTGTCAGGCAGGATGATCCATTCAACATAGACGATGAAAGCCAACAATCCCGTCTTCCCGACTAAGACGTATTAGAATTTCTGCTTTGCTATAATTTTAGTGTAACAAATCGAAGTTTGTTTTGTATAATTTTTATTTTTCATTGTAAGTTTTTTCTCTAGTAGTACCCGGGGCATGATGGTTAGTGCGTTGGACTGTCATGCCACAAGTCTTGGGTTCAATCCCTTCCTGTGACATCTAAAGTTTTTTTTCACGGATACTGCCTCTAGCGAGGAATTGACAAATCCTCCAAGAGTAATTCTTGTCATGAAAGGTGCTTTCTCAAATTAGCCGTTCGGATTCGGCTTAAAACTGTAGGTACCCTCAATGCCTAACAACAGTACTCGCACACAGGAATATGGTTGAGAGTTGTAAGTCACTAGACCCTAGTTCTCAACATACTGTTGCGCCACCCAATTTATTTAGATATACCTAGAAAGACACCACATAATTTTTGATTAAAGATTGGTTCACCTATTATTCTCCTGCGTAACTTGAATCCATCTTAATTACGCAACGGTACACGTTTGGTCATTAAAAAGATCACCGAAAATATTCTCGAACAACCATTTTAGCTGGAAAGTGTAAGGGAAAAGTGGTCCTGTTGCCACGTATTTCAATGATACCATCAGATTCTACCATACCCTTCAGAAGGTTACAGTTTCCACTTCGTTTAGCTTTTGCCATATCTATAAATAAGTTTCAAGAACAAACAATGTCCATCTGTGGTTTAAATTTAGAAATTCCATGTTTTTCTCATGGGCAGCTATATGTATGTTGCATGTTCACGTGTAAGAATGTGTTATTAAAAGACAGGTTAACCAAAAGTATTGTGCAACGATCAGTGCAAAATTAAATAGAAATTAAAAGTTTTTATAATTCAAAATAATAAATATTATTGTTAGAAGATATTAAACTATCCGACTACTTAATTTTTAAGTTTAACTGCCACGTGTTAGTAACTTAAAACTTTGTAATATACTCATTTGTTACAAACTTGAATAAAAATAATAATAAATTTTAATTTTAATTCTTTTGTATTAATTTTTGCTTACTTGATGTACAAAAATTTTGATCAATTGTATTTAAAGTCCTTCCCCTTTAAATCTCAAATCAGTACATTTTTATACAAGCTTTAACGTGTCCGTCTTCGGTCGTAAATAATAATTTAATTTTAATAAGGGTAATGGTAGTAGAAAATCAGTCATGATAATCGCCATGTTTTTTTTACAAATGGCATCTATGTAAAAAAGCATGGTGGTGCCCATATCTGATATTCTCCTACCGTTTCCCTTAAATAGTTTACAACAATGTAATATGATAAAAATAATTTTGAAAACGGAAATTTAAAAACATTAGCAAATAACTAATTAACGTACGCTGTATGGAAACAAAATTTATCAGAAGGACATAATAAGGAAAACATGCAAAGTATGAGTTATAACTTCAGTCCTAAGTTTTTATAACTTTTTATATTTTGTAAGGCTAGTGGTTAGTAATAGTAAAGCAATGGTTACTTTTTCTTAGTGTCAAACATTTGGATAGACTACTTAAACGTTTCAACGAAGATAATGAGGAAGAACGGCTCCGCTAGAAAATTAGCTGAAATCCCATGAAGTTGTAAATGATGATCCAATTGAACAAGAATCATCAAATAAAGAGTTTTTCCTTGTTGCAAACGGAAGAAAATAAATAAAAGGGCAGATCTGGGGCAGGCTGTATCTTGAATCCAGGGAGTAATGTCTTTAATGCCTTGAGAAACAATTTGGCCGGCTCAATGAGTGTTCAATGGGTTATCAATTCAAATTTCCCATCTACACTGGAATGTTCTCTTCAAAGTACAGGGCTTGGTCGTGAATATAATGTGGTGATGTCGTTGGTGCCATTATATTTCAACTACGGGCACAATCGATAACTTCTTCACATCCAGAGATACGTACCGTAAAAGTCAATAGCAGGAAGCAGTTTTGGCCAGTCCATTCATCTGTATTTGGATTTTCTGAATGAATGGCATTGGTAACAAGTTGTATTGTTATAGATTCATTCATTGCATTCCTCCCCTCAAACAATTCAACCGTAATACCCGTTCTTCTAGGAACGCTTATCAGTTTACCCTTGAGCCCAATTTCGGACGTACTGTAAAGTACAGAGATTCTTTCTTTAGTCGTACTACACGAATGTGGATTGCTTTACCAGACTCAATGTTTCCCACTCATTACAATGTGCAGACATTTAAAAAAGCAATGTGCATCGGTATCTCCTTTCTAATCCTTTCCTCCCTTCCTAATTACTTGCACTGTGATTAATCATCATAAGGGTATTCATATCCCCTTGAGTGCGCGTATAATATAAAAAAAAAATTATAAATGTATGAAAGCCTGTGATGATACTAGATTACATCAAAAGAAAGGTGGAGTCGATTTAATGCCATATTTGCCATATGTGTAGTTCATATATGTCATAAGTAAAAAGTATTTTAGTTACTTTTTGATTTTTCGGACTTTCATTGCTAAGCCCATTCTGCATTTTAAAAGGCGGGAGCGTATGATCTTTTCTTGTGTCCAGTACAAATTTATTATTAATTTCATTAATAAAAATATATCTTTCACATTAAAATATCTAATTTCAAGAGCTAAGAGAAAGTCGGCATTAGAAATTTTTAAAATTTAAAATAAGCCTCCATATTTTTGTTCGGTAAATGTCCTTCAGCTCAACATCTTTTATTATTATAGTCAAATAGACTAATTTTTACGTAGATAGTCTTTTATTAAAAATGTCTCTATTCGAAAATAGTATGTATATTCTTTGTGTTTTATGAAATTTAATTCTTATTTTTCCCTAAAGTAGGCTTAAATCATAGCGCAACCGATATGACTAAATACATCTTCTAAAATAAATATACCAGTTCTGCAATATGTTACCTCCAATCGCCCTTTTTGTTGAAAAAAACATGTTACCATCAACAACGAAAAAATGTTCACGGACTGAAATAAAATCAAGAAATGTTATTGCAAACTTCCTGGTAAAATAAAATATTTAAATAAAACGTTTCACACTAGCATTTTTCAAGTCTCCACAATTCTTTAACATTTGTTCAATATTATTATTTCTTTGGCTTTCCCATAAAACCCATAACCTTTCTTTTGCATAGCAAAACATTCAAGTGAAACCATTTATTAAGCCTTAAGGCATTTCCCTACAAGGTCCACCGAAGAATACGAGTCAATTTCAAAGTATACCAACATAACCTTAATAAAAACAACTCCGGAGATTGTTTCAATGTCACACTCATCCTAGTTTAACCAGAATGCGTCCAAATCAAAAACAAAATCCAAAAAAAACTTGATTTCATGATTTTTATACTGTTCAAATAAATATGACAGTTTATGACCATCATCATTTCACTGGACGATGAAGCCTCCACACCAAAGCTAAATTTAACTGTGTTCATGGTGCACAAGACATCACATGTAACAGTAATGGATTTTATGGTTCAAAAGATGTCAAGTGGTGATGGCGATCACAGTCGTCTTAGTCGGCGGTGGCCGGCGGTGAGGCGACTTCTCACCGCGTTCTTCGGCGTAAACGCGTCGATCGTGTGTGGTAAGAATGTTAGCAGCTTGAATTTAACTTACGTACTATGTGTCATTTGGTGACTTTAAGTCGGAAAACATTGGTCGGAAAAATTGGTAAATTGGAATATTATGTTATGTTGGTTTTTATGTTTCTTAATAACGTATTTACTGATATTGATTTTGACAAGATAAAAATTAAATATTATAAAACGATTGGACCATACCTAGGTGTGATGCATTCCATGAAAACATGTTAGGCCCTCTTGTAATGGAAGAGGGGTCATTATGGTAGAATTGAGAAAATGAAATATGTATTAATAATTTTTTATTGCTCCTAAATGCTTGACCTTAGGGCCTTAGTTATTTTCAAGAAACATTGACTAAAAGTTATGAGTTAATGAAGGAACAGAAGACAAAATATAAGAAAAAAGGTATACATTAAAGCATTATTGTGAAAACATAGGCTCGAACTAACAATTTTTCTAAATCCATAAAACAAGCAAATAATTTGAAACTTGTAACATATTTTACTTGCAACTAGGAGATTGGAAAAATTGGGTACGTACAAAATTTTGAACACGAGATTTAATCAACTATGAAGTTTACGATCGTAGAGAAATCGAAAAAAGTGGGTCCGTTTATCTAGCCCCTATATGGCATATACCATTGATTTAGTTTAAAATTGGATATGAAGGTTTCAAGCAGATTCCCGTAAAGAGTTTTTATAGTTTTTGTTTACGACCAAATATAACAGAAGTCTCCATACATTTTTTTGGTCAAAAAACGAAAAATCGGGTTTTCTCGCAAACGACCCGATAGATTTTTATGAAATTATTGATTTTTTCAAAATTCGACAACTTAAAACGGGTTAACATTTTTAAACGAAATTCAAAAATAGGAGTTATCCAAATATTGTATAAACAAACATTTCAAAAATTTAGAATCCAAAAAATAAAAAAAAAAACTTTCTGATATTAAGATATTTTTGTAGAATTTCGCATAAGTGCGATTCTGCAGCTATCCGATATATCACAGTGGAAGTGGTTTTCGAGTAAGGAAAACGTTGCCGATGAAGCCACAAAGTAGGCCAAAATTCCACAATTTTGTTCGTCAAATCGATGATTTGTGGGTGCATTCGTTTTTACTCCATCCTCTAGAAAATTGGCCAATCGAAGCCAAACTGCTTCGAAGTTGTTACTTGAATTAATTCGCAGTAATGGAAGAATTGAATTTTTCAAAGATGTAGATTATAATGATTTTAAACAACCAATCTTTCTATCGGGAAAACATCATTTTAGTAGAATTATTATGCTTGATTACTGCGAAGGTTACAAACACCAACTCCATGAAACAGCTTTAAATGATATTTGGCATTCCATGTAACTAATTTGAGAATTGCCTTCAATTCTTTTCGGCGGCGGTGCAAAAATTTTATAGCATAGCCAAACTCATCAATTATGGCTCAGCTAGGCTTGATTGTTTTAGTCAGCCTTTTTTAATAGTGGGCGTGAATAACCTTTGTCCATTGAATGTATCAATTTACAGAAAGCTAGAGAAGCGATGGCTTATTTTACTCACTTGCCCAACTATGCGAGAAATACATTCCCGATTTTTGTATCATGGCGATTCGAAATTTTACGGCCCGACGAGGAATACCTTTAGAACAATTGGTGCGGTGCAGAACGAGAATTGAAGGAAGCTTATGAGAATGTAAAAAAATACTTATTGAAACATTCACATCAGCTATGACCAAATGGGTTTTCATTCCTCTAAGAAAGAAGCTCTGAACGATTGATCAGATCTGTCAAAGTACTCACTCGTAATTTGTTTTTGTCTTCCAGCGGGATGAAATCAATAGCCATCTTCAACGATAATATATCGGTGCTCAAGAAGAATTGGATATAACGAGCCAGCAATATGCAGACTATTTTTGGAGAAGGTGGGTACGAGGCACTCGAAATGGTTTACTCCTGCGAAGCCAAATGAAATAGGCACTATTGTAATCATCTTGCGACGCGAACAGCACACGAAATAGTTATAGCTAAAGTGTAGAGTAATCTATACCAAACTCCAAAGATGAACAGGTTAGAAGCGCTACAATCCAAATAATTTCAGTCGGATACTAAGGGCCTTCAGTCGAATTGGCCATCTTAGACGTTGACGTTATGGATTTTGTTAAGTCTACTTCTCCTATAATGTCCATACTTAGGACATTTAAGATTTTGTCTTTTAAAGAAATTTAATGGCATTTAATTTCTTGAAGATTTTGGTTTCTGGGATGATGTATTTCCTTTATAAGGGTTCACGGTCAGGCTAGCAATTTCTGCATTAAATCATAATGATCCCTATGCTTAGAATTTTTCGATTTATTGGTCTTCGGTCATATGGAGCACTTTTATAGGGGAAAGTGAAAAACCAAATAATAGTCATGTATTTGTTAATTGTTAAAAAAAAAGAACTGTATGAAAGCATTTTCCAAGACATATAATAATTTCAAGTCAGTCGGCTGAAAATTGTCTAAGTTTTGAGCCTGGAATATTAAACAAAATACATCATTTAGATAAACGAATTTAACTCTTTAACCACTGAAATTGAAATATGGTATATATTTTAATAAGAATTTTGGTTCTAGCAAGATTTCTTGTTTAAGAACACGATTATGAAATCCGTTTGTAAAAAAACATTACGTGAAAGCACCTTTGGGGAAAAATGAAAGACGGTCTGTGGACGGGATTAATGGGTTAGGTGAAAAAATAAGTCAAATATAAAAAATCTTTAATTCAAAGTTATTTATTAAACAAATTTATAAAAGAAGGAGGAAGTAAAAGAAAATGGCTATTTAGCTTCGTGATAGTTTGTGAAACAGTTTTTTGCTTTGGAATAACACAGATGGATGTTACATTTCTTACAAAACGTGTGTGTTTCGGATTTTTTACACAATTTACATGATTTCTTGGATCCCCATTCCGGGAAATGATTTCCACCGTCAAATCTTATGCTCGCCACGGGATGAACAGCTTTTTTACCTACATCGTTGCTTGTGGTTGGTTGTGAGGCGGATGAAGGACGTCCAACAGGCCGTTTTTCAACAGCAACGCAAAGTTCTTTTCCAATGCTCAAGCGAAATTCATACATGGTCATATCTCTGATTTTTTCATTAGTTTTTTCATTTTTTTCTGCATTGAGTCTCCTATGCAACACGAATCCGTTTGTTATAGTCTTGTCTAATAAGTGGTAAAAAATTCTGGTTGCCATATCTTGGGTTTTGATAGTGAGCCCATTGCGACCCATATAAGAATCCATTAGATCAACACCTCCCATATGGGCGTTGTACTCACGGATAATTTGTGGGCACTCAACATCTTCATATGGTTTTTGTTTTCGATTGTATCGGGCAATTTTCGATGGCTTACCGACCGAATTAGACCTCTCAAATGGCTTGATGCCAACATATGTTGAACACAATTTGACATTCTTCGTGTCCTTCCACAAGACATTTGTGATGTCGACAACATAAGCCGTTCCAACGAATTCTGTTGAATAACCTCTTGGAGCTTTTTTAAGTTCCTCGCTTTTGTCAGTTGGAAGCTTGCATTTAGGAATCCGATTCACTCTAACAGTTCCAAGACTAAAAATGCCACGAGCTCTCAAATATACCATTAGTGGAAGAGATGTGTAAAAATTGTCAAAATATAAAATGCTCCAGTATATATTTCAAACCGGTACGAGTAGCCATTGCTGTCACACAAAACGAATAACTTAACGCCCCAAGAATGTGGTTTGTCTGGCAAATATTGGCGTTAATGATGAGCCATTTTAGTTGAACACATTTGTTCGTCGATGCACAAACGAGCATTTTTCGGAACTGAATCAAAGCGTTGAGTCAAATAGGTCGAAGATCTTCTTATTCTAAAAATGGGATCATACCCGATATTACCTTTCTTGACCCGCTTTGATTCATCATTGAACGATAAATATTTTTTTATCTGCTCAAATTTGTTTTTTGACATGCAGTCTGGTATATGTCAAAATCCGAACTCGCTCCAATGTGCCTCAATGTTTGGGTACCGAAAAATTGACATAAACATCAAGACTCCTATGTATCTTCGAATTCCGTACTTATCAACTTTGAATTGTGTATTCAAGTTTTCTAATATTGCAGCTCGGTTTGTTTTGCAGACTAATCAATTCGACGAGTTCGTCTATAAAACAATAAGAGAAAAACTCCAACGGTGTTTCCAGTTTTATTACTTTAGGTGGCAGATCTGTTTTCCCTCTGAATGCAACATCGTTTACATGCAACTGCATGCTCATTTTACCACATAATATATTTTTGAATTCAGTTGAATCTTTACAGATATTCACCAAATTACCACCATTGAAGCCACCAGCTGATGGAATAACTTCTGGCCCTGGGGATCGAGCTCGTTTTTTTGGCTTTAACGGCGCGGCGTAGTCACAATTTTGTCTGGGTTTTGTCGGCGTGGAGTTGGTACCAGTTTCTCATTTTGTACTGAGATTGATGTTTGTTGTGATGAATCAATCGTGTTCAAGCTAAATGTGCTTAGATTCATAGCATTTACAAATGCAGAAGAGTCTATTTGTTGTAAGCAATCGCTTATCATTACATTGTCTTCAGGTTCCAGTGTATCAAAACGATAATCTGGATCGTCAATGGAGTCATTAGCATCTTCGAAATCATCATCATAATCAATTGAATCCATTAAGATTTCAATATCTTCGTCACTCATAGCTTGATTTCGTCCACTTCTTCGTAACATTTTCTAAAAAAGAACAAAAAACAATAAGCCAAGCCCCCTTTTCTGAAAATGTACAAGTCTTTTCTATGACAAAACAACACGGAGGTGAAACTAGCTCCGAAAATTTTTTTCCACTAAGCCGCTTTGACCGTCTACAGACGGGCTTCATAAAACACGCACAAAACAACACAATTTATTTTCCACAAATCAAACCACCAACAAATTTACATAAAATATATTCGCACTACTTACCACAAAAATTCGGACACAATTGGGCTTTATATAAGTATAGTTTTTTAAATTTTAATTTGAACTTGAATCACAAATAATTTTCACGTCTCATGCCACATTTTTTTTTTTTCTAAAACAGACGTACTAACCTGACTTGTCAACATTCAAATCGGCACAGTTAGATAGATTAGTTCTAAGAAGAAAAACGGATTTTCTGATTGGGCGCGAAAACTTTTAAATTTGAATCTAATTGGATTTTAGTGATGACCGTCTGTAGGAGGCCTTAAGGTTTTAAGGGTTTTAAAGTAAAGTCTTGATATCTAGAAATTCATCAATAATTTTGCCATTTAAAAATCGTATACTCAAAGCTTTTACTCAGCCATAATATTTTGGAACATCATTTTTGTTATGAAAATTTTAGAGTAACCTAAGGCCTTAGGAATTTCCAACACTTTTTATTTAAAAATTGTTCCAAATTCAAACCTTGTGTAAATTGTGGGACTTCCTTTATGAGACAAGCTTATGCAATGAATATGTTCAGTATTAATAATTACAATGAAAATGAAATCATTGAAATATGGAAACTTGATCCTTTTTTTGGTGCTTCATTTCTGAAGACTCCTTTTATTTTTCTAGTCTTTTTCATGTTTAGAAAGATATAACAAGTGTTATAACTAAACATCTATCAGATTTCTCTTCTTTTTTTTTTTATCGTAAATTCATCGAACCCAAGAGGATCATGAACCATAAAGCAGCATCAGTCAGTATCGACTAAAGACTAGACTCCATAAGCAAGTATAAAAGATGCAATAGGAAATTATTCAATTTAATAATTTTACACAACTCATCTTCTTCCCTATCCAAAGACAGAGCATCAGAGGTAAGTGTACTTTACTATACATGATATCTCTGACTTTGTAGACAGGCTTTGAGAGCTATAGGTATATAATAAAATCCGTGCCGCTGCCGCCACTGCCAGGTGAAAGTGAAAATCTTGACCCCTGATTCATAGTCTTGTTGAACTTTTTGAGATTTAAAACATTTTTTCTTGGAAGCGCACGAGGTACACTGGTATTGGAAAAATGAATGATTGTTGATTATTACATTTTCTTTTTTGAACTATTCCATTCAATGAAAGTAAAGGTGCTCTTGGATAAATTGAATTCTTGTAATGGAATGCTTTTTAAAATCAGTGGAAACTTTGTATTTCTTGTAATATTTTCAGACAGCTTAAATATTACAAAGTTAAAGAGTGGAATAATTTATAATTGTTAAGAAAAGGAAGTATTTTCTGTGGTGTAAGGTTAAATATACGGGTCGGTCTTTTTGAGAGTCTTTGTTTTATCTGGTATGTAAATTATAGAAACTAATTGCTTGCATTCGATTTTAGTTTCATACAATTATTGTGGTCAAACTTTTTTTATTTTTGAAAAATTGTTCGATAATTAAAACAAACCCTAGCATCAAGACGACATGCAAGAAAACTTTTGTTAATCTTGTTTTCAATAAAGAAATCATGAAACCAAACGTATCAGAGTTGAAAAAAAAATCAATTACAATTAAATGTATCTTCATACATACTTCTAAATGTCGATTACTTGCTATATAGTTACATAAATATAATTGCAAACAAAAGTAAGGATCAAAAATCAGATTACCTCTTCCACAGATGCTTACACAAAAATAAAATTAAATAGTTAATTGAAAAAAAGTATCTTTTAAAATGATAATTCTGTAAAGGCAGAGCTTCTCTCCATCATCTCATGAGATCATAAATTCACGCACTAGCCTAAGCGGAAGTCTGCACAAAGATCTCCGATTATTCCCTTCCAAAACCTAATTTATTTAGCACGACCATTTTTAGAGCAATGTTTACACAATAGATTAAAGTACTTTTTTCAGTCTTAGAACATCTAAGACTGTAATTATTTTTAATTAGAAATTTTATCATTTTCAAACGAACTTAATGATTTCGAAAATAAGGATTTCTCTTACATTGCACTTCAACGGTTCTTTACATATTAAAGTATTTCAAATCCTTTTTAAGGACATTTAAATGGTCTATGATAAGCCTTTATTTTTTAAATGATATATTATATATATTTTTTAAAAAGGAAGAAACGTACTTTTACTTAAGATGACGCTACAGTCCTGTGTGATCTAAGGCCTCACACAACAAAGTTTTATATCTAGATCGGCCGCTAGCCGCTAAACGTCTCCAGTTGCGGACCAGCTTCTGCATCGTATAGTAGGATGAAGATGATGAGGGTGTGATATAGCGACACTTTGGTTGTTCAAGATAGGGCTTTGCTACTCAATCGCTTTCTTAGCCCAAATAAACAGCAGTAAGCAAGAACAATTTTTCTTTTAATCTCGGCGCTGGTTTTGTTTTTGTTGCTATAAGTTCCTCTGATCATGTCAATGTCATCAGCATTCGCTGTTCCAAATTAATAGAAACAATCTGAAAGATTTGGTAGCAAAGCTTAATAGTATTCTTGTAACGAATTTCTAAGAATATGTTGCTTTTTATTGATTTTATCACAACAAGTCTAACGGAAAAACTAGTAAAATGGTTTTGAGTTTTTAGTTTTTCATGAAAAATATACCTAATTTTTTTTCACGATCTATGAACGTGTTTTAACCAAAAAAAAAAGGAATCAGTATAGACACCAATTCTTTATCACACCGAACCTGAGCTGATGCAGCAGGAACGACTATACTCATTTAAAGATGACGAACAAATATTATGTATGGTGGAATATTTGCATTTCACTTGCTTTCAATTCATAGTGACTTTTTACGGAATATTTTTTGTAACGAGGTGAAATTCCAAGAAAAATTCGTATTCTGTCTATGCTCAATTTGAGTACCAATCGTGTGAACATTAAAGGAAAGAATTCCCGAGCCAGTACGTACATTGAGTATACCTTTTTTCTTCCTCTCGTTTATTGCGTCATCCCCTTTTTCTATGTGAATGACGAAAAAGCTTTGACCAACCCAAGTTTGCTCTTAGGACAGGGAACCCAAAATATTTTTCAGGGGTTACTGTCTAAGAAAAGCGTATCCTCGTGTCTAGTGCTCCGTTGACCATTATCTAACCCTTGTTAAGGACAGGTATTAATATCAGTAACACTGTAAGCACTCTATTAATAGACTAGCGGCCCGTCCCGGCTTCGCACGGTTAGACATAAATAGGTACAGATAATGTAGCTTTCTAATGAAAAAAGAATTATTAAAATCGGTCCAGTACTTTTTGAGTTTATTCGTTACATACAAAAATACAAATCTTTCCTCTTTATAATATTAGCATAGTTTATATATAGAACCGTGTTCTATCTGTTTATATGATTTGTGAAGTATATGAAATAAATTATTAGTTTTAGTGGTAAAAAATAAAAGTTATAAGAATTTTGCAGTTACGATTTAAAGAAAATAGAGTATAAGCCCAAGTTGTATTGCTTTCTTTGAGAAAAACCCCGGACACCGACGACGAGTCTATCTCAGCCTAGTATAAAAAAGCATCAAAACAATAGTTTTTTAAACACTTTCCTCTCAATTTTGTATCTTTAGCAGATTGCCCGAGTTCTAAAAGCATTATATAAAGTTATCATGACTATATAAAAATAAAGATCGTATGTAAATATTGACTGATCTTTTGTGTGGAGATAATATTTCACACGATTTTCAGTAATTCAATAACAATTAGATTCGTTGGTAATATAAGTTCAAGCTTTTAAAACGTCCTATTTAATTAGGGCCATAACTAAAAATATCATAATATGCTTAGTAACCCTGTTAAGAAAATTTAAGAACTAATATATTTATTCTAATATATAAAATTTTCCTGTCACAGTGTTAGTTGCCATACTCCTCCGAAACGGCTTAACCAATTTCAATGAAATTTTACATATACATTCGGTAGGTCTGTGAATAGGTTTATATCTTTTTTTTTATATTCCTAAGTGCTATGGTTTAATTCCATCAACATCCTATACGGTGCAACTGACCCTATGTACAATGAAGCATTGATTGCTATTGAGGATCTTTGCATTATCATTGCCAAATTACCACTCAATCATTTCGGTATGCCTTCGCCAAATCGAAATGCATCTTATTTCATAGACGCTGAATTGAATCGTGAACTACAATACAATACTGTAGAAATGGCAGCGATTGTTGCTCGCAATGTCCCACTAATGAATGAAGAAGAAAGGACCATTTATGACCACATTATGCTCGCAATTTCGGCAGGATTTTTTTTTTTTTGATGAATCAGGTGGAACTGGCAAAACATTCCTTATTTCGCTAATTCTTGCTTAAATACGGTCAAATAATGGTACCGCATTAGCTGTTGCATTTTCTGGGATTGTGGAAACTTTATTGGATGGATGCAGAACAGCTCATTCCGTATTTAAACTGCCACAAAATATTCAAAATAACCCAGACGCGGTGTGCAATATAAAAAACAATCATACATGGCCACAGTGCTGAAACAGTGTAAAATTATCATCTGGAATGAATGCACTATGGCACACAAACATTGGCTTAAGGCGTTGAACGGGACATTGAAATATATAAAAAACAACGACAGACTATTTGGCGGCACTCTGTTACTCCTTTCAGGTGATTTCAGACAAAGACTTCCCGTTATTCCGCGTTCCACGTACACTGATGAGATCAACGCGTGCCTTAAATCATCGCCACTGGTAGTGTAATGTTGAAAGAGTACAACTGAAAGTAAATATGCGTGTTCAAATGCTTCAACATCCATCCGCTGAAACATTCTCAAAACAACTGTTAGATAGAGGCGACGGAAAAGTTACTACATATAAAACTGGATGCATAAAATTACCGGTCGATTTCTGCACGATTATTGGTTCACAAGATGCTCTTATTGACCAAATATTTCCCGATGTACGCATACAATATACAAATCATGAGTGGTCGGCAGAAAGAGCAATTTAGCAGCAAAAAATGTGGATGTCAACGAATTAAATCTCAAGTTACCAGGAGACTTGGTGTCATACAAATCTATTGATAAAGTTTGTGATGCTACCGAAGCTGTTATTTATCTGACTGAGTTTTTGATCTCATTAGATTTACCAGGCATGCCACCGCATAATTTACAACTGAAGGTTGGATCTCCGGTAATTTTGTTTCGTAATTTGAACCCACCAAGGTTGTGCAACGGCAAGCGATTAGTAATTAAAAAAGAGGCTGGGATGCGACCCACACTGATAACTTCCCATCCCGTCTGTCCATTTGTCTTGCTTAAAAGTTTGTATATATGTATCAATTTTTACCAAATTTGCGTACTATTTTTTGTAGATTTTATTTTTTTATGGAAAAACGGACTGTTGGATTTTTATAAAAAAAATTACTGAATATCGAAAACAATATTTTCTGTGAAATAAAATAAGTTTGAAGCCAATATTTGTAATTTTTGAAAAGCTATTTGAGTCGAAAGTAAATTTTTACAAGTTTTAGTATTGTTTTTTTTTTAGGTTTTTATTTTTTGTAAAAAAGCTGTCAATTCGATTTTTCTCAAAATTTTTCCTATTGTTGAAAACAATATTTCTTATAAGCTATATTAGTTAGAAGCCATTATCTCAAATTTTTGAAAAGATATTTTAGTCAAAAAACAATTTTTAACAATTTTTGTTAAATTTTTTTTCGGTTTTTAATTTTTTGTAAAAAAACTGTTAATTCGATTTTTTTCAAAATTTGACTGAATGTTGACAACAATATTTTTTGAAAGATTAAAGTAGTTTAAAGCCAATATCTCAAAGTTTTGAAAAGATATTTGAGTCGAAAATTAATTTTTACCAACTTTAAAAAAAAAATTTTCTTTTGGGTTTTTATTTTTTGTAAAAAAACTGTCAATTTGATTTTTCTCAACATTTTTCAGAATGTTGAAAACAATATTTTGTATAAGATAAAATAAGTTTAAAGCCTTAATCTCAAGTTTTTGAAAAGATATTTGAGTCGAAATTCAATTTTTACCAACTTTGAGCAATGTTTTTTTTTAGGTTTTTATTTTTTATAAAAAAAATGTCAATTAGATTTTTCTCAAAATCTTATCAAATATCAAAAACATTATTTTACGTTGCACAAAATTGTTTTGGAGATGAAATCATATTTTAGTCGTAAAATTTTCGAGGTGAAAAATTTTTTTGTTTCAGTTTTTTTGATTTATAAAAAAACCGTTAATTGGATTTTTTTTCCAAAAATATACTTCTTTTGTATCACGTTGCAATATATAATATAAAATTTAATTCAAGTCTCTAGCGTCATTGGGTCATGAGATATTTAGGGTTAACCAAAATTTTCACCTTTTTTTAAACTGCTATGGTAAAAAAAACCACCCACGCAATTTTCTTGCGAGCCCTTTCTGCATCTTTCTGCCTTATTATCTGTATAACAAAATTTATTTGAAGTCGATATCTCTTCTGGTTCTTGAGCTATGGACGACGAAAAAAACGTCGCGAACGTACGGACATACGGACGTACTTACACACTCACGCACAGACATCTTTATAAAAATCTTTTATTTTGACTCTAGGGACCTTGAAACGTCGAGAAATGTCAAAATTTTCAATTTGACAAATCGGACCCATTACAATAACTTCCTATGGGAAGTTAAAAATTGATGAAAAATTTTATCGAAGCCATAATTTTAAATGACAAATTCCGAGGTGAAAATATATTATTATCGCGAATCCCTATTATACCCACAGATGTGCCAATTCAAATCAAACGCCTTCAATTTCCAATTAGATTGGCATTTGCAATGACTATCAACAAGTCTCAAGGCCAAACGATGTCTGTCGGCGGCTTAGATTTGAGCACTTCGTGTTTTTCACACGGACAACTATACGTGACGTGATCTCGAGTGGGCAAACCATCCAGTTTGTTTGTATTGGCGATAGGTGGGATCACAAAAAACATTTTACACTATGTTGCATTAAGGGATTGATATTGTTTTTTTTAGTATTGTCATAATTAGCGATAGGTTTAAAATTTTAAAGAATACAGTGTTCTATACCTCTCCCACTTATATACCACATCCTTACACACTTACAATGAGTTATTTATTTCTAGCAAAATATTCTCTAGAAATTATTTATATGACAAAACAACGTTTGTCGGATCAGCTAGTATAATATTTATATAGTATTCCGTTTAGATGTTTGAAAATAAAAAAAAAAGGTCTTCACATTTAATGTCCAGAAAAACAACATTATGAGTCGTGCCTCTATAATCATAGCCTAAATTGATTGAACTAAAACAATAAAGTCACTCTTTTATTTGTCTCCTTCTGTTGACAACATAATTTAAATAAAACGAAAACAATTTTTTCCATTTTTTAACCATTAAACTGTTCTTCTAAAATCGTTTTTTAACGCTAAGCATACAACTTAAAAGATTATGAATTTTCATAAACGTTTTAATTTTCTGGAATATTTCATCTTTTTTCTATTCCTTCTCCTTTAGGGAATGATTCTCAGTAAAATGTTGACTATTCAATGTCCTTGATGATGTCTCGTGATGAAATTCTTGATACATTTTAGCAAGAGACACACTCAACTCACATCCCATCGAGTCTCAAGCCTTTTAACAACGCTGTGAATGTGTTCCACATATAGGCGTATGAAAAAATGTAATTTACTGTGCCAATCACACTCTGATAGACCACCAATCCATTCACTTCACATTTCCCAATAAATTAAGGTTAATAACACTTGCAGCAGCCGATAGGTAAGGTCTTGCCACTCTTGCCAGTCTATGCCTATGCTGCATTTTATAGATCTTAGAATGGTTTCTCTGCGATGACAAATCATACGCTCTCCATTCCGATATTAGATTGAAATCGGTTTAATTTTATGTTTTAATTGAAATACATTTGGGATTTAGATTTGGAGTTCTTTGCAGAAAAATACGAGTATACGAAAAAGATCGTGGGTTGTGGGAACTTGCACGATCTTTCGATTTTTCGGTTCCTTAACTTTATAAAATTGAGAGCTTTGGTCGTGTAATTAACTGAATTTATTAATCCATTTATTAAGTATGTATAGAAACAGCAGTAATATGTTGGATATTGCATAGTTTTTCAGAATAAGATACTCGCATAGGGTTTATCAACCTTTAAGATCAGCTCGAGCTCTCTATTTGGTATATGGTGTGCCTTAGTGCTGGTGCTGGCTGAGTAATAAAATATTAAATAAAATATTCAAGTTTTCGCTGCCTTATTACATCACACATTGCTCTATTCGTAGATCACAGGTTATTTTTGTAGTGCGTCGAATCGAGTGGCGTTTTGAGGTAAGATCCAATGCACATTCATCATTTATTAATCAATCTAGATTATTTGTTGCATATTAATGAATATAAGAGTACATATCCAAGAAATACACGAAATTAACTCTTATTCACTCCCCAAAATGGGCAGTATCTCTTTTACTTGTGTTCTATAAGTTTATAGTGAGTTTTGGTCCGACCGCGACACACCTTTTAGGTGTTTCAAAAACTATAGCTCGGCCTATACTGGTATGACTTGTCAAATAAATAGTGAAGTCATAAAGTACAAAGGCAATTGCTGTAGTTTGTGACAAATTACACCGGCATTTGTAAGATTTATTTCCAAGAAGAAAAATATGTTTATATTCTTTTTATTGAGATACATTATTTGAGACACTCACATAGGTTCGGGGAATGCACTGCACGCCTTGAAAAATATTATGTGTGTTATACGTGTTCATGTTTTATTTAAATTATGCTGTCAACAGAAAAAGAGACGAATAAAAGAGAGTGACTTTATTGCTTTAGTTCTTGTAATCGAGGCTATGATTATAGATAGGCACGAGTCATAATGTTGGTTTGTTGGACATAAAAGGTCAAGAGCTTGTATTTCTTTTACCTAACAGCAAACATCTATAGAAGAAATATTGTCATAAAAAAACTAGTTCTTAAGTTTTATTTTCAAGGCTACGAGTGTTATAAAAAGCTTGTAAGGAAAAAAGTATTGGTTAGAAAGTATATTGCAGACAAAAGTTAAGTACTTCGACATTTTCTTTGAAAACATTGATTGACAAAGAAAAGGGCAATATTTTTCATGACTCATCTAAGAATATTGTAACATCTTCAACCTAACATTTTGTTTTCTTTTGTTAATGAAGAAACGAAGATATAACAAGTTGGTGACAATGGCGAATCCAGGAGGGTGGGAGTCGTAGGAGTCATGACCCCCCCTGGGAGATGATTTTGTTTTATTTTAGTAGGAACTCCTTTGAATTCAAAACTATCGTATTGCGTTAATGGTTATGACTCCTATTATATTTTTAGTAATTTATAGACATTTTCCAAAAAGCGGTTTGCTGTCAAAAACAACTAAAATTTTTGTTTCACACAATTTAGAATTTTTAAAAACTTTAGTAATGGTTTAAATTATTTTCATAAAATTTGTTTCTAAGAAAAAGAGCAAATATTTAGGTTCTTAAAAAGGAACCTTGAATAAGAGATTGTAAAATTGACATTAAGTTGCCTTTAAATTCCTGAAACTCACCTTCAATAACGGCTACAAAATTCGTAATTAGTAAAAAATTTAGAACTCTAGCTTTTAATCAAACATGACAAAATCAAAAAAGTGGTTCCTTCGATTCCGTCCGTCTGTCTGTCCTGGCCCCTATATTTCAAAGCCTTGTGTCGATTGAGAAAAATCGAATTGACAGTTTTTTTTTACAAAAAATAAAAACAAAAAAAAACAATACTAAAACTTGTAAAAATTTACTTTCGGCTCAAATAGCGTTTCAAAAATGACAAATATTGGCTTCAAACTTATTTTATTTCACAGAAAATATTGTTTTCGATATTCAGTAATTTTTTTTATAAAAATCCAACAGTCCGTTTTTCCATAAAAAAATAAAATCTACAAAAAATAGTACGCAAATTTGGTTAAAATTGATGCATATAGACAAACTTTTAAGCAAGACAAATCAACAGACGGGATGGGAAGTTATCAGTGTGGGTCGCATCTTAGCCTCTTTTTTTATTTTTTTTTTACGGGTAGTACCCGTAGCGTGATGGTTAGTGCGTTGGACTGTCATGCAAGGGGTCTTGGGTTCAATCCCTGCCTGTGTCACCTAACTTTTTTCACGGGTACTGCCTCTTGCGAGGAATTGACAAATCCTCCAAGAGTAACTCTTGTCATGAAAAGTGCTTTCTCAAATTAACCGTTCGGATTCGGCATATAAACTTTAGGTCCCTTCCATCTCTGATAGCATTACTCGCACACAGGAATGGTTGAGAGTTGTAAGTCACTAGGCCCTGGTTCTTTATGGACTATTGCGCCACCTAATTTATTTATTTATAATACGAAAAATAACAGCAGTCCCCATACGAATTTTTTGGTTAAGAATTCAAAATTCGATTTTTTTATAAAATTAACCGATATGTTTTTTTAAAACTTTCTTAATTTGGCTTCTTTCTACAAGAAAAACATTTTTCGGTATTGATCCAGAAGAGTACCCTTCATAAAACAGTTATTTTTTTATGTTTTATAAAGACTGTAATTTTTTTTATTCATTTATAAAAATATATTTATTTTTGTTTACAAAACTCGATAAATGTCACCATTTAAAATGTATAATTATAAACACCAAACAACTCCATACCAAAAATATTTTTAAGACAAAATTTAAAAATTTTGAGTGAGGAAGAAGAGGAATAAAGCCTAAATACTTAGCAGCATTTTTGGCAATGTGAAATATGTGGTGCTTATATCTATAGAACTGAAAGCTGTTTAGTCTCCTCGATGCAAGTTCCACCCGTTTAGTTTGGGTGGGGTCCTCTTGCGACATTAGACGACATTGAGTTTTTATAGCATTAAATTCTACACGGTTTTTGATTTCACATTGGACAATGCTGCCAAGTTCAGAATTACCGTAATGAGATTAATATAAGCCGTCAGTTGTAGTCCACAAAATACAAGGATGAAATTCTAGAAACAAATTTTAAAAGCTGAGGGTATTGTCATCAGCGAAACAATTTAGTGGGATAGAAGTTTCAGACAAAAGATCATTTATAAAAATAAGGAAGACTGTCGGAAAAAAACGGAGACCTGAAGCAAACCACCGTTTATTTCAACCTGTCCAATACGACTGAATTGAACGGTTAAATGGTTTTTTTTTTTTTTAACCCAACAAAGAAAAGATTCATCAATACCAAATTAACGCATTTTCGATAAGAGAGCTTGATGCCAAATGCTTTTGAAATATCAAACGAAATAATCTTACTTTCTACAAAACGATGCTAAGATTTGTTCCAATGTATGGTAAAATAAACCATGAGATAACCAGTGGACTTATAGTTACGAAAGCCATACTGCCGGTCATTAAAAAACTTTAGTTCTTCATGATATTTTTTAAGGGTTCTAATTTAGAAATAAATAGAGTTTTTTTTTTTTAATTTACCAAATATAAAAAAAGCTTCAGTCTTTAAACCCAACGAAATTGTTAAATCTCATAAAACTCAATAGACATAAAGAAGAATATAACTTATAAGATGATGCAATTTTAAAAAAGTGCATTATAAAAAATGTAATAAATAAAACTTTTTCGATTAAAACTCGAGACGAATGCAGACAAAATTGTAAAGTGTTATTTATTACAATAAAAGGCATATCCACGGAAAATGTTTGTTTTATATATTTCTCTCAGCTTCCAAATTATAATAGCATAACACTTACCCACATTCTACATATCTGAGGAAGGCTATACAAAGTATGAATAGGACTGTATAGTATATATGCAGGTATGTATATACATACATAGCATAACAAGACTTCAAATTAAGCCTAATTGAATGTGCATCACTTCAAATTCAAACCAAACCAAAACCATCATTCTTCCAAATGCTACTGCCTGGAGTCCCTGTGAGTGATTTCACAGCATGGCATCATTGTAAAGCGCATCCATTCATTATCTAAATCTCGACTCGGCTGTAACAATCACAATTTCAGATTCTTCTCCATGAAGAAATGAAGACAGCGTAGTTGCGGCGTGGTGGTGGTGCAGCGGCAGCAGTAACCAGAGACTCATCTGTGTGTCGAAAACAAAGCTTCCAGCTTCAATGAATAAACATATAGACCTACAACTCTCTCACAAAATTGATCAAATAAAATCGAATAACTCGTATATAGGAGTCGTGAGCCATTACACATTACTCAGTCTCACTCTTGAGTCTTATATAAGTTGCAACATAAAGGTGCATAACATACGTAATTGATGATGATTCTTGGAATCGCACGAAAGTGTTTTTTCCCCTCACATATCATCATCAAGCTGAAAAATAACACACGAAAAACTAACATGGCTGAAAGTCGTCTGAAGTTTTGGCGAACTAAATTGCTCATCCCGCAACCGCAACGAGAAAAGATACTTAACTAAAGATAGCTTCAATTCGGTCTTCGGTGAATGGCAAATGTCAGATTCTATATACTTACATACAAAAGAATTCATGTCAATGAGTTGCACATCGCATCGGGTGAGGTGACTATCGCTGACTTCCCAAGAGGCAAAGCGACGAATGCGACCATCGAAGTCATTAAAGACAAGAAACGCTTCTGAAATGCTCCAAAGTCAAGTGAAATGCATTTGGGTGGCGAACTATGAACGAAGAATTGCTGTTATTCCCATCAACGAACCCACAGATACTCAGGGAGAAAGATAGATTCACCTTTGGGCTTACCAAACCTATCGGTGGCGGTGACGACGAACGGTCGTTGGCGCGACAGAGGACCGCTAAGAATTTTTATGAATTTCCATTACAAAAGGCGGAGGACTTTTCAGATTTATCTAAATTTGAATATCCGACACCGGGACTGTTAAACGGTATCGTAGCATGGCGCGGCTTAGGTAAGGTAGAAAGGTGAAGAAAACCTTCTTCGATATTTTTGTCAGGCGCGGTCACATCTTCAACGGTGCGGTCGCGGGCAAAACTATAGAAAAGACGACTTAAAACCCGATGATCACGCGAGAATCCATAGAAAAGTTATTATTTACTTTATACAGTTATGCGCGCATTACCACCATGTTAGTAAGCCAAATTGCGATAACCGGTATCGTTTGCTGCTCCCAAGTCCCAGTGGGTACGCTTCGTTCGTTGCAGTTGGAGGAGTTGGCTATATAGGAAGTTGCATGCAACTCAAAATATTTGTTCTGTTAAGGCTTTTAGAGAACATTGATTGTTCGCCACCGATGTGATCCGATGATGAAGTCAGGGCTTCAGCTGATGGTCGATGCAGACTTTTTAAACAGAACGGAAACCGTAATCGTGGGAGGGTGTAAAAATTGAAGTGCTGTCGTCCATGCAATATTCTGAGTTCTGACATGGACATTGCGCTTTCCACAACAGCAGCGGTCTTTCGATTTTTCTTTGGTCGTCCCGCGTCGCATCGCGTTCGTCGCCGCTGCTTCGCGTTGTGGTCTTCTATATGTTTACTTGCACGTGGGGCATCTTCATCAATCTTAAAACATTTGTTGTTGATTTTTTGTTTGTCTTTTTGCTGGCCTGTCTGTTGTTTGATGTTTGTTTGCTGTTTTTGTTGTTGTTGTTGTTATTGTTGCTTATGAAGTCGCGGTAATTGATGTTAGAACATACATTCTTCATTCTTTGGGGCACGATGCGGAGGATTCAGATGGATGGATGGGGCTTAGAGTTAATCTTGAGAGTCATCTCTCTCTCTAAAGCATACAAAGTGTATTATGATGCTGATAGTGTGGTGCACGACTTATGTCAAAGTTGCTTCTTGTTGTATAACTTTTGTCGTGAATGAGGGGGGTAAATGTGATGTGTGTGTGTTTTTCAGATGTTTCTGACAGGTCGTGATAAATAAAGTCATTTTCGATGAAGCAATTGCACTTATAAAGCTTAAGCTCATAACATGGCTGAGCTGATGATTCATGGCCTGTGGCATTGAGTTTCAGAACCTATAAAATGGTTAATTATAGGTATTTTTAGTCTTGAAAAAAACCTCTTAGAACATTTTACTTTAGGCCCAATACGTCAACAGTCACAGTTCATGTAAACTTAGAGATGTAATCGTTTGATGTTACAACAATTAAGCACTAGTCTGTCCTTCCAGGCATACGTCATGTTGTTTTGTGGAACAAACAATTAGAAGCCTGATGATGGAAATAGAGGACAGTTTAGACTGCAAATGATTGAGTTGTTGTTGGTCGAAAAGATATATAAGGTTCAAACTAAGTTCTAAAGAGTCTGATTTGAATTCAGAGTTAAAACAACACTTCGTTCACTGCCTCCAACTGAGTTCAATTTTATCCATTCAACAGAAATCTTTATATATATGGAATATTCCCTGCTATGAGGTTAAAAATTTGGTTTGAATTCAGTTAAAATTATCCAATTTTTCACGCTGCATGTATTAAAGATTGTTGCATTGGAACTTTGGCTTAGATTAATTACGTAGTTGCATTTGAAAACACGTACCATTTCAGCACGTCATACGTTCGGACACAGTATGTTGCAACAGATTTAAACTCTAAATATCCGCACTCTTCCTTTAACTGGCATCATTTTATATGAAAGATATTTTCTCTTGTTCATATACGCGAAAGCAATTAACCAAAAATGCGGATGAGATTCGTTGAGCTATGTTTGAACACCCAGTGTTAAAATAGCCTGTTGTGTTGATACAAAGAGTTGGACTCTATAAACATAATCAACATCGCTGCTGGAGTGCATTCTCCATATGTAAGGTCCGTCTAATTAAATCGGAAAAAGTGAAGAGGCGATATGGTGACTAGTAGTAGTTGTTAAATTTGAAGTATCCACCGACATACAACTTATGTATATTTCTGTGTTCACTTATAATTTAAAAGATAACGAGATCAATTTGTTAAAGGATTTTTAAGTTTACATCGAAATGGGTCTGATTTGCCAAATTAATTTTGTTTTAATTTCTCGATATTTTAATTTCCCTAAAATTGTATCCATGGTTTTTTAAACGTAAAGTTTTAGAAAAATGGAATTTACAGTTTCACGGATTCGACAAAAACTAAAAACCTGAAAAATATAATACAAACATTTTGTAGAAATTGATTATTAACTCGAACATCTTTCAAAATAAAGAAATTGACTTCAAGCTTCTTTTACCTGATTAAAGACGCTATTGATTATTTTCTGGGGTACATAATGTACATCCGTACGTTCGGGATACCATTTTTTGTCACCCAAGAATCAGAAAAGATATCAATTTGAAATTAATTTTGTTTTAGATAATAACGTTGAATGATGCAGAAAGGACTTTCAAAAGAATTGAGTTTGTGGTTTTTTTTACAATAGCAATTTATATAAAAAATTCAAGTTTTTGGTTGACCCTAAATATTTCACTAACCAATAACGGTGGAGACTTCAATTAAATTATTTATTATATAAAACTGAAATCAAGCAAAAGAGGAAATATTTGTCACGGTTTGGCTTCGAAACTTCTTATCCAATTGTCATGCAGTTTTTTTTAAATGAAAGAGGATATCACGGAGCAAGTTTTAGGCATAAATAAGTCCGATAATGTTAGTCAATAATTTCTTATCTATACCTATAAAATCCAAATATCACTGACTCACTGATCTCACGTTTCGATAGGAAATATGAATACCAAGTACAATTTCTGTCGTGCATTCAAATAGCTTAAAAACCACCAGGTCTGTGCTGTTCAGGAAGAAAATTTTTATTGGCAGAAATTGCTGATCCACCATTACCATTAAAAAGTCTTTTGAATAAATCTCATGGCGATTCTAAACATTTTCTTGATATGATCCGTGTTTACAATTTTGCTTTCCAAATGACGTCATTCGGTGGGAATGAAATCAGACATGGAGATTTTATGCCTACATTTAAAGTTCAGGGTCAGGTCTATCATTAAGCTGGATCTCTTTTACCAAACAACCCTGACGAACCGAAATTTTTACAAATATATTTCATGGGTTGTTTGGTGAGCGAAGTACAACGGCGAATGTCGATAGACCCAAATACTTACAGTGAATTATTATAAGACTTTCAATATTTGTTACATTGTCACAAACCTTCATGCGCAGCTTCATGAGTGCTTTTGAAGCAATTCCATCAAATATAGAAAATTTTCCAGTCATTATCAGAGCTGACCTCGCGCCCCAGACAGAACACAGAGGTCATTATAATGTACCCCAAGTTGATGATGTAGCCGTATTAATTGTTTGACAAGAATTTACAAAAAGGGATATCGTTCTGCTAGCACGAGATAACACTCCAAAACGTGTAAATGAAATACACCGGTCTTACGATGCACTGCAGTACCCTTTGACATTTAGTCATGGTGAAGACGGTTATTGCGTCCATTTTGTAGTATCTCGAAACAAAGCTCACTAGCTAAAGTGCTTAAAGAAACGACGTTTATTGTGTGGGACGAATCGACTATGGTAAATAAAGGTGGGCCTGAAGCTCTGGATCGTACACTTAGAGATTTTAGAGCTGATGAACGTCCGATGGGAGGTGTTGTGAAACTGTTCGCTGGTGATGTTCGGCAAACATTGCCAGTTGTGCCAAGAGGTACAAAAAGTGATGAAATAAATACTTGCCTAAAATCGTCGTTTATGTGGGCTTCTGTCAATCTTTTAAGATTGTCCACAAATATGCGCGTACTTTTGGGTGGTGATAATTATGCAGCACAATTTTGAAGAACTCTTTTAGATATAGGAAATGCAAATATTTTAAATAATGATGGTGAAGTACTAATAGAACCAACATTTGCAACTAGCGTCACTGGACAAGACGAATTAATAGCTAATGTTCACCCGCAAGTCGCCCAAATTTCAGAGAAAACGGATGATTGGTTATGCGAACGAGCGACTTTAGCACCTAAAAACGATTCTGTTACAAGCATAAATAATAAAATTCTTTCAATGTCTCAGGCTTAACTTATTTTTCTATTGATAATCTGACTGATCAAGATAATGCTATTGATATTCCAATTGAATTTTTGAATTCTTTGAATACATCAGGACTTCCTCCGCATAAACTGGACTTGAAAATTGGGGCTCCAATAATACTAATGATTAATTAAAATGCACCGAAATTATGCAATGGTACTAGATTACGGATAGTAACTATGCAGAGGAACGTGATTGAAGCTAGAATTCTTTCCGGCTCAGCCGGTATCATTCCCAGGATACCGATGATTACTAATGAATACCCGTTCGAATTTAAACGAGTACAGTTTTCTATAAAGCTTTGTTTTGCTATGTCTTATGTCTATCAATAAGGCATAGGGACAGACACTAAAGGTTGCAGGCCTTTACATCACAAATCCCTATATCTATATGTGTATGCGCCTCACCAAAGAACAAAACATTTTGTTTACAAAGAAGTATTATAATCGTAATAGAAATATGTACAGAGATAATATATAAATTAATAAATAAAAAAGGTACAATATAAGAAAATAGTAGTTTTTTCATCCTCATTTTTTTTATATAAAATCGTTGAATACCTCCCGGATGAAGCCGGGTAAACCAGCTAGTTTATTATATAATGTGAGGTCATACCGAACTTCCTGTTCGTGTAAAACACTAATTGTTCTTTTTGATTTCCATAAGGATAGGGTATAGTGCTACAAAATGGAATACGTCCTCCCGAGCTTTAAGATTGCATAAAGTGCAAAATAAAGGAAAATCATCCTTGTGCGGTTTAAAAATCAAATTCAGCAACTCTCTTCTAGCTTTAAATATTGTTAATATGTGGAAAATATAGTTTCCCTCCCGAAAATAGTTGATTTTATTTAAGTCATAGTTAAGTTTGCAGTAGAGTGATGATTGCGATTTGTCTTTAAACTCCTCTCTCAGTTTTTTTTTGTCCAGATCCCTTAGGAAGATAAAAGATGAAGATAATAATAATATAAAGCTTCAAAGTTGAAATAAATAGTGGAGACATTCCCGTCTCTAATACAAGCATATAATATAGGGAACTAAATGGAAGTTTAAACACTCGTTTCAGTAGTATTTCAATCTAAGTAGTTTTTCAACATCTTCATTTTGTTGATAACCCCAAACTTGAGCGGCATAAAAAAAAAAAAAAAAATTAAGAAGTTACTTGGAAAAGTTTATATTTCGCACTAAAACTGAGTTCATTTGTACTCATAGAGGTCCTCAATGTACTATTAAGTGCTGTTTTTGCTAATTGAAGTTTGTTGGAAAGATGGCTATTCATATTTAAGTCTGAGGTTTTTCCATTTCTAGATAATCATACTTCTTAACAATTTCAATATCTTTTCCAGCGAATTTCCACTTTTCGTTTCTGGAATAACTTCCACCAACCTTTCACCATATCATTATTTTGGACTTATTTAAATTCACTGTGGAGATTCCAAATCTCATAATATTTTTCAAGACCAGGTTAGTCCTTGGGGGCTGTTCGATAACAACACTAAATCATCAGCATACACGAGTACTTTAATCCTCCTTCCGGCCCACATAATTCCACCACAAAGCACTTCGTTTAGGTCATCAAGAAATAAGGATGACAAGAGGGAACTTAGCACATGCACCTGTTTTACTCCAATTGTTGTTGCAAACCATTTTGCCAGATGCTTGACATTTCATACCGTTGACTTTGTGGCCAAGTACAAGAGCTTTATAACATGAAGCATTTTCGTTGACATTCTATCAATTGAAGTCTATATAACAAGTATTAAGTTTTCTATGTTGACCCTGCAACGACTGCCCAATATTTATAAAGGTCAAAATTTGGTCAATCCTTAAATGATTTTGTCTTAAACCAGACTAAAAATCACTTAGAAGGTTCTTATTATCGACCCATGCTGTGAGTCTTACGTACAGTACTAGTGCGAAAATCTTCAATAAACAATTCAGGAATGAAATACCTCTACAATTATCTACTGAATCCATCAAATTGCCTTTTTTGTGTACTGGAAATAAAATCCCCTTTCGGAAACCTTGTGGTAAAACGTTTTCATTAAATATTTGATTGAACGAATCCACAATTCGTTTCTTTCTCAAAATGTATTTGGTTTTCTCCTGGTGCTTTGTTATGTTTAATTCTAGCAATAGCCCCTCTTTGACTTCCTCCAAACATACATATGTGATGGTCTAGGTCTAGGTAATCGTTTACAACTAAAGCACTGGCATATTGGATTAGTGAACCGTTTTGTTTAAGGGGTAAAGAAGTTTGCAGAAGTAGTCTTTAAGGATATAAGGATGTAAACTAACGCAAATTGTGAATGGTCTGCAAGTTATCCCTCTTCTAGCTTTCCAAAACCATTTTGCATTGATTGCATTCGAAGCCTCCTTCACTAACTGTCTAAAGTATTTTTTTTTTGAATTTAAACAAATTAGTTTGAATTTTTTGTTTTCTTTCAAAGTGCATCTTCTTGAGGATATCCGCGTTGAATTTTCGCAACAAATTAACAATCTTGAATGCTTTATCTCTAACCTTTTGACATTAATGGCTTAAAGCATTTGTTTTGTCTGTCTGCGGCTTAGATTTGAGCACTTCATGTTTTTCACACGGAAAATTATACGTGGCGTGCTCTCGAGTGGGCAAACCATCCAGTTTGTTTGTATTGGGGAAAGATGGGATCACAAAAAATATTGTACACTCTGTTGCATTAAGGAATTGATGTTGCTTTTTTGTAGTATTGTATTAGTATTAATTTTCAAGAATTAATTTTAATAAATTAAAACAATTTATTTGGTGATTTTTTAGCTTAATATTTTGTCACCGTTTACAGTGCTCTATATCTCTCCCACTTATATACCACATCCTTACACACTTACAATAAGTTATTTATTTCTAGCAAAATATTCTCTAAAAATTATTTTTATGACAAAACAACGTGTGTCGGGTCAGCTAGTATATATATATATATATTATATGCAAAATATTTTTTTTTGAAAAACTCAATCAACAAATTTTTTACAAAACACGGAAACCTACAAAACAAAAAGTTTTATGAGAACATAGAAATTTATTGACTTACAAATTATTTTTTGTTACACAAAACAAGGTTATAAATATTTTGTTAGAGTTTTAGATAAATCAACAAATGGGTATGGATGGGAGTTAGCAGCGTTAGCCGCATCCCAGACAATTTTTATTCACCCAAGATTTAAAGAACTTGGGAAGTACCTTGTACCCAGGGCCGGACAAAGCATATGTGCAAGATGTGCAAATGCACAGGGCGCAGAATTCTGGGGGCGCATTGCCAGGAGCAAGAAAATGTAATCTGATCTTGCGCAAACAAATATGTACTACTATTTTCCATTTTTTGAACCACAAACATTCTTAAAATAATCTCAAAAAAACATCCATCACATCACAACTGTCCTAAGTTATCTCTTGCGCACTAACTAACATCAATTTCATTGTTGCATTCAATGAAAATTTAACTCAAGATATCGCAGAACTAAAAATCCTTCCTACCTCATTTCCAAATATTTCACCATTCACCCTGTTCATACAAGAGAAATAAAGAAAAAATCTCAACACAAAAAAGTTCCATGCAAGAGAAAAAACGAAAAAATCTCAACACAAAAAAGTTTCATGCCACCTCATATGTGCAAGATATATTTTATGCACACCGAGTCCCAAAATTAACATAGAAGTATGACGAAGCAAAATACTCATTCATATTGAATCGTATGGGCTAGAACGTGCAGGTTTTGTATCACGCACAGTACCCTGAATGTGAGTTCTCATCTACAAAACAAAACAACAAAAAAACACTCCATATATATATATATACATATATATATATGGAGTGTCTTTGATTTGTAGTAGAAGGTAGCACAGCAACCTATCTGCTCTCTTTTTTCTGAGGCATTTTTTTGTTGTTTTTTTTTGTAGATGAGAACTCACATACAGGGTACTGTGCGTGATACAAAACCTGCACGTACTAGCCCATACGATTCGATATGAATAAGTATTTTGCTTCGTCATACTCTCTATGTTAATTTTGGGACTCGGTGTGCATGAAATATATCTTGCACATATGAGGTGGCATGGAACTTTTTTGTGTTGAGATTTTTTCGTTTTTTCTCTTGCATGGAACTTTTTTGTGTTGAGATTTTTTCTCTTGTATGAACTGAACAGGGTGAAATATTTGGAAATTAGGTATGTAGGTAGGTAGGTATGGTCAATTGATGTGCAAGTTTTCTTTTTTGCACACTGAGTATCGAAACTAACATGGGAGATATTTAAAAAAAAACTTATTCATACGGAATCATATGGGTCAGAGCGTGCAGGTTTTCTTATTGCACTTGCACACTGTATAAGAGTTAAGTGCCTGATTACAGGAGATGAAATTTTTAATAGAATGGAAAAGGAGCATAGAGCTTAAAAGTTAAAGAGGGATGATTCTATGTGGAGTCGAATTGTTCTTGCACAGGCAGTTTTTTTTTTTAAAGTTAATGACTGTTGTAACGGCTACTTTTAATGTATATCTAGTCTGGTGCAGAATGCAGATTGTTTCGATTGTTTTTTCGCTTTGTTGGTTAATTAATATTAAATAAATAGCTATCAGTTTTTAATAGAAGTGACGTATTTTGTGACAAGACCGTAATGTGACTGACTCAGTTGATTTTAGACAAGCTTGAATTAAATGAAATTTTAATAAGTAACTGTCAAAGCCAAAGTTATGATAATGGTTCGAATATGGAAGGAAAAGAAGCGGGTGTTCAGAATCGAATTCGAACCCTAGAACCAAGAGCATTTTTGGTTACATGTTGCCCGCATTCCTTAAATTTAGTGGTTAATGATGCTGCTCGGTTCTCATTTTATGCAGTTAAAATTTTCGATACAATTCAATGTTTGTTTAACTTTTTTTCAAGTTCAAGAAATATATGAAGCCCTATAGAATTAAGAAATCTAGAGGCAAAAAACATTGCAGAATCGTTAGGAAATAAAATTTTTGATTTTACATTTATTTGCTGCCTGCTAATTTGGTTTGATATTTTAGAAAATATAAATTAAACTAGTAAATATTTGCAAAGTCCGTCCGTTAATCTGTCAACTGGCATAACAGTTTTAGAAAATACAAAAAACAGTTTGATTTTAATGCGTTCCGATGAAAAATTTAATGAGTAGGTATTTTCAATTAACCGAGCGTATTGCTAGTTCCCTAGAAATACCAAATATGTTTCTTGTAGCTTCATCATTGCGATCTCAACGGAGAAAAATACTTTATGCTGATGAATGTCCTGAAACTATATTAGCCGAAACAAAGATTCAAAGTTGAATTTTTTTTTTTCAAATACTTGAAAGGTTTGATACGTATAGTATCAATTTTACATTTTTGAGTAACATAAGCGAATGTTTAAAAAATAAAAATGTACGTGCTTCATGCCTTAATTTGCAGAATGTTTTAACATAAAGTAGTTTTAAATATTTAGATGGAGAAGAATTGTTTCAAGAGTTAACCGTAATATCCCAGCTTGTTACGCCACAAAGCTCAAGCTTAGATGTGTTAAATTTTATTTTTAGTTCAAACCTTGAAGATTTTGCTCCGAATTCAGTAACTGCTCTCCAAATCCTTAATTCAATCCCGGTCACGGTAGCTTCAGGAGAACGTAGTTTTTCTAAACTTAAAATTATTAAAAATTATCTTAGGACAACCATGACTCAAGAGAGATTGGTAGGTTTATCTATAATGTCCATTGAAAAGAAATTATTAAATTCTTTAGACTTTGATGATCTCTTTTCTGAATTTGCAAAATGTAAGGCCAGAAAAGTAAGTTTCCAAGTTTAAAAGTTTCCCCTTTGCTCATTTCTTCGCTGCGTTTTAGTTTAATGGTTTAGGCCTCCTGGGGATACCTCAATAAAAAAAAACGCATTGAAAGTCTACCTCCTGGGTAATCTGGGAAAGGCTTATGCTTGTGTATCAGTTTATGTGTAAAAAAAATATAAAAAAGGGCGCTTTCTACAAATCTTGCACAGGGCGCAAGTTTGGCTTGGGCCGGCCCTGCTTGTACCTGTACTGTTTACACTTTAAGCTTGGAGTTTGGTTCAAAGTTTCTGAACGTCAACAGCTACATTTTCCAATAGTATTTGTAAAAACTGTTTTATAAAACAAAAACTATTACAAAAACAAACTCAAAAATCTTACGATAAGGAAGTTATTGACTTCAAACTTGTTTCATCTTAAACAAAATTTTATTTTAAGCATTCTGTAGAATTTCTTAAAAAATATCATTTACAGTGTTTTTTAAATTAATTAAAGTCTTCCACAAATATTCTTCTACAATAGTTTGAGTTCTCTAACTTCTCCAGATAAAACTTATTTTAGCTTGTGCTTTTATTTAAAATGTTCAAATGACATTACGACTGTTTTTTTGATATTACCATTATGTCAATTTCTTAATATTTTGGTATTATTAGGTACCCAAATTTCGTATGATACAAAACGTTTTTCATTGGCCTTGAGAGAAAAACAATCGCTTTATATGATCTATCATATAAGGTACAATAAGGTGCGATTAAATATTTTAGCCAAAGTTTTAGGGGTGATAGCCATCATTTACAGTTAATTTAAACAATATTTAACCAGAGAAAGTATTAAATGCAAAATTTTTCAACAAACGTTTACCTCCTTTTATTCACCGGCTATAAATTCAATATGTGAGATTTTGTTTGCATAGTTTTTTTTTTTTAACTTATAGTAACTTTAAACTTATTGTGAGAATTATTTTAAATCAACGCAAAATGAATAAGCTCTCTCAAAACAAAAGCTTGAAGTTCATTCATTCATTAGAAAGAATTCATTATTATAACAAGAGTTCGTTGCTCCTCTAAAAAAGAAGTGCGTACCTTTGAACTTTTAAAATTAATTTCATTATTATTTATTAAAAATTGTAAGAAAATATTGAAAAGATAAATCATTTTTATTGATTTACACCTTGTCATGGCCATTTTGATTGATTAATTACTTCATATATATTTTTGAATGGCCTTAACCATTAAAATGAATTATACCACACAAAAAAAGCCTCACACCAATTATTATGTTTGTATTTAAAAAATGTTAAAAACAAAAACAAGACATAAACATTGTGTTTTAGTCCCATTCATCATCTACTTACTATTTTAATGTTTTCTTCTTATATTTTTCAATTTAAAAAAATTTGCCTTTGAGAAAATATTGAATTCAGAAACAAGACCTGTCCAAACAATAGAACTTTAATTTCATGGATTAATTATAATAACCAAAATAAAACACCTATTTGTCTCTGCCTTCTTCTCTTTTAATTTATTTGTTTCAAAACAATTAAATTTATTAAAATAAAATCCAACATGTAGTGTGAATAATTAACTTTTCAGCTAACATTTCGTTGCATGCAAAACAGAAAAAAATAGCTTCTTAAGAGAACACGTACGAAAACACGGTTACAGGAAGTTAACTGGTCATCGTCTTGAACATCATCAGGCTTCCTCTCCAGAATAATTAAATTATTAAAAAAAAATACATAAATTAAAGTTTTATACATTGAACAATCATCTAGCTTCCTCTTATAGTGTGTTGATCTTTATCGCAAAATTGTTTAATTAAAAATTGCAAAAAGTGCATCTCTTTTCACGCTTCCAGGATTTTAAATAAGGACCAATTATTATTATTCTACAACCAAACCTTCTTGATAGCACCCACGGCATGCATTTGGCGGCATTCTGTACGAAGATGAAGAATGGAGAGAGAATCATAAATAATGCATCCACGATGGCCGTTTGGATAATCTTAAGAAGTATAATTATAGAGAACATGACATTGTCAAATGAGAAGCTAGGATGTTGGCAACAAAGTGGCTTCCTCAAGCGATACACGTCGATACTTAATAACACATGCAATTCCTAGTGCTTTCAGGTATAAGATAATACATATTTATCTACGAACTAACAAACTTCATAATCACCATTCCAAAGAATTAACAAACAACTCATATAATTGGTAACTAAAATGTGTTTTCAAGTTCGCATATCAGCTCTTTTGTTTTGCAAAAATCAAATCAATATCTTTAGTCATACAAAATCCTTTCACTCACAAACTATTTCGAAAATCCGCTTCTTACATAACATTCCATCGATTGATTTGAATCTTTCACAGACCTAGCGTGTCCGTCTTCGACCACACCACCCCACACCACACCATTCACCAGAGAATAAAGCCAAAAAGGCATTCGTGTAGAACTTACCATCAACAATAAAGCAACAACCCGTGAAGACCCGACGCGAATTAGTGTGGTTCTGCGATTTATTTTTGATTACTGCGCGCTTCAAATTCCTGCCACACTCGACTCGAATTATTGCTTGATGCTTGATCACAGTGCAGCGCAGTAGTATGCTGTGCGCTGCATTGTGCGCTTTTATTATTATTATTTTTTTTTAGATACACAATATTTTCATTTTCATTGCGTCTTGAGTAGTGTCTGTTGCAAGTGATTTTTTATTTGAAGCAAGATTACGTGCTTGGCAAACCAATTCAGTTCGGCATCACTGGTGGAGTCAGTGAGTGAGGTATAGTGAGTGAAGGAACGTTGTATAAAGGTGTATCGGACATAAGTTCACGTAGCGCACTTGCATGAGTTATTGTACACTCTGCTCGCATAATGTTATATTATGGTGGCTTGATGCGATGCCTAAGCCTACCTACACCGTATTATACATTTGTATGAGGTTTTTGTTTGTTTGGGAATTTCATATTAAAATGCCTCTATTGTTATGAATTTTCGGAGGTGTATTCAGAATATTTCATTTACCTAAATTTGAAAAAGATTCAATATTGGTTGAGGGAGATAAGAAAAAAAGGTTAATGAACTTTGAAGAACAATTACAATTGTAAGTCTGTCATAACTTAAATTTGGGTTAGTACTGAAAGCAGTCAAAAGTAAATGATATAATCAATGTATTTCCAACGATTTGAATTTGAATTTGTAAAAGAAACAGAGATATGTACTTACGTTAACACTTTTGTTAATTGGAGATTTAACACTAGAGGTTTTGTGTTAATTTAATTACTCTTAAATGGAATCTATCAACAACAAACAAATATACTTTTAACTAGACTTATGGTAAATTATTTCTTTAGTTTTATTTTATTTAAAGATTTGAGCCCGAAGGCCCACCTATAGTTTTTAATAACAAAAAACTGTACAAACTAAATAAAATTAAGCATTAAAAAGGCCTTGGAGTGAGTCGAAGATATTTTTTTCTTAAGAAATAATGACTGATATGAAAGTCAAAGATGTTATGGGCATTGCGTTGTAACCTATGCGCAGCATTCTGGAAATAAGGCCGAAGAAATCTACCGTATAAACGGAAATCTTTTCAAGAAAAATACGTCAGACTATGGTCCCTGATAAATGCTGGTGTAGAAAGAAAATATCAGCGACTTCGGTGTGCTTTTGGGTTTGAAGATTAATAAGTTTAAAATGATTTTCATAAGGTGGTAAGAATAGATTGTCAGACCAGAGAAGACCGCGGAGTGTAAATCAAAGAAATCTGTGTTGTAGACTTGAAAAACGTCTTCAAGAACGCGTCTAACAATGGTAGATGAAGTAGAAGTTTAGAATACCTTAGAAAAACATTTTCTTGTAAATAATGCAACCGAAATGGTCTCTTAACTGACTGTCGCAAATAATAAATCCTATGTCACGAATGTCTGATAGACAGATTTAATGGTAATATCGTGCATGCTGTAAGAACGGGAACTGTGAGTTGTAATAGCTTACGTGTAAATGTTATGAATTTTCAATTAACAAGTCTCAAATGAGTCAAGATCTTTTTGGAGAATCGGATAGAATACCTAGGAATAATCTTTAAGACTTTTATGTTATCAGCGTAAAAAGAGACACTTAAATCATATTTGACATAATAACACCGTAAATTGTTACGACATATATCAAGAGACCAACATGGCTCCCTTGAGGAACTCCTGACAAATATGTAATGGCAGTTCCCTAGGTCTTTTAAACTATGAAATAAAGAAGATTGGAAAACCAAGGGATTACATTTAAGATAAAACAAAATTGGTAACTGATTTTAGCAAAGGCTTTACTTAAGTTTGTATGTTTTGAAGTCCAACACTGCGGCGTTAGCTGATGGTATGGCTGCCGAATTGTTTAAAGCAGCAGGCGATGACTTGGTAAGAAGTATGCATCAACTTATCTGCAAAATATGATCAGAAGAAATTATATCCGCTTAATGGAATCTCAGCATAGTTTGCCCGATCATCAAGAAATTAGACCCTTTGAATTGCATCAATCACAGAAGCATACTCCTGAACATCCTTTCTGCCGTAGTATGCGAACGCCGTTCGTCAACAACTTGAAAGGTCCATATCAGTGTGACCAGCGACCAGAAAAGTCCACCATTGAAGAAATATTCACTTTATAGCAGATCTTGGAAAAACCCAGAAACTTTAAATCCATATCTAATGTCTGTTTAGAGCTTAACGGAGCAATGTCTAGTTTTGGGATTCCCGCAAAACTTGTCCGTATATGCAGAACGGCGATGTAGAATGCACGCTATTCTAAAGTCCTCACAGATCTAACCGATTCGTTTAATATCAAAAAAGGTTTAAAACAAGGCGATTCACTGTTATGGAAAGAATTGTGCAAAACTCAAACGTTAACACTAGAGGCTCAATCTTCCAAAGGTCCATCCAATTATTCGGATACGCAGATGATACTGACACAAATGAAAGATCAAAGCGTGATGTTATTGGAGCGTTTTTGAGCATTGCGACGGAAGCGAAGAAGATGGGTTTAGTGGTCAATGAGGGCAAGACCAAGTATACGTTGTCATCAAAAAAGGATTTTGAACAACGACGTCTTGGAGAAAACGTCACCATGGACAGCTATAACTTTGAGGTAGTTGACTACTTTGTCTACCTACGCACCGCTATAAATTCAGACACCGAAATCAGTGCTGATATCAAACGGAGAATAACTCTTGCAAATCGCTGACTGATTCTTTGGACTTAGAAGGCAATTGAGTAGTAAAGTCATTTCTCGAGCATCTAAAGTCACCATTTAAAAGGCACTCATCACAACGGTTCTCATTTATGGTGCTAAGGCTAAGACCCTGTTAAAGAAAGATGAAAGTGCCTTAGGATGCTTCGAGAGAAAATTCTAACTACTTAGACGGCTGGGTCACTTAGAACGAATGGACATAGACGCTTCAGCCCGGAAGGTCTTAAAATCCAATCCCCAGGGACCCAACAGAAGAGGAGGGAGGACCTCAACTAACTTGGCGTGAAAAACAAGAAAAACAAGTTTGTTGTGATAATATCCTTTTTCTCTTATTTTTTAAGACTTTGAGACACAAATTCCATAACGCAAGATAATTTGTTGATCATTTTTTATGAACAAGAAACTGAAAGAATCATTCGAAATCTTTGGGATATTTAAAGACAAAACATTATTTTATTTTAGAAAATTGCCTATTAAGGTAGATGTCACATTTAAAGCTATCACCATTTGACATTTGACAAGTAAACCCCATTAAACTGGAACAATTCATGCTTCAACAAATCATTAAAAACAAAAATGTTGATCATTTTGCGGTAACAGTTCGCATAACCTTTGTTGTCCAATTGTGTAGATCCTTTCCACAAACGACATTACACTGAAGTCATTTCTCGAAGAGGTGATCACAAATGATCACTGAAATCTTGTAATAAAACACTTTTAGATTTATTTTTTGAGGCCACCTGAAAGACAATGTCTATGAAAATACTCCACTCAATTCATAACCTTAACTATGAAAGTTGTGACATACAGCCGCAAGTGAGGGAATTGGTCATATAACATTTCATAAAAAGGATATAGTGGTAAAATAAAAAAGAGGCTGGGATGCGACCCACACTGATAACTTCCCATCCCGTCTATCGATTGGTCTTGCTTAAAAGTTTGTCTAAATGTATCAATTCTTGCCAAATTTGCGTTCTATTTTTTGTAGATTTTATTTTTTTTATGAAAAAACGGACTGTTGGATTTTTATAAAAAAATTACTGAATATAAAAAACAATATTTTCTGTGAAATAAAATAAGTTTGAAGACAATATTTTTAATTTTTGAAAAGCTATTTGAGCCGAAAATCAATTTTTACCAACTTTTATTAATTTTTTTGTTTAGGTTTTTATTTTTTGTAAAAAAAACTGTCAATTCGATTTTTCTCAAAATGTGTCCTAATGTTGAAAACAATATTTCTTATAAGTTAAAATTAGTTAGAAGCCATAATCTCAAATTTTTGAAAAGATATTTAAGTCGAAAATCAATTTTTACCAACTTTTGTTAATTTTTTTTTTTCGGTTTTTAATTTTTTGTAAAAAAACTGTCAATTCTATTTTTTTTCAAAATTTTACTGAATGTTGAAAACAACATTTTTTGAATGATAAAAGTAGTTTAAAGCCAATATCTCAAAGTCTTGAAAAGATATTTGAGTCAAAACTCAATTTTTACCAACTTTTTTTTTATTTTTTTTAGGTTATTATTTTTTGTAAAAAAACTGTCAATTCGATTTTTCTCAAAATTTTATCAGATGTCAAAAACATTATTCTTCATTTCACAAAATTGTTTTGGAAATGAAATCATATTTTAGTCGTAAAATTTTCGAGGTGACAAATTTTATTTTTCAGTTTTTTTGATTTATAAAAAAACCGTTAATTGAATTTTTTCCAAAAATATAATTGTTTTGTATCACGTTACAATATATAATATAAAATTTAATTCAAGTCTCTAGTGTCATTGGTTCATGAGATATTTAAGGTTAACCAAAATTTTCACCTTTTTTTTAAACTGCTATGGTAAAAAAACCACCCACGCAATTTTCTTGAGAGCCCTTTCTGCATCTTTCTGCCTTATTATCTGTATAACAAAATTTATTTGAAGTCGATATCTCTTCTGGTTCTTGAGCTATGGACGACGAAAAAAACGTCGCGAACGTACGGACGTACGGACGTACGGACGTACGGACGTACGGACGTACAGACGTACGTACACACGCACGCACAGACATCTTTCTAAAAATCTTTTATTTCGACTCTAGGGACCTTGAAACGTCGAGAAATGTCAAAATTTTCAATTTGACAAATCGGACCCATTACAATAACTTCCTATGGGAAGTTAATAATTTCTCTTAAACAAATATTTGTTGTCTCTTAACATAAAAATGTAACTTTTTCTTAGAAAATCATGCATTATAAGTGTCTGCCTTTAGGAATACCGTAAAAAGGTAAAAATGGTTAAAAGAAATGACATAAATTCCGTCTATAGCAACAAATTATGCTATAACTTCGTCGAACTTAAGAAAATTATTATACAATTATTACCCTTTCCATTTATAGTATATACCCTAAGTATAATTATTATTGTTGAATCTTGCTGTGATACTTAAGTCTTAATGGTCCAAATCTTAAATCAAATAACCCGGTAGACATAAACACAACACTTATGTCATAACATTTAAGTTCTTTTTTTTGTATTTGTCTCTATATTTTCTGATCCACTGTATAAGCTGTCAATAAAGAGGGCAACAAATATTTTATGCGGTTTCTTTTGATGTGTGCCATTTTCTTTTAAATTGCGGCTCGCAGTTATTTCTACTGACATCGTCACCCACATACGGAAGACAAAACAAACACCGATAGTTGAGTGGCAGCAGGTATATAAGATTACCTTCCATCTTTCCCCTCTTAAGCGTCTTGTATCCTCGCCGACGGACGGCGCGGCGGCGGCGTGTTGTTCTTCAGTCGTCAGTCTTTGCCTCATCGTATATAGGCATCGCGTCGTCGTTGGGTCTCTGAGCTCCGACTGATTGCTGATTTCTCAGATAATTTCGCTCGTCTAAAACTGCCAAATCACCATTCTTTCAAATGCGAGCTTATAGCCACTTTGACTTGGATATATGTAGGTAAGCTTTTTTTTCAGCTCCATAAGCTGTGCAACGCGCACCGCGCCGGGCCGCCGCCATCGGCTCTCGCTCTGCCATACGAAAATTATTCCACGGAATTCTATGCGAAGTCAAACGGAGCACAGTTTTATGATCATGATCGAGCAATCGATGTTTACCTTATGGTAATGTGGTCATTCAAGCTGCCATGGAACACATATACCTTGGGTTGCCTTGCCATCAAAATACAATTTCGACTAGAGTCCGATGCGAGAGAGACTCTGATGTTAGTCGGCGAATAAGGATCGTTTTTGAATCTCCATTGGACTTGGAGAGCTTGTTGGACATGTGTATAGGAAATGCAAAGATCTGTTTTTCTTCTTTTGAGTCACCATCCACATCTTAGCCAAATAAAAAACCCCTTAAGGAACAATATGGAGCCCCGTTTGGTTTAATGGACAGTCTCGGGTCAAAGAATTGACGTATACCTAACGTTTGACGTTCGTTTGGCAAGGAAGGCGTATACAAAGTATATACTCGTAGGTGCTCACCAGAATGACTTCTTAATTTGCATAGGCCCCATAACTTAGACGAACACAAGGTACAGTTTGTGGATTTGTAGTTTTGTTTTCTGTTATTTGTTAGAACAAGAATGGCCGCCACGGAAATGGTACAAGAGGTGTTGACGGAAAGTGGATCATGAATGTTTTGAGGGGCAATTAAGTTCACCTCTATAGAAAGATACATGATTTTTGAATGTAGGCTTTAAGGGGGTTACAATTGAGTTGATGTTGGTACAATTTTTTAAACACGATGTGATGATGGAGGAAATTTGAGGAACTTAAAGATCTAAAAAAGCACAAAATGTCATCATGATAATGCTTTGATCTTAATTGAAATGTTTCTCTGGTTTTGATAAACAGCCATACCCGACTTGGAGAGTGTCCCGATAACGAACGTCCTAAGCTGTTATTGTCTGACCAGACCCATTTTCGAAAAAAAAAATGGCCCATTAATGCTTGCAGCTAAAATCCGGTACAAAGTATTGAAGCGTTGCGGATGCATTTATTTTGCAACAACTAATTGCAGGTTCTCTGAAGCCTGTAGGCGACAATTTTGACGATAAATAAAGCCACTACTGCAGATAATTTTGTTTTTAAAAGCGGGTAAATTTTGGCGCCCCGTGGCGGCCATTTTGCTGGGCCGTAATTAGTCCGTAATTTTTTGGAAATGACGTAAGTGAGAACGTCACTGTTAACGACGAGCGCTACATAACGATGATAACTAATTTCTTATATGGCCTGAATTGGACCATAGGGACCAAGACGACATGTGGTTCCAGCATGATGGCGTTACGTGCCACACAGAAAACGCCATTCTGCTTGAATTGGCCACCAAGGCCATGCGATTCGACCCCACTAGACTTTTTCCTGTGGGGTTTCTTGAAGTCGCAGGTCTATGAAAATAAACAACAATCGTCCGATGCCCTTGAGGTGAATATAACACAGGCCATCGTTCAAATTCAGACGGATCTATGCGGAAGAGTAATTGCAAATTGGACTTCTCGAATTTGTGCCACCGCACTGTAAGAAGCACAGGCGGGCATTTGAATGATGTCATATTCCACACTTAATGGCATTACATACGCCTTTCAAATAAAAAAATTATTTTGTTAATTCCTCACACAGAGCTTGTTTTATTCCATTTCAACATCTAGACGCCCTTGTTGAAAAACCCTTTCTTATGTCCGTTGGCAATACTGGAACAATAAACATCAAAAATTACAATTTTGTATGGTCGGTCAAGTAAAGTTTCCTTTATTTTGGACAATAGTTCTTTGTTTAGCCGTTTTTTGGTCCTTACCTCGTTGATAACGGCTACCTTAAAGCTTCCTTTTATAATCTCAGTTAGCGTGCTTGGATTGTTTTTCGTCTTGAGCTGTTTATTCGCTACGACTGTCAAGTTAGCACTACATTTTTCGAAATTTAAAAAACTGAGTATGCAGTTAATTGTAGCTTTTTTGTTGTAAATTAGTTGTGGAAAAAAAAAATTTGTAGCTCGACGATCAAAAAAGTGGTATGTAGTGCTAGGTTGATATCAAGTTAGCACTACACTTTTTGATTTTGTTAAAACTAAGTACGCAATTAGTTGACAATTATTTGTTGTAAATTAGTTGTGGAAAGAAAAAAATTCCAAAAATTTTTTTACTTTGATTTTTTTTAAAAAAGGGGGGTATGTAGTGCTAACTTGACACCGTGAGTCCACGCATAAAACAAGGATATTCGAAAATGTAACGATGCAATCAATTGTAGCTTTTTTGTTTAAAATTAGTTGTGGAAAGAAAAAAATTCCAACAATTTTTTTTACTTTGATTTTTTTTTAAAGGGGGGTATGTTGTGCTAACTTGACACCGTGAGTCCACGCATAAAACAAGGATATTCGAAAATGTAACGATGCAATTAATTGTAGCTTTTTTGTTCAAAATTAGTTGTTGAAAGAAAAAAAATCCAAACATTTTTTTACTTTGATTTTTTTAAAAAAGGGGGGTATGTAGTGAGTGCGTGAAGTTAGCCCCCCTTTTTCGATTTTCCTATTTTGGAAAGTTGTTCTGGTTTGTTCCGCATTGTTTCATAGTGTTTTTTGAAAAACACCGAAAAATGGGGGTCTTATACCCAAAAAACTGTTTTCTACCTAGCCCCCCTTTCTCGAAAATCGATTTTTTTAAAATTGTTCCAGGTTTTTCAAGTTGTTCTTAACATTGTTCCAAATTTGTTGACCTCTATAATCAAAATTTCAAAAACTTCTAGCCCCTCCCTTTTTTCGAAAATCCAACTTTTTATATTTTTTTTAGATTTTAAAAAGTGTTCTAAAAATTGTTCCAAAAACTAAGGGTTTTAAAAGATAATGCAAAATACGCTTCCCAATTTTTTTTTAACCCTACAGCATAATAAATCGTGAATAGGCATATGCACATCAACCAAAACTTGGCTTATAAACTATTATTAACGCTGATGGTCGAATTTTCAAAAAAATCTCAATATCTTTTAATATTGTGAACATTATTTTAGTCCCCTTTTTCAAAAATCAAAAATTGAAAAAATGTTCTAAGTCAATCCATATTTCCTCCAGTTCGTGTCCAAATTTCATCCAAAACTGTAATCAAATATAGCTTAAGCTGCACACAATCGAAAAAAATAATATTTCCCCCCAATAGTGCCCCCCTTTGAAAGAATTTAAAATTTTAAGCCAAAGCTTTATTCTTTCAGCAAAGACCAAAAGGTCTTTAAGATTCCGACCTTATGAAATAAATAATGATTATGAAAACATTAAAAAAAAAACATCCCCAACCCTCCCGTTACAAAAACCCACATTTAAAAAATAGTTTTATATGCATAATCACTCATAACAAACTGTTCCAAACTTTCATTGAAATATGTTCAAAAATAAAGATAATAATTCCAAATACCACTTAACACAGTACCATTCTGTTAACCATATTCTGGCCCCACTTTTATGAAATTCATAGTTCCAAAACTAGTTCCCAATTGTTCCAGGGTTCTTCTAAATTGTTTCAGAGATTCGGTTCTTAAAATTGATTTTTAGTATGAAAAATTTACAAAAAAGGCGGGGGGGGCTAGAATTTTTGAAATTTTGATTTTATAGAGGTCAAAAAATTTGGAACAATGTTTAGAACAACTTGAACAACCTGGAACAATTTTAAAAAATCGATTTTCGAAAAAGGGGGGCCTAGGTCGAAAACAGTTTTTCGGGTATAAGACCCCCATTTTTCGGTGTTTTTCAAAAAAAAATATGGAACAATGCGGAACAAACCAGAACAACTTTCCAAAATAGGAAAATCGAAAAAGGGGGCTAACTTCACGAACTCACCACATACCCCCTTTTTTTAAAAAAATCAAAGTAAAAAAAATTTTTGGATTTTTTTTCTTTCAACAACTAATTTTGAACAAAAAAGCTACAATTAATTGCATCGTTACATTTTCGAATATCCTTGTTTTATGCGTGGACTCACGGTGTCAAGTTAGCACTACATACCCCCCTTTTTTAAAAAAAATCAAAGTAAAAAAATTTTTGGAATTTTTTTCTTTCCACAACTAATTTACAACAAATAATTGTCAACTAATTGCGTACTTAGTTTTAACAAAATCAAAAAGTGTAGTGCTAACTTGATATCAACCTAGCACTACATACCTACCACTTTTTTGAAAAATCGTCGGGCTACAAATTTTAGTAGTATTTTGTCCTTAGTCGGGGTTGGCTGGCACATGAGGGCTACGGTATTCGGAAATGTTTT